>CM031870.1:10901707-11420933 GCA_018697195.1 Certhia americana
ACTGTATCCCTATCCTAAGTTGCTGTATCCTGTTCCTTGTTCCTGTAACCCTACTGTATCCCAATCCCAAGTTGCTGTATCCTATTCCTGGTTCCTGTTCCCATCGGGTCCCGCCTCCACTGCTCCTCTACCACATGACAGCTAATGGCTCCACCCGGTATGCAAACCATGTGGACTCTCATGGATCTGGGCGACTACTGGAAGTGAGACCACCGCATGCAGACCCCTGAAGTTTGAAAGCTGACACACAAGTACCTTACCAAACCACGCTGGAAGACTGGGCAGAACAACAGGCTATCTGTGGGGCCATTTGGTCATCTCGCTATAGCCAAACAGAACTCGCTCAGAGTCATCTCCTAGACCTCAACAAGCCAAACTTGGGAAATCTCCTATAGGACTCTTGTGAGGTTGGAGCCTCCAGCTCTGCCTTCAGGCAAAGCTGCTTGCACCTCCTCCTCCTCGTTGTCCACAGGGAGCAGTGGCGGTGAGCGTGACGCCTCGACCCCCACCCATGGCCCCCATCCAGGCTGATCTAATAAAGGCTTAAATAAGAGCAGAAGGTCTCCTGGCCCTTTTATTCTTCTCAGGGGGGATAGGCTGGCTTGTTACCTTTCTACACTAGAAACCAGAAAGAAAGATCTTTGCAGTTTTCATCTTAAAATATGTATTCACAAAGGCGATCTAACCCTTTCATTGGTTTAATCATGTGTCAGTATTTAAAAATTTGCCAGTTAAGGCCAAACTAGGATAGTCCTCCTGCACATTTCACTGTATAATCATAAACTGCTACATTCGTGTTGAAAAAATGCAAGATTTTTAATAAAACACATGGTGTAGAACCATTTTCACTTCTGCTCCACTGCTAAAAATCTTAGGTAGTATATTTTTTATCAAATATTCTTGAAAATTATTTGGGATACTTCCAGATCTATTTTTACCATCCCATGTTAAATCAGATAATTTATTTCCCAGACAAATTAAAGAATTAATGAAGTTTTCAGGAGGTCTATTTTAGTTGCAACTAGTCTTACTCTTAACTTCCATTAATAATACAGTGCATGAAAGTCTTCGGTTCATCTTTATGCTGATTATGGCATTTTGTATTCAATGGGTACCTCTTGGTCAGCAATAACGAAGACATAACAATAGAAATGAAATAAAATTCAGTGAGTATTTTCAGGTATGCATTCTTCACTTGTAATTGAAGCTCCACTAATCTCTTTTAGAGGGAGTGTTACCTGCAATATTGCTAGCACCTCACCTAAGTAGAAAAGCTGTAAATCAGATAGTGAAGCAAATCTCATTTTAAAACTACTTGATTCTATGTAAAGCTATTCTCTAAACTTTAATACTTACATTGATTTTTCAGAGCAAGAAGGAAAATAATCAAATCTGAACTGCAGTTTAACAATAAGTCCCACTGGACACAGCTGAAGCAAAATCTTACTTGTGAAAATTGCCAAGCCAATGCACAACAATTTTGTTGTCAAAAGCTGGGTGTCTGCTCTACTGCTATGGTCGCTGACTGAAAGCTCTTCAAAAACTATTCTTGTGATTAGGAAACCTCTGTTGATCTCCAAACTAAAATTACTGATAGCCAGTACAGATTTATTGATTCTTGTTATCAGCATTATTTGGTGCAAATCCTTCTTTCCTGGAATTGACCCTGAACTGTTCTGCAACATTATTTCCCTCATTGCCTTAATTCCTTTACTCTGCACTGCATCAGATTTTCTAGAGTCAGAAAGAGAGGCCATTCATCCCTTCTTTCTTGGAACAGCACCTTGGGCACCTCCTGCAACAGTTTCTTTTACTTGAGGGCACAGCTGCTAAGTCACAGGGAGAATTCCTGCTGTATTCTCCTTAATATCAGCTTTTATCACCAGGCTTCCAACAGTGAGGGTTAATTTCTGTCCCTGTGCCACTGATCAGACACAGACACAGCAGCATCTGAGCTCTAAAATGAACTTTGTATTTGTTCCTCTCTTCTAAAAGCACACCTTGAAATTGTCTGTATATGTTCACTATCCAGTGTTGCTAAAGATGTTGCTGCTTTTCAGTTGAAAACCAGGTGTGGGTTTTTTCTGTTTCAATGGTTTGTCATGGAACTGGGCTTTTTAGATGAACAAACTTACAGAAATTAATGACTCTTCTCCTACAGTTAAAAATAAATATCTGCTTTTCCCTGGAGAAACCAGAAGAAACATTTGCCTCAAATACAGATTTTGATTTTATGTCACTTTGGAAATCACCAGGTTACGCCATAACAAAACCTAGAATTTTCTGTGAGGTTAAGCTTGTCTCTTAAATATTGAGTACCTCAAGAAGAGGTGATATCTGGTGATTTGGCTCCTTTTTGAGATACAGAAAACTGAAGTTCAAGAGTTTACACTAAAACAGAGTGAGAACATTAATAAAGTATGATTTATTAACAAAGTTTTTTAAGGGATAAGGTATCATTTCCTCCCCAGATTCATTTCCATATTATATTTTTGGCACAAAAATACAGGAGTGGAGTCTGAGGAAACACTTGGAAGTTTTTTTTTTTTGTGATGTGTATTGCTGAACACAAGCTGTGTCATTAATCTGATGTATGTTTCTCTGCATTAACAAATCAACAAATTCTTGAAATATTACATTCCCAAAACTGAGTGCTGAAGGTTAGAATGTACCTAAAATATCTGCTGATAATTTGTTTCTGCTCTTTCGCTTGGGTGGATAAAGTCTAAATATTTACAATATTTGGTACATAAATTGTATTGTACTTGGAATCATTATGAAGTTCTGCAGCACAGATTTGTTCTAGAAAGTCACGATATTCAAAAAAGTTTACAGTCAAACATTAAAATAAACAAAACCCAGTGTATATATACAGTATGCAGATACAGTGTAGATTTTGGTTGCTGAATGCTGGTACTAGTGGCCAAAGTGTAAGAAAAAGCATAGAGTGGGTTTTTTTCCCCAGATCACTTTAACAAAGTGTCTGGAGGAGTTTAGAAACCCAGTAGTCAAGAAATCTGCTGCCTGTATAACTGGTTCCCCTACAGATCTGCTGCAGTCTGCTTGTTCTCTTCTCTCAAAACAATCTTTAATGATCCAATAAGATCTAGCTCTGAGAACAGCCTCTACCCTCATACTGAAGTCAGAACTGTTTCAAGGAGAATTAGGTTAAACAGAAGACAAAGGCGCACAGAATCTTTGTGCTCCCATGCAGCATCTCTGTCAGAATATAAAAATCAGGAAATGGGATCAAAATCCCACAACTAAAGAAAGCGGGCATTCTCACTCACAGTTATCATTTACACTCGATAATTAACAAGATAAATATTAATCCAGATCTTTTAGAGAATTCACATGTGGCTTTCCATGCCTCCTTAGAAAGAAAGGTGTTCAAGACTTTCCATCACAGTTTCTTGATGTCCAGTGCTTTAGAGCACAGGCAGTACAGAAATACAGAATTTCAGTTTCCCACCACACTGATGTGGAGCGTGGCTCTTCCAGGAGCTAAATGCCATGGAGGGATGAAGATGACAATAATTAACTTCTCATTCAAACTTCCAGACTTTGTGCAGTCGCTTCATGGCTAAAGACTGTAGGCAGGTTTTGTAGGATATACTTCTCCCCAGCAGAGAGCTGGGGGAGTCCTTTTCACAGCAAATCCTCAACCCCAGTAATTCAGGGAAGAAAATGCAATAGGTCTGTAGGGCCCAGTGCTATGGTCAGCTCTGTCTGCGGTTGAGCAAAACCCTCAAGCAGGCCAAGAACTGGATTTTTCTTTTTAAGGAAACAGTCAGAAATCTGCATTTATACTACAGACCCAAATGTACAAAGGTGGCTACAAGACACTAAACTATTTTTGATTTGTCTCCTGGAGGTGTGATTCAGACCAGATTAAAATGATTGCAATTTTCTTTAGAGGACTTTCTAAGATACCAAATTAAAAAGCAAAGTTGCTGACATTAAAAAACCCAAGCAAATAGAAAAGCTCCCAAACATCCTTGGGAGCAAACCTGGAAGAAAAATATTTAGAATCATACTCAGTATAGCAGGCTGAGTTCATGCTGGCTCCATCTCTGCTGATGAATTATAAACCTCTCAGAAACCAAGGCTATAATTACAGCTAGGTGACACTTGAACTTTCCATGGCCAAACATTTCACAGGACATAATTTCTGCATGAGATTTCATGGCACATTATAAAGCCTTGAACTTCTTCCATCATAGTGGAATTCTGTTATCCTCTTTTGCCAAGACATAAATGAATAATTATTGGTGAGTAATGATAAAAAGTCAATTACTTTCCTTTTTAGGAGCAGAATCAGTAAGAAAGCTCAGTCTGCATTGTTGGTACTGAAGCAAAGGCTAGAGAAGAGTGGCCAGAGGTGTTATCTGCAATGTTTTGTTATAGTGAGTGATAGCTCCTGGTTTAGAGGAGAGAGTATTTCATTTCTTCTTTTGCTTTCAATCACATCTTTTCATTAGTGATGATTGAACCTCAAACCCAGCTGGAGATGGTGCAGGTGAGCACTTATAAACATGGATGGTTGTCTGGATTATCTGGAGCTTATCTGAACAACTTTTATCAGCAATGGGAATTTCACAAGAACAGTTTTTCTGGTTCTTCCTTTTCCTGATTAGGTACTGCAAGAGCTTGTCTGCTGCTGCATGCAAGATCTAGCCTGCTGCCTGGCTACAGTCAGAATGGGAACAAAACCAGTTCATTTCATCTGGTTTCCCAAGTGTCTAAGGGAATGCAAATTTAGCAGTGAGGCAACATCACAGTAAATATAGCTATTCTTAATTTCCAGGCAAAAATCAGAAAGATAAAGCTCACAAACTATAATTAAGCTTTTCTATCTCTTGTTTCCCCCCTGCTCCCCTTTCCCTTTTAATGTCATAAAACTAGGGGAAAAAAAATTCAGATCAGGTATGGGAAACAGCTGCTAAGATTTTGCACAACTGGATTGAAAAATAGAGGAAAATGAAAGCCTGGTTATTTGGGTCAGTGAAAATTGGACAAAGAAAATTAATGAAAAACAGAATATAGACAGAACAATTTTTTTTACCCTCCCTGGCTGGAGGGTAAATACAATGACTGATGCAAGCATTCATTTCCAGCGTGTTGAATTGCCCTGTACAGCAAACAGCTTTTACCAGCATCAATGGAGACAACTGGAAAATCAGATACCCAGTTAATGATGATTTCCCTTCCTGTGGCTCTATCCACCAAAAGCAGCTCCATCATTTCACACGTGCTGCCAGCTGGCCCAGGTTTCTCAGAGAGAGGAAGGGGTGAGGCTCTGTATATCCCTCCCAGGGACCAGGCTCCTGCCACTGCCACCCCCGGCACAGACACAGCAGAACCCCAGGGGCTGCTCTGACCTCTTTAATCCCACTTCTAAAGTCAGCACAAAGTGGATCATGCCTCTGACAAAAAATGGCAATAAAATTGTTTTCTTAAATATTTTTAAACAGGTTTAGGTCACATAATATATTCAGAACTTAAATACCTTGAAGTCCTTCCCTTCCTTTTTTACTGTTTTTTTTTTTCCTTCTGTTTTGTTGTGGGTTTGTGTTTTTTTTGAGGAAACACATCAATTAACAGATATTGCCTAAGGCAGACTTTTGCTCAACAGCTGTTCTTTCACTCTAAAAAAGCAGCAGAATACATTGCAGACAGAAAAACTCTCCCTACCTATAGGCTGGAGTTAGATAACAGAGACCAAAATGAAATTCAAAGAGTGATCAGCCTGATACTCATTTTGTAAAAGTTCTTTTCCCTTTACATTGATTTTTCTCTTCTGAAATGTGAAATGTAGTTCAAAATATCCCATGTGGCATGTCAACTTCATTTACCCACTGCATTTCTAATATGTTTTCTCCATACTCTTCTATCCCATCACAGCAATTGCTGTATGCCACAGCATGCTATCATGTTTTATGGAGAATTTCACAGTGAATTCAATGGTGACTAATGCTTAAAAAGAGCTGCCACAACGTGGTCCTACCTTTTATTATAAAAGTACCTACCTGGGGTGTGAAATCTGGCTCTTAAAGAGGAACAGTCCTCTAATTTCTATCATTCATTTCATGTGGGAGGAGACGCACAACAAAACTCAGTTCCAAGTACCCATCAAAGAATCACATCCAGATCTGAATTTAGATGTAGGATTTATAGCAGCCTCTTATTTTAACTGTTCAGAACCAAAAGGCTGCATCCAGCCTCATATCTACACATGCAGAACAGCTACTGGCAGTACAGGTTTCCCTGGCAGGCAAAAATCGGTGAAGTTCCCACCATGAAACAATGTCAGCCCCTTTAACATCTTGGATGACAAATCCCACTTCAGTGGGAGAAGTTGTGTTACTCCCCTGTAGGAGCTGACAATCTGTTGCTCATCAGTTTGCTGCTGGTTTTATCTGCATTCCACTAAAATCTGAGCAATCACAATTATACCCCACTGACACGGCCCAGCCAATAGCGGTCGCTGCAAATGATATAATCCCAGTTTATACAAAAATTAAAGGTATTAAGAGAACAAACATTTTCACATTTGTTAATCACATCCAGCAAGACTTGCAGCAGGGTTTTGCAACACAATAAATATTCAGGAGCTGGGAACTGGCCATATTACCAGCTTTGCAAACACTGCTCTTTAGAAAAGTCCTTTTGAATGGGATGTAGGTGGCAGTGTCTTTTCATCGTTGACTGTGAGGGAGTACAAATAATTAGCTGAGTTGAAGATGAATCATCCTTAATGCTTCCAAACAGGAATTTGCCAAATTATATACAACATTGATTATGTTTCCTAGTGCAAGAAGATAGTTTTAATTATATGACAATTTTTCATTCTTATTGCACAAAATTGTTGCTCCAGACAAAGAATGTCAACTGCTATTGTGACATTCCCTAATTCCTGCCTCTTATCTCATATTAGCAAGACCCCTGAACAAAAGGGAGAGCGACTACTTGACTTTTAGTTTAGTGCAGCAATATTTAAATAACAGGTAAAATTTAATACTAGTTGAATTTAAACAGTCTCAGCAGGATCATAGCAGTCAATCTCTCCTCAGAGTTGTGGGAACACTGAATATATATCTTTCTACACCAAATTTTAATCTAAGGATCAAATGTGGCTCCTGCCTTGTCATCTTTCTCTCTCTGTCCCCCTACATTGACAAAACAGAAACAAAGGTAAAGCTACATTATTTTGTTTGCATCTGTTCTGGATGTGTGTGGGGAGGCAGGAACAAAACTTATGGGCTACTCATACATGTTTATGTATAAGATTTTGGAATCAGCTGCTCTGCAGGGAAAAAAATAGCTTTCACAATAGTTCACTTTGTTGGAAGGTAAATTGCATTATTTGAGTCTGTAAGGTCAGGAAAGGCTGATCTTCTGGACATCAGAGAGGGAAAGTGGTGTCCGCTCTGTGTAACTTTGTAGTAAAAAAGAAAGGAGGCACTGTCTGCATTCCATAAAGTGGGAGTAGATTACAGGGTAGAGGGCTGCCGCTGGCATCTGAAGATGCAGCAAAAGAAAGTCAAAAAGAAATGGAAATTCAGAAGAATAATATTCAAGGAAGAATAAATAATTTGGTTAAAGAGATAGGATTGAAAACCCCAGAACTGAACAAGAATGTATGCAGCAGGAAGATGTGATTTGGGCTGTGTGCTGTCTGCTGCTTTCAAACAAAAAGTGAATTTACTGAAATTTTCACATGCAGTTGGATCAGAAAAAAGGTACTACTATATCAGACATGGTCACCCATTCTTAAACTTATTAGATGGGCTCAGATTGACCTTCTAGTGTTGAAAGTCACAAGGTTCATATTACTGGCATTCTTGTATACAGACGAAAACAAATGTAGGTGACATTCATCATGCCTTGTTAACTGCATTTGTAGTCTCCCCATGTGATATCAATGTCTAAACTCCCACAGAGTTTGATGGGAGCAAGACCAGGTCTGCTATCTGTCACATCAGTAATTGCTACATGCATTAAAAATTAACAATCTAATTTGAAGGAGTGGCTTGTGAACTGAAGCTTTATTGGGTTAAAAGCAACACTTCCAGCAAGAAACATGGTTTATCTACTGCTAAATCCACTGCTTCCCATTATTGTTCAAATGAGATCTCTCCCTCCCATCTGCAATATATAATCTACAAAGCCCCTGATCCAATGATATGCTCTTAGAATTGAAAGTTTAGACTGATGTTCTGCTTGAGATATTGCAAAGCTTTCTATTCCCATCACTAGAAATTCATTCCTTGTCAACACAAAATTGACTTTAATGTACTCAAATAATTTAGTTGGGAGAAAAGACAACTAATGCAATTATCCCTGAATGGTTTAGATATTAATGTCTCTGGAGCATACTAAGTACCCCAGCAATTGTAGCTTCTTAGAAATAAACCTTTAGTTCTCTGCACCCCTCTATAAGAAAGAAAATCCACCTGGGAGCTTAAAAACAGAGAAGAAGCCAAATTTTTACCCACATTACTAGAGAAGAGGTTAGTTTACACAGGCTATATTTTCTCCTTGTTTCTGAAACTCAGCAACACACTCGGAGGTAACAAAATGCACTGACCTTTTCTAAGACATTTTACAGCTTCATGATTATGCCATTCATACACGCAGATTACTAGTCTCTAATTAATATTCCCATATCAAAATCAACATAATCATGACCTAAAATTTTTATCCCCTTTCTCTGGAACCTCTTTATGTTGCTGTATTAAAAACTGAATCTCAGGAACAGACAGAAGCTGGAGTGAAAAAGGAGGAAAATTAAGGTCTTTCTTTATGTTGCTGATACCCTTAATGTTGCATTTTACATATATGTGTGCACACCCACATGCTCTCATCTGCACTAGCAGCTGTGCACAGATATTTGAAATACAAGCTTCCAGAGAAAGCACCATACCTCTTAATTTGCACTAGGCAAAGCAAGGTGGAACCAGGCTATGCACAGGTGGTTTGATTGAATCAGCTGCTAAAACTCACAGCCAGTTCCCAAACTGTCTACTTAACACTGCTTCCAATAAGCCCTGCTGTCCCACAGTGCTGTGCCATCTGTGCCTGCTTAGTGTGCAGCTTTTCCTCCTCCTCTCTCACATTTTTCGATTGTACCCCAAAGCCTAGATTTCCTGGCCCTCCTCCCAGGGTAGCTTCTTGTTACAGTGGCAGCACACAGGAACAGGATAAAGGTATGTCAGCCTTGTACCCAAAATACAATTTCTGCAATGAATATGTTTCTTCAGGCAATTCCCTACTCTTAGCTTCTCTGCTAGATTTTAGGATTACTGTTTTAAGTTGCAGTATATTAAACTGTCACTGAAAAAAAATCCTAATGAAAAATGAAACAGCTGAAATTGATGAGCAGTAATAAGGGCTCATCACTGTGGAGATTAAAAAGAAGTCAGTGGTAACGCTGGGCTGCACAGAGAATTCTTCAGCAATTCTGTGTGCTTGATTCCCAGTGCTGTAGGTGAGGGGAGAAAAACTCCAGGATTTGATCAGCCTATTGAACTGAAGCAACCCAAGAGGTGAGGATTTCTTCACTTGCCTTACACCATCTGTACCACAAGTGGTGACTATAGAGTTTTTATCACCCCCAAAACTCAGGCTCACCTCCCCACTCCCTGACATGTCATGCAGGATGGTGTTGCTCTGTTTCCCAAAGACACAGGCATTCATACAGTCCTCATGCTTCTAATGTTAAGAATTTTGGAGACATTGGCCTGTTCCAAACAAATTTGAGAGATTGCTAAATGTTTTATTGATATGGAAATCTTAGTAGAGAATGGACATTTAGCAGGGAGAACATCTGCAGTGTAGGTCCATGCTTCACTGACTCTGGAAAAATCTGCAGCTTCAGAGCTTACCCCAAACCACAATTCATCCCCAAGGCAGGATTCCACAGGAAACAGATTTCTGTCACTCTGTGGCTTGAGGTTGTGGCCCAGTGGAAAACGAATGGCTCCATAGATCAAGTCTGGTCTCTGAAATTTCCAGAGTACTTATTTTAGGAAAAAGGAGATGTCTGTGGGATCCAAAAGAATGAAGGTTCAAATTCTATATTATTTTTCTAGTATAATTCTTCTTTGTGTGCAATGTTCCCGTGGCTTCTTGAAAAAATGTTTTAGGTCACCACAGATAGTAAGGAAATAGTATCTCTGAATTAATCTTGGGTTATTCCTTCCCTTATAGTTTCCTGCTTTTCCACTAGCTATATTCCCCTGATTACTAAATACCCTCTGAAAACTCATTCTGCAGAAACTTTATTATTTTACAGAACATACACTGAGGAAGTGCAGAATTCTCAATAAGGCTGAACAAAATATCAAAACAGATGAAGGCTATTCTGTACAAGCAGAAAGCCACTGTAATAACTGTGCAATGATTCACATTCTTGAATAATGCCAGACATTTAATTTAGACAAGCAGAATTCTGAAGTGGTCAAGTGAATGCTTGTGAACAGGTTTCATTGAACAAAAGTGAAGTGGAGAACCACATGCCTGGAAGACATTTGATTATTCTATAAAACTTTTGAGTAAATTTGCCCATGAATTAAACTTCAGTGTGTTTTAGGAGTGGTAACTTGAAACACATCACTTATTGACCAAACTGTGTTTCCTTAAAATCAACAGTGGACACTCATTACAGTCAATGAAAACAGACTGGGATTAACCCTGAATATTCCTGGGGTTCTTTGTATGTGGATTATTACTTGCCTGAATAAAGATAAAAATGTACCGGGCCATTATTTGTTCTAAATATACTGAGAGTTTTGGTGGCAGTTTGAACAAAACAGAATAGATATGCTGGCTAGACAGCTGACATAAGCTTGAAAAATAAGAGTTAAGGCCTTCAGTTCAAGTAAGAGGCAGAGCAAAAACAGGGATAATAATGTTTGTATCCTCCTGTTTTCTGTTCTCTCTTGTCTATTTAGACTGTGAAGTTCCAAGATAAGACCTGTTTCTTTTGGATGGTAGAATGAAACAGATAAAGATTATACTGTTAGAATAAGTATATTTTAAATGCATTAAGTTGAAGATGCATTTTAAAAGTTCAGCTGTACTAAATCAAACTTAGGTTTCTTAAATTGTTCTGGACACCTTCAGAGAGCAGCTTTACCTCAGAATTAAGAAATTTCTACTTTTGGCCTTGGTGTGCCAAGTTTATAACCTCTACATATAGGATCCCATGTCTTATTTATAGCCTCTGGAGAAGATCAAGTAGCATTAAAAAGTAAGAACAATTTTCAAAAACTCAATTTCCACACAAGTCTCAAATCTCATAGCCCACACAACCCCCCATCAAATTCTTTCTCTCTAAATACTTCTTGTTAGAGGAACTAACATTTATTGATAGCTCAATGACTTCGACTTGGGCAAACTTAAATAAAGGTGGTAGGAACCTAAAAGAAAGTGTCATATCCCAACCCCTGAAAAAGGACAAAAACTGAACTTTTAATCACAGTCTTTAAAAGTAAAATGCTCCAGCTGAGTTGGGGCCAGACACTAATGCTAAAGGGTCAAAGCAAAATGTTAAGAATGTATGAAATTCAGCAGAGGAAATCATAGATCTGAAATTTACTTTTAGTATAGATGTAAAGGAAAGCAGAGAAAAACAAACCATGTAGTGCCAAAAAACTCAATGTACCTCACAGCAAGATATCCTGACTTTGCAGGATATCAAAAAAACAAGTAATATTCATTCTGTGCACTGCCTTAACATAATCCATGTTATGGCTAACTTTATCTTGCTAAGGTTGCTACTAAGAGAATGCATTAAAGCCTGATGGCATTTCCATGTAACTTCATGCATGCTCTGCTTGAACAACATGGTAGTTAAGTTATTCTTCTTTAATGCTATTTGAGGTGTTCTGGGGAAAAAGAAAATTCTTCTGAACCCTTCAGCTAAGCCCAAAAAGGCAGGGGTTCTTTCTGAGACTTTTGCTACATTAAGGACAGCAGATATCCCTGCTAGATGAGGTCACTGTCTGATTCATTCCTGAGTTCCATTACAAATCAGTTATATGAAGAATGAGGTATTGAAAGCAGTTTTTAAATCTAATTGAGCATAAAAGGTTTGCCAATTTTCAAGACTTAGCTGAATCATATGAAATTCAACACCCACTAAATATTATTTCTCTCAACAGGCTGCAGAAAAGAGTTTTAATGATTTTACTTCTTAGGCTGAGCCAGCAGATACCCAGAAAAGATCAGTATAATTGCTATTCCTAATTTAATATATTTTAAATTATTTCAAGTATTAAAATGTCTTTCACATTGACAACCAGAGGATACAGGGCAGAGGGAAGTTGAAAAACAAGATCCCCTTTGTAAACACAGGTCCTGATTCTCTGCTACTTTACTCCTGGTTCTGGGATACTAAAAGGAGAGGAGTTCTGGTAAGCATCACTGAGGCCAGTAACTAAATATTGGTCACTTAAAGACAAGAATCTGGGGATTCTCAGATTTGTCTTTGCTATCTAGTGGTTGGTAGAAGGGAAGTTGGTAAGAATTGTGCAAATTTCTGTTCAGGCTATTAAGGCTTTAGAAATGCCCAGTCACTCTGCTGAGGGCTGCTTGAGGCATCAGAGGATGCATGAAGTCCTTGTCCATATTCTTCTGGGAGCCTGGAGCCAGACAGGCTGAATTCCCTTGTAATATGACTTAAGCCCAGCAGGAAATCATGCTAGTCATACTGTTTGTATGAGGGCAGGTTTTAATTAACTGAAAAGTCTAATATTAAATATGTTCTGATTTTTGAGTCACTTCTGCTTGTAACTCAATGCATCAGCTTGATAACATTAATACTTAATAAGCAATATGCTTATCATCCCAGGCAGAGTGAAAACGGGCAGTATTCTGAATTTCTGCTGCCTGTTGTATGTGGGAAATATATGAGAACTCATCTTTTTGCTTATGCCTCTGGAATTGTATACTCTGCTTGGCACTCGGTATTTCACTTAGTAAAGGACAGCACTTTGTAACTATTAAATGCACTGCCTTAGGGATGTGGTAACCCATTGACTTGACAAGTCTTTTAAAAAATGCTATAGTCAAACAGCAAGGCAGGATACATAGGATTTATCTGATAATCTGAAAAGTCCCTAATGACCCCAAACACTTCAGGCGACACTAAGTATAAAAGTCATTTTGATGAACCTGCAAATCACATATAAATCAGGAGAGAATTTTTGTGTCCAAATATTTTTAAAGGCATATATTTCCACAGTGTCTTCTTTTTCACCCTCTACAATTCCCTTGACATGAAAATATAAGAAATCATTGTGTTAACTGATCTGAATTAAACATTTTTTCCACTTTGGCTCCCTACCTTCTTTTTCTATGGTTTCAATGGAAAAATGGCAGCCTTCACTCATTTTCCTTTTTGATGCCTTTCAACTGGACATGTTTTTCTGGGTTAATTTAAATTTACAAAAGGGTAGACAAAAATGATGTGTTCCCACATGACCATGTAAATGCTGTGCTAGTCCTGAGGATAATTTTAGCTATATGGTACATGCAGAAGTGACAGAAATAAGTGACATGCTCTGTTCAGGGTGCCAGTGCCTGCCAGTCTGCTATTCCAACAATATTCTGTAATTAATGTTGAGTGAGCAATAAAGAAAGACCCAAGAGAAAGGAAAATCTGCTTGTTTTCTTTTCATTATGGATGACTATGCAAAAGGAAACCAGGAATATTCTGACAGTGCAGCTAAGTTCTGGAAACTGTACATCTGTTTTGATCATTTGGATCCCAGCATTCATAAAGATGAGCAGTTTATTATGCTCAGTGCCATTTGTCAATACATCTTTCCCTATTTGTCCCTGCTGAGATTATGGCTTCTACAAACTTAACAGCTGGCACTAACACTGACAGCCCAGGGCCAATTTATGGAACTCAGCTGGTAAAATACTGACCACTTGTGACACAAAAGAATGTCCCTGTCCCAGCCATCCAGCTCTCTGCCCTCCTGGTGCCTCCTCCGCTCCTTTTGCCCAGGCTCTGCAGAGAATGACTCCTGCCAGAGATCCTAGTTCCAGCAAACCAGCAATGCTCCCAGCCCTCTCACCAGCTTGGAGGCTCTTTGCCACTCACCCCCCTCAGTTTTCCTTCTGGCAGATGGGCTGCTGCAGCTCAGCTGAGTTTTATGCCCTGCTGCACCATCCTGACACTCAAAGTGCCCACTTGGAATGTGGTCAGTTGGATTGTGCTGGAAGCAAACATCTTCCACCTCTCTGCCTGAAGAATTGCATTTAAAGTTCCAGGCTTTTCTTGCTGTTTCAGAATGTCTTTTTATTCTCAGCTGAGCAAGCCTAAAACTATTGACAGGCTTTTGCCCCCCACTTGTCCCATGGGTGGAATTTCACTGAGGCTTTGTATTAGGGGTGACAAATTGTCCATTTTACAGCTATCACTGCTGTGAGGGTCACACAACTCATTTGTTGCCAAGAGGACGACTTGCTATATAGAGAGCTTTACAGATCTGTGTGTTGGTGGGATTTTATGGTAGCATACAACAGAGAGACCCCCAGTTGTGCCTGTCCTGGTCCTTCCACCCTTCCTGTGTAGAAATTGTAACAGGCAGTCACCTGCTATGCTCCACCTTCTGTGTTCCTGTTTTGTACATCAGCATCTTGTGCTTTCAGATTCCCAACACATCCTTTGTTGGCACACAAGATACACCACATGCCCTTGCCTGGCACAGTTTATATTTTCTGTCTCCTGCATTCCAGCTGGAGCTGTGTGTATTAACAAACCAAATCCCAGCATTAGTCAAAGTCTACGTGTTGGATTTTTGTTATTTGAAGTCTATAGCTTTCTTATTAGGTGAAATCTTGGTCCAAGTGAAGTACACCAGACCAGTTTCAATTAGAAGCTAGGAAACATTTGTGGGCCCCATGCCTGGCATGATGCTACTTCATCTTTCTTTGGGATGGAATTTTTCTTGTTCTTATCACTGCCAAGGCAAAAAAAAAAAAGACAAAATTAAGTACACATGAATTTATAAGTCAAGATCTCAGGCCTTTTCTGCCAGTGCCTTCTCCTTGGTGCACTTTTAAGTAAACAGGGCAGAAAGAGACACAACTCCTCTCATTACAAAAATGTTTTATATTTGCCTTCACATCAGTGGATAAAACTTTTTGTAAGGCAATAGAAAATGGCATTGTTTTGTGTAGCAGGTTTCTGTTACTTGTCTTACTCCCAGGAGAGGGAAGTGTTCTTACAAGGCTGATGGGACCTGAATCCCTGTTTGCTCCTGGGAGATCCCAGGTCTATGAAGAATTTTCAGTAGAATTGTGACAGCTTTGGAGCTTTTGGGAAGGTTTCAAAAGCTCAGGTGCTCAATAAATGATCTGTTGGAGCCACAACAGTGTTCAGAAAAGCTTTACAAGTTGGCAACATTTGTATAGTCACTCAGAATAGATTTTAGAAGCTGAAGGTCCTCCTTGGGCAGAAAAAG
The DNA here is from genome assembly GCA_018697195.1 of Certhia americana. NCBI lineage: Eukaryota > Metazoa > Chordata > Aves > Passeriformes > Certhiidae > Certhia > Certhia americana. The sequence continues at coordinate 10,917,190 of CM031870.1, forward strand.
TATCATTTTACTGAAAAATTATGTAAATTATAAAGATACGATAAAAATTTTTCAGAACCACTAGTTTTTAATGTGGTTTAGTGTATCAAATGTATCCCACTTCTAAGTGGGAATGTGCCAGTAAGGCCTTCTGTGCAAGAGAACACAACTTGGATCTCCAAAGGATATTTCATGAAATTGCATTGCAGGCTGCCCATGGGCTTTTTGTTTACATGGATTGTTTCAGTTCTGTAGTTACTTGAACCTGTATCAGCAAGAAGGATTTACTTTGCCCCAATGAGGTACATTACAAATAAGATCTCACTTGATCCTCACAGAAGAAAATCAAGAAGTGAAGTTAGGCTAATTTGTCTCACTAAGAGTTTGAATTTTCCTCTTTAGTCTCTACAGAAGAAAAAGAAATGTAAAACATAGCAATACCAGACTAATAATCAACCCAGACTCAAAGTTTCAAACTATGTTCAACAAGCATTTTTAACTCATTTATAATTTGTCTTCTACCAAATACACCTAAAGATTATTTTACACAGATGATGTTCCTGCATCTTACCATCTTTGAAACTTGTGTGAAGTTAAGCCTGTTGGAACCTTAAAATAGACTTCCAAAACTGAGCAACTGAATCATAGAGTAAGTGTGTATGCAAATCTCAGGCAAAATATGACAGATTTGCTTTCTAGGCTTCACAGAAAGATCACTCCATCAGTGATAATTAGCTGAGGTTAATTCCACTAGCACTTGGATTGTAAGAGAAAGCAAATCACTAATTGAAAGATGAAACTGGATATAGGCATCCGCAGTGCAGTCTTTCTGAATGCCTGCTGAAGAAAAGAATAAAGTAATGTGTTTATCTATATGAAAACAAAAGACATCTTCATTAATGTTCATTTCAGGAGTCACTGCGTGACACTGCTGTTGCATATGAATGACTGAATAAAGCTGCTAATACACCAGGACCAGATTCAGCCCCTGTAAACTAATTCTAATCTCAAGCCCAGCAGCCTGGAAGTTGGTTATTTTACACTTTTCTTTATTTATTACCATACAAGAGATAAAAAGTAAAGTCTGAATTTTTTTATTCCAATATTTTAAAAACTACTTTAAAAGAATGATTCAAGAGTTCCCCTCACCATCGCTGCTCATCTGCTGCCTTAATTTGGCTTGCAAACTGCCAGCAGAAGGTTTGGCAATGCAAATTTTTTAGTGGCATGCAGCTGCACCACAGGTAGCTAGAGAAACAAACAGGTAGAGCTCTTTTCACAGCAGCATTTCTGAAATTATTGAGATTAAAATATAGCAAGGATTCAGGCCCAGAATCCAAACAGCCCATTCCCTCATTACAGCTGTTATTCACATGAGCAGTCCTGCAGACAGCCAGGAAAGCTCCTCAGTATCCCCAGTATCCAGGTAGCCTTGGATCTCACTGCACCACCTGGAATTGCTGTGCATGGGGCAAAGGGCCACCAAAGAGAGCCCTCAGCACTCTCCAGTAGCAGCACTGAACAATCCACTCTGCTCCTGCCTCCCCCAGCAAACACGTGGCAGAACTGTACATATGAAGCATGACACTGTACATGCAATTTTAATGTTGGGATGAGAGAACAAACCCTTTGTGACAGATGGGAGTCATGCTGCTTAACACAATACTGGAAGACACTTAGTTACACACACTTAGGACACAGTGAGGCATTCAGCTTAAAACTGGAAGCATTTCCTCTGAAATAGTCTTGTTCTATCAGACATGTATTAAAGGCAGAAACATTGTTCACACTGAGCCCTAGGAAAGGAGTTGGTAATTTGGGGGGAGGGGGGGAAAGGGAATTCCAACACATACTTCCAAGGCAGAAGTGTACAGGCAGCCTTTAGATTTCTCATGCTGCTTTACACTCCCGATACATCTCCTGAGCTATTTTTAAAATGTATGTACATCTTAAGGTCTAAGATCTAACATGAATAATAACTGAAATGATACATAATTAAACATTTTGCACATCAATGTGTGATATTGATAGTTTAAATATTTCATGACTAATATGTTAAGTTAGGTTTAAGTCAAGCTACTTAGTTATTTCTCCCTCACCTCCACTGCCCTACATCAGAGGGTATTGATATAGCTTTCACCACAAGTTGAAAAGATTTCAAATCTACTTCCTGGAAGGGTAGCTAAATAATTACTGTCATGCTAAAGAAAGGAATCCTCAGACCATAAAGGATAAGGGAAAGGCATGTTTTTCTACTAACATGTAAACCTCAGCATCTCTCTTGTGCTCAGTTTTCCACAGTATGAATGCTGGTGATAGAGCTCTTCATCTTCAGGACTAGTAGCCCAAGGTACCAGCCCTCAGAGCCCCTGGCCCCATATCCTATATGTCATAAGACATGGTGCCTTCTGTAATGCCAGCATTTATTTGAACCCATTTACTGCACTTGGGTTAGTCATGTCAAGATCAAGGCCTCCAGCTTGAATAAATCACTGGTTCAGTGTGTTCCCTCTCTACTGCTCAGCTGGCTGATGCTGAGTTACTAGAGAGAATTGCTCCTCAGGCTCAGTGAGTGAGGTCTTTATTTTTAGTGTTGAGGACAAGAGGATCTGTCCTTGCTGATGACTCATGTCTGAAGGTTGTTACCTTTGCAACCTGTCAGAGGAAGTGCTACACATGAAAAGTAGGGGAAAAAAGTCCAGTAGCAGCAAAACTCCTCTTTAGGTTGTCTGATGTTTTTAGTTATATTCAGTAGAACTTTTCCTAGCACTTCCTTCAAGCTTTTTTCCCCTCTCATGTTGCATTTTCCGCTGTCTTTAAACTTGCAGTGCACTTTGAGGCATCACTCTGAAATGCCTTTTGAACTATCATGTTCATTATACATCATTGTATCCAAAACACTTTTCTTTAGTTCATGCATGGAGGCATTTCCCCTTTTTTTTTTTCCTTTTCCCAGTTTTCTACTATAAAAGTGCCAGCCCCAAAAACATACACAAGAGCTTCTTGTGCTGTCCTATAAAGTACAGCAGGATGTACAGTGTAGATACAAATTACCCCTGTTGCAGCACAGAAGATGCTGAAAGTCAAACCTCAGCATCCCTTGCACCTCTACAACCCTTTTCAGAATCTCAGCACAAGGCAGACTGTTGGGAAGATAAAAGTTATACCCTGAGAGAGCTAACAAAAGGCCACAAAGAACATTAACATCACAGTCCTGCAAAAGTGTATATGCAAGACTTTATACTCATAGTCAAACTGCTAATCCCAGGGGTTTTGAAGGTATTTAAAAGAGGGAGGTACCTAATTCCTTTGGGCAATGGGATTGAGGAATTTAGTCCCCATGTCGATACTTTTATGTCAGCTGAAACACCCTCAGGTACAGTCCAATAAACAAGTTAAAAACATACCACACAGCCATTCCTAGCACTAGTTAGGGAGATATATATATTCCAAAGGGATTAACAGGTCTGTGATCAGCTGCCAGAGCTGGTATCATACACACTGCATACTGTGCTGAGTGTGCTGTCCATGGGTGACCATAAATATCTGTTGTAATAAGGGAGATACAGTCAGTTGTACATCTGGGATAGCAACAGAAGGGCACATTCACTGAAAAAAAAAGAAATCAATTTTAATTAGGAAGACAATTATATTTTTTTCCCAAAGGTTGCCAGGGTCTCAAGATTTATTTTTAAGGTGATGGAGAAGTAATCTTTTGCCTTTCTGTATCTCCTGGGTAGCGCTGAACTGTGGAACTATTTCAGGTCCAAAGAAAGTCCACGAAGTACCTCAAGGTCTTATAAGGAAAGGCAATAAAAATCTCTGGGAAATCATTAGCCTGTCCCTGCAACAGCAGCTTATGATTACATCCTTTGATTTCTCCTGGCAAAGGTTTGTTTAGCTTATTCCAAAGTCTGTTGGAGTGACTGGGCCTGTATTGCTGCCTTCATTCCTGTCAAGAGCTGAGCTTTGTGCAGGTAGGTAGCTCTAGGTTAGTGACCATCTTCTCTAAAATAGGGACAAACTACACAAACTCTCAGATGGATACAGCTGCCTGGCCACTGGGAGCTAGTTTGAGACATTTATTAAGGAAATTTGTTCTCGTAGCTGAGACAAGAGGTTATCCAGATATTTCTGAAGCAGCAGCCATTTACTGCCAAGACTTTCCAGTGTAATGGGGAAAAGTCAGCAGTTGAAATGGACAGTAGGTGCTTGATGAATGTTTCCAGATGTCAATGCTTGCCTTTACTGCTACTTCCTTGCTTTCTTTGCTCCTCCATGACCACCTCACTTTGCTTCTGGGACAAAATGTCAACAGCCACTACAGCCTTGTGCTTCTTCACATCCTTCCCTCAACACTCACCTCTTCTAGGGCAACCCCCTAGAGTTCCTCTGTCAGATTAATGAGGTAGCCCACAAATAGCAGCCAGTCTCTTCTCCTTTTTGACTACTTGCGCCCTGTATGTAACTACCAAAGCTGGGCCCACGGACTCAGGATCACCTGATACAGTCTCATCCTTAACCCTTTGCCAACTAAGGTTTTGCTCTGTGGCATTCCCAGTCCAGATCTTTCTCTATTTACTCCACAGCCTTGGTGCAAAGTACTTTTGCATTATTCTCCCCAAATTCCAGGCAAACTACTGAAAAGTCATAGTTGACTACAGGCACTTCAATCTACTTTATTTAACACCACCATTTGTAATAAAAGAGATGAGCACTGGATCCTCCCTAGGACTAGAGGAAAAAGAACTGTCAAACTACTGACAACGTTCACATCTTCCTCTTCTGTCTACAATGGATTTCTGTTACAGACTTCAAATATGCTCTGCTCTGAAAACAGCCCCATTGATGTCAAGATGTCTTCAGCATATAAAACAAGTGCAGGGTACATAAGAGAGAGGCACAGCATGGCTCTGGAATTTTGCATATTCTTGCAGCAGTGTTCTACTTTTTGAGATGTTGGAATTACCAGTGAGTGGCCCAAAGCTGCAGGACCTTCCAGGGTGATCAGTCTGTAATTTCTACATGTCTTATTTTCTCTCTGAAATATATCCCATTATATATTGCCATGGTGATACTGCTGTGGTTTTGTTTCACATCCTAGTCAAATCAAAGAGGAATGCTTCAGAAACAATAAAATATTCCCATGGTTTTTTAACACCACAGCAATTGTAATCTTTACAATGCATACTCTGCTATTCACACATCTCCCAAAACAGTGAAAACCTTCTTGTCCAGCTTTGTCACAAATTTGATCCTGAATGTGCAAATTATTAGCAGTTCAGGAGGGCTGAAAACTACTTGCTGACTGACACAGCAGTAGTGGCTCAACACCTGAGAATGTGTGATTTATGTTAATCAAAGCCAAAGGTCCAGCCCTGAGCAGCACCACTGTGAACAGCACCTTGGAGTAGTTTCAAACCAAGCACTCTTCAATAACTGTAGTGCAGCCATTGGAATAAATGCAGAACATTCTTATATTGATAAAATGTATACAAGGAATGAATTTTAATAAGTAACAAAATAAAGCTCAGAACTGAGACCAAAAATGCAGGAATTTTGTTTCTCTCCGTCTTGGTGATCTTGGAGTGTCCAAAGTGGTGTGAAAGCCATGGAAGTAAATCCATGGAGGGAACTCAGACTTCAGAGGGACATATAAAGATTAATTTCAGTTGTAAATAAGAAACTTGCTTATTTTTTTCTGTAGAACACTAGAACAAGCCTTTTTTAATATAGAGTTTTATCACTATAAATTCTGGAAAGTTTTCTGATTAAATGCACTTACATTCAGGGGTGTTTTTATTATGCGATTTCAACAAACAAACTTGAGAGTAAAACTCAATTTAATTTCAGGAAGAAATGAGACAGGGTAAATTTAATAGGAACATATTGTTCCAGGCATGCTCTATGCCAGCCTGCAGACCTTGAGCAAAGCCAGCCATCTGAGAGCAGCAGGGGAGAGAATGAGAGAGACAGAGGGAGGTAAAGAATGAGAAGGAGGGGGAGGACAGCACAGAGAAAGAGACAGATATGAGAGGAAAGTTCCTGTCACACTTTTTTCTGTGATGAGAGAGAGAGGAGTTGAACACTGTGGGAGAAAGAGATATGAGGGAGAGTCTGAGCTGACTGTGTGTAAAATAAAAACAGTACATATAGCACAAGCTCAGATGCTTTCCAACTTTCACAAAGTCAGTGGAAAGACTCCACTAATTCATCTAGTGGCATTGCTCAAGCTGCCAGTAAATAAAAGCCAGTGCCTGTCCCTCTCTTCTCCCTGTCTTCACAACAGGAAGGGGCTGTGGAACACAGAATGACACTGTCTGATCCTCCCTAATCAAAGCCATCAGGTGATAGGGAGGGAGTTCCTCTGGAATTAAACAGGGATAGTTTTTAACCAGGTGTGCTCCCCATGCCCTGTTGGCACACCCCAGAGAAGCAGTGGAACAGGAGGAAATGGGTTAGGACTGAGCACACCCAACCAAGAATGTTTTCTAGAGCAGGTCGTAAGATTTCAAGGTCTTTGAACATCACATTCTCCATCAAGAGCTTTTCAGCAAGTTCTAGTGAAAAGTAGAAAATAAAAGTACCTCTAAACCCTTCCAGGGGAGACACTAGCTTGTGAAAAGAGCTCCAGTGCATCAGCTGACAAACTTGCTGTTCTTTTGTTCTTCCTCCCTTCAGCTCCTGTCTCCTGATCACTTTGTTTATTGAACCAGATTTTAAGAACTCTGGTCCAAACTCCGTGACATTGTATTTATAAACATGCCATATGTGTGGTTGGTTTGAACAACACTGCTAATAAGAATGTTGAGCACAATGACTTCACCCTGATAATTCTCAAAATGTAGCTGAAGTCCCTGGGATGCGGGATGTTCAGTCTGATATAGAGACACAGGATATGAATGAATTTTACCAGCTGAGCACCTGTAAATACCAGCTGGTATAGCAATATATACGTTGAATTCTTCAGCATGAGGGGGCTCTGTGCTTTGTGGAGCCGGTTTGTGTTTGTACAAACAGTGTTGGGCTGGCTTGTGAGACAATCCGGAGTCAGGATGCCTTCACATCAAATCTTAGCTCTTACAAATCTGCATATGTGAACTAGGTAAATAATTTAAGATATGCTGTTTCTCTTCATACTATCTTTTATTATTCCAATTATCCAAACCAAACACTTAGCCAGGTTATAGAGCCCTTTCTTGCTCAGAAATTGTTTTGGTAAAAGCTTGTAAGAAAATCCATTATCTCCTCAGGGTGGTGAAGATCAAATAACTTTTATAACTAAAGTAGCACATTTCTAAATAACATAAGTCCTTAAATTTTTTGTTGATTTAACTGGAAGGACATATAAGGTAGTTTTAGATTCTTTTGGAAATCCCTCCTTCAAGCAAGGAAGCTTTCAATGCAGAGCTGGTTCTCTATTAACACGTTCTCACTTGCTACGTGGTTATCACACGATGTGCAATGATTTATGAACACAGATAGGATTAACTCTGACCTTGTGAAAACCAGAAACTTCCTTCTTCCTTTTCTCCTCACCTGAATAACTTACTGGACCCCTTAAATAAATTAAAGAAATAAGTAAGAGTGACTGGAAACACTGCTGGACTATTTAAGTAAGCCTCAGAGAACTCCACTGGATAATTTATTCTTGTGAGAAACATAATGATCACCCAACAAGTTTGGTTAGGAAGGTGGTTTATCAGGCCACCTTGATATACTAGGACAAAAAAATACACAGAACACCTCCTGATGATGGATTGTGAGATATATTAATACAGAAAAGGATTGAGATTTACTTTCAATAGTAGATTAAGGTGCTCCAACGCAGCCGAGACTAGTTCTTTTAAAACAACAGGGACTGAATTTCTTCTACATAAGGGCTTAATTTTTATTGAAAACCTACCACCTTCAAACTGCTTGAAAGTTGAGGCACTATAAAACTGTCAAATAGCACCATTATTAAAAGCTTTATTTGACAAATCTACCACTGCTGGGATAACTTGTGTGTTTGCCTTCTCTCTCACATGAAATAAAATCATTCACTTATGCAAACTGCTGACAGGAACAGAAACAAATGGGGTTCTCAACACAGGGTGAAATACACTATCCCCTTTCTGCAGCTTAATGGAAACCAGAGTTATTCATAAATCATAAGGCACTCAGACCAAAGAGCTGCTCTCCTGCTGGTTGCAGAGTACTTGGGGAAATGTTTGGGAGGGACTCAGAAAGCTCTGCATGGTGTTCTGGAGTATCTGTGATTTTTCAGGAGCAGCAAGCAGCTGCATGAAACTGTCCAAGAGGAACGAAAGTGACTGAACAATATTTGACAACCAAATGTAGGATTTATTTTAACCTCATAACAAAAAGGTGTGAGTAGCTCTGCTATAATAGTCTGTTAGTTAGCCTTTTATCTGTGACCAGTGACCTTTTGCTAGCACTTGCTATTGATTCACAGATTTTTAAGGCAAATAAGGACCTTTACACATTTCTAGGCTGATCTCCAAATTAACATTAGCTTGTGTGAGCTTTCTCTTGTGAGCACCACCTTAGAGTAGTCTGGTATGAACAGCTGATGGATAATTACCTAACAATATACCTGCTATGCAGGAAGGATTGAATTGCAAATGGGTCACAAGCATTTGAGAAGATCTGCCAGCTTCAAGCACCTATGAAATAATCCCAAATATCAGGGAACTTTGCATCTAGAAATGCCTGGGGAGGTGTCTTTCTGCTACCCTTTTTTTAAAAAAACCCACTTCAGATTCCTAGCCAAACCTCCAGGAAAACAGGATGTGTCTATTAGGCAAGTAGGCAAATTCCTTCCTTGGGAGACCTCCAAACACATTTTTTAGTATATGTTTTTCCATGGCCAAGCAAGCTGCTTTCCCTATGGACTGATTTCATCACACATTTGACTTTTAATTGGGGCAGCCCTTATGTGATGTGGAAAATCCTGGTAATTTCTGAGTAGTCCTGGCTAAATTTCTTGTGGTGCATAAATCTGGGGCAGTGAGAAACAAGGCACCCCCTGAGCTTTGGGGAGTCTCCAGCCTTTCACAGGCAAAGGCAGAGTGAGAGCAGGAAAAATAAAGACTTCCTCAGATTGGGCTGTATTTTAAATAGGATTTAATAGAGAATTTGAACTTGCAAGGTTAGAGAAACTAAACAAAATTAATTTTCTCTGTTGCCACATAAAGACCAGGAAAACAATTAACAGTGAAGGGTAGAGGGGGATCTGAGCTCAATCACACTCAGAGGAGTGAGGCTGGAAGTCCAGCTGAGCCATTGCAAGAGCACCAGAACTCTAACACACTTCTGTAATGAATTCTGTCAATCAGAGCAGAAAAGTCCCACTTGAAGTTAATGTTCTCTGAATATTTTCCCCATCTATTTTAAACTATGAAGCCTGGACCACTCCTTGGAGATCTGAGAAACATTCTACCTATCAAAAACATTATTGGGCACAAGTGATAAAACACTGGCAATAACAAAATTACATTTTCAAGACCCCATATCACAAACCTTTGCCATGTTCTACTGCTGCATCACATACACAGTCATTCTTATTGTTTAATACCTTGAGTTTTAAAATTTGTCGTTTACTTTCTTACCAAATAGTAAGTCTATGTCTTTTTTCTTCTATCCTTTTGATAGGCCATTCTGCTTCTGGCTGTACAGGATTAGCTGCAATTTGTATTCAGTATTTGGTAATCTGGATTTTATTTCTGCTCTGCGCTACATCTCTAAACAAAAACTGAGTTGCTTTCCATTGCACTAGATTCAGTAAGTCCTGCAGTTTTGATAATATAAATTACAACTCAGCCCAGAAGATATTTTTGGGTTTGATTAGCAGAGAAATATGTCTCTGTCCAAGCAAGCAGGAGTTCTTGAGGGCTATAAAAGCATGATCAAAAACGTTAATGTATTGTTATGGGTAGATTAAAACACCCTTCTCTGCAGCATTTCATGAAATAACCCACATTCCTGCTTTTCCCCTTTCTTTCATTCCCCTAAGCTTCAATTCTATTCCCCAGAATTTACCAACACAAATTCTGCTCCAGGAACAGAGTCAATGTAATACAAGAGATTACTTCCCTTTTAATATTGTTTATTAAGGATGTAGAGGGGCAGGTTATGGGATGGACTACCTGATTTTTAAGACTGACCAAAAAATGGGAAACATCACTAAAGTAAAAACTTAGGAGGTCCATTACTCGACCTAATGAAAACATATAATAATATGATTTTTAGAATTAAAACAATATTTGGAAGCACCAGATGAAATCAAGCCCTGTATGGCAGGTATTCAACTGTCTCTCAAATGGTGCACAAGCTACAGGAGAAAATGTAGAGGGAAAACTGGGTGTGGAAAGGGAGAAAGGAAGGAAAACTGAGATGCAAAGGGTTGAAACAACTTATCAAAGAGAAGGATAATAAACCAAAGAAATCACAGATGTCCTGAGCTCCACCACTATGAGTCATCCTTTTTCACACACCACTGATTAAATTGATGAAATTAATAGACTTTTAAGAAGATATTGAATTTGCTGGCATAATATTCTCCAAACATTGCTTAGGAGAGAGTATTTTGTCTCAAATTACTAATCATTTTATATCTTTTTTGGAATGATAATAACCAGATTATTTCTCCTTTGAAGCAGAGTTACCTCTTCTTGTCTTCTCTACTCCCTTTTTCACCTCACATTTTCATCTCAAGGAGCCCCTCAAATAGTACATCTTTATTGGCTGTATTTCATTTTACTGCAAGCCTGAAAAGACTAAATTTGTCTGCAAGTCAGCCCAGCCTTCTCTGAAAAACACCAAGAGTGGTGTCATCTGTGAGTAATTTGAATTGTGGCATCCTCAGGATCCTCAGTCTAGTGGGTGACCTTGTTCTGTGCTCAGGGTGGATGCTTCTGAAATACATATGCGTGCATGAGAGAGAGGGATGAAAAGAAGGAATGAAAAACATATTCAAATGTTAAACTCCATTATTTTAACAGGCCTTTTCACCTGCTCTAAAGTTTCAGATGAAAATAAATGATGATGATGGAGTAAATGAATGTGAGAGGGAGAAACACTGTGCTATGAAAAATTCTTCATAGAAACTCTTAATGTGGCAACTGAATATTTTGGTTTTTTTCGTTTATTGCAGACCCATGAGTGTGGAGGCCAGTTGGCCCAAGGGCTCAGGGTGGTCCCTTGGAGGGATGAGCCCTAAGCAAGGGGAATCTGCCCTGGTTAGGGTGAGAAGGCAGTATATCTTTCATTATACCTTAATGTACATGCCAATGCACCCCAGTTCTGCCTCCCCAGTTGGCCCGTTGGCCTCCCCACCCCTTTATTCCTTATATGTGTATTCCCTAGAATGTTCTCCCTTCCCCACTTTCCCACTGGCCCCATTTTGCCGCAGTGCCCCATCCCCTGTTTCCCCATTTGCTGTTCCTCCCTCCCCAGACCCCTATTTAACCCCTGAACCCTCCATTAGTTTCTGTCTTTGCCCCTGGACTCCTTCAAGTGCTGGATCTAATAAACCCCCTTGGAACTCCAAATGGAGACCCTTCCTGCTCCTTTGCTGCCCAGCACATCGCCAGCTGCCCATCCTGAGTGCTGTGAGCTGTGAGTGGGTTCCAGTGCCACCCAGCAGTTTCTGTAGGGAGATGCTTTTGGAATGGTCACAGCAGTGCTTCCTCTTACCCCACTGCTATCCAGGCTCGTGGCAGGACTGTGACACATGAGATCCTGTGGCACTTCAGGTGCTTGACTTTAATTGAGCTCATCTAGAAGTTTAATGCTTGCTTTACCTTCCTATGCCTGCACTGGGTTGAATCCACAGAAATCTCCTCTCTCCACCTGGGAACAATCAGAGGGACCTCAGCAGGGCCTGAGGCTTTTGCCCCAGGATGTGAGGCCAGGACTTTCTCCTCATCCTGGCAGGCTCCTTTCCATAAGGAGAAAATCAATATACACTGACAATGCCCAGCTCTCTTCTGGAGCAGCCAGAATGAGGCTGGGAATGAGGCTGGGAACCCCACCACCTCCTTGGGTGATTTTGCCTGTGGTACTCCATTGCTTATTCCAAGTGGTGTCAAGCTTGTTGAGAATATAGATATTCTCAGCCTGATAACAGAGATGGAATGGTAATAGGTAGTAGGAGATGAGAAAGCACTAGAGGAGCAGCATTTTCAAGAAGTGCAAACTTAGCACTATTTACTACAGTATTTCATGATGACTGACTTAAAATTCTTACTCAGATATAATGACCCGTGAAAAGAAAAACTTGTAACAGCTACAGCATTTCTGTAACCCCTCTACCAGGTTTTGTCAGGGGTTGAATAACTTCAGTTGGAAAAACAGGAAGGAAAATTTCCAGGTAATCGGTGTTGCCAAAAATAATGGACTACAACAGCTGAAATATTGGAGCAGAAATTCCAGACAAATCTGTCTCACAAATAACATTACAACTGGTACCTCTAAAGAAACAGACTGAATATTGTTCAATACATTGAGAGCTGTATGTGTGAAACAATAAAAATTTATTGTAAAACACAAAAGGAATGTGTGCTTTTCTGCTAGACCTGCATTCAGCACAGTTTTCTGAACATCTTTGAAGATTCACTAAACTTCCATTGCAACCTTGCACCCAATCTGCTCTGTGGGCTCTAACAGAACCTGGAGCAACACGTCTGTATAATCAGAAATTAATATAGAATGAGTATTTCAGCACCAATATCATAAAAGACATCTTGAGTAACAATTCTGAAGTGGCAGCTTCACACCTGGGTGGGTGTGGCAAAATGCATATACCTGGCACGTTAAAAACATCTCCACTTCTGCTACAAAACTTAGGGTGCCTCTGTATCCAGCTAAAATAAGACAGTTCCCAGCTATCAAAGGCTGATAGCTGCACACCAAAGTGAGAGACCTGGCCTTTGATGGAAGAGGATTATTCTCTGAACAAGAATCTTGCACAGCCATCTTTGTCATGCTCCTACTGTGCAACACCCTCTGAAAGGATGGCAAAACAGGGCCTGACGTTGCAGATAAAACCCTTTAGCACACTCCCATCTTTTTGGTCCGGACTACAGCCCAGCTAATACTGAACTGTGCTCTCTTGAGCCAGGCTGTGCTGCGGTAGGGAACACATAATCCCAATACAAAGGAATAGCAAGCATAACTAAGGGAAAGAAAAAAAAGAATTGCTCTGAGATTCTTATTTTCTGGAGTGAAGAAGGTAGAACTTGTCAGTCATATTCCAATATCTATTTCTGATTTATAAACAGACAATGTCTATTGATGCAAATGTCTTATAAATATTTCTTTCTGTCAGCAGATAGACAACATTGGTATTTCCTTTTTTCTTCTTATCTGCTAAGTGCATGAATGCTATTTGTCTGTAATTTGCCTCTCAGCAGAAAATGAAAACAGCACTTACATACCAAAGAGTTGGTAACACAAACTTGCACTTCTGTGTAAATGTATTTACACAGACATGTATATGTACACATTGAGCATCACAGACATCTCTAGGAATTCCAAAAGATTCTGTATTTTATACATTATTTTACTTCCCTAGGAAAATGTTGTATCCCATGACATGTTGGGGGATGCTGTGGTACAGTGCCCTTGGGATGAGACCCCACTTAAGGAATATGCTCCCACAGTCCTTTGCTGGTTATGTTAACCTTCTATGTTATGTCATTGCAGTTCATGGTAATTATCCCAGTTATGTCATCCTTGTTCACACCCCAGTTCCAGACTCTGTATCCTGGTGGGTTCCTTTGTTTTGTTCCCTGTGCTGCCTGCTAGCTGCACGGTCCTGCTCCGCTCCCGCTGTGTTCCGTCACCAGCACCGTCGGCACTGAATGGCAATGGCGAGCCCAGCACGGGCAGGGCGTGTGCCTGCCATGATCCCAGGCCCAGTTTATCTGTCTGCCCCGGGCTGGGCTGGGCCAGGTGAGCAGAACCGCAGCAGGCTCGGCGCGGTTCCACCCCAGCCCTGCTCCTCTCAGCGGCTCTGCCATGTGCATGGACTGCCCCAGCTCGGCACGGTCCTACCGTGCTGCGGGGAGGGGAAAAGGATGCCCTCAATTCTTTGGCCCCACCCTTGTCCTGAGACTTTAAAACCTTGCCCTCTCCTTTGTTCTTCGGCTTTTGTCCCTGACCCCCTTTCACTGAGCGCTAATAAACTCCTGGAAACATCATACAAAAACTCCTCCCGCGTCTCTTTTCACCAACACACTGCTCAGCATTGCGGCGCACGTGTGTACTGGGCATCAGAGCTTTCCCTTCCGAGGAGCACGCTCTTGGGAAGGCGGTGGTATGGCTGCTTCTGCCATGCCGCCGCAGGAAAACACCAAAATAGAATATCTTTCCCCTGAATCCCACTCTTTGTCCAGTTGGGATTCCATTATGTTGTTTCCCTGTCTGCATCGTACAGAGGCCAACAACTGGATAAAGGGATTGATTCAAATTATTCCTACACCAGCCTTGTTTGGCTCTCAGTGACACGGGCAGCTCCACTGGAGAAAAGCACTTACGGGTGCCACATTTTAAGCCCCGTGTCAGCTACACTTACTCCCAGAAGGCTGAATTGATGTGGTTCTGCAACACAGCTTCAAGGGCTCCTCTCACTGCTGCTGCCACTGAAACCTCCATACTTTTAACAAGGATAAGAGCTTTGAGGGCATGCCCAAAATTTTACCAGCTTGGTAAAGCTTTACTGAAGACTTTCAGCCCTTGGGTCCCCCCACGCTGAATTTGAGAGGGAATGTCAACTGTTCATGCTCAGTGCTGCATACGAGCATTTGAACCTGAGAACACTCCTCCTTTGTGCTCGGACTGCTAAACTGCTACCCAAAGAACAAAGAAAATTAATATGATGGAGATACTCAGCAGGTCAGCAATATTGTTGAAGAGAGGGATTTAACTTAAACATTAATCAGCATATAATTGCTTACGTAGCATGCCTTTCTTCACTATTAATGATTTAACATGATGATTTACCAAGGCACTGAGAGAATGCCTGGATGGAGGGAGAAAAAGCATAGAAATATAGCCTGTGGTATTCTCTGCCAGAAAATGAATCTACCCATGCAGGAGTGTCAAATTGATGATGAAAGATAAAATGTATGGGGAGCCCAAGAGGCTACTTTACATATTGCAGTGAATAATGCTGCTGCTCTCTCTGCCTGTTACACTGGATCAGCTTCCTGCAGACACAGACAAAAAAAAATATGGTGATTCCACTTCATTCACAGAAATTGTTTTTCACTTAGGATACTCCTTCCAATAAGTAATTCCTTATCTAGACTTGTGTAAGTGAAAAAAAAAGGAAAATCAAATAAAATACCTGTTGTAAATGTGAGAATACCAAGATTTCCTCTTCTAATATTAATATCAGGCCCTTAACTATTTGCCTTCCTAGCAATTGCTGTGTTGCTGGTTTGGCTGAAGGATCTGATGAAAGAAACTTCCCATTTAAACAAGAAATTTTTATCTGTTGAGACTATCTTAACATATAACAGTGGTTTTCAGCTGGTTTACTCTTGGGCAGAGGAGGATTATTTGCATGTAATCCATAAAAGCAAACCAAGAAACTCAAGCCTACTATCAACAGGTTTAAATTTCTTTACTGGAGTTTGGCTGTCCAGACTACTAAGTTCTTACAAATCATGTATCAAAAATGCTTGGAAAAAACTTTGGTCTAATAAAATACTATGTACAAAATATGCTGTTAAATCTGCTGGTAATTTAACAGTGAGATAGTTTGCTGTCTTCTGGGATTAAGGCACATGAATTAACAATTAGCATCCAAAATTCTGTGGAAAGACTTAAAAATATTTAATGAAAGCTGTGAGAAGAGAAACATTTTTAGGATTTTTCATTTGGATCACCACAAAATCCAAAATCTCTGAAAATTTTCCCTCATTTGAAATTAGAGTTATATTGAAAATAACGATGTTCAACAGCAGCTTGAATTTTTCTGTCACAAGTACCATTTACATCCACTCTTCCCCTTTCTAGAAAGGGGAACAGGAGCAACAATAACAATGCTGAATAATATTATGACTGAGAGAAACAGAATTCATTCTATGTTACATTTGTGTGGAATCAAATGTAATTATATTGTTCATAAACTCTGTGCTCCCATAATCCACATAAAAAATAATTTAAGGATTGAGGATCACTTTTGGTGATTTGACCCTCAAAAAATACCCAAACCCAAAAAAATGCAAAACAAAACAAAAAACCCTCTAAAATACCATCTACCATCCAAAACATTCTTCAGCTTTAGCCCCAAGTATAACCATACAGGTATCTTATGTGAAAATATGATTCCACAGTTTATAAAATTTTAGTTTCTACTATCATATCAGAACAATGGCTTGAAGAAGAAAAAGTCACTATTTCCAAGCTCCTTGTTTGCAAATTTGCATTCTGTTGCATTTATGGATTGAGAACCACAAAATTCTAAAGTAAATGGGGCAAAATTGTTCATAATGAACTAAGATTTTGTAACATCCTCCTGTAAGAGGTTACTGTAGGTACTTATGGATCCAAAAATTTTGAGCACTAGGCAGTAGGTGTTTCACACCATCTCAATTATCCATGGTCCAGTTTCTGATCAGTGGAGTGGTACAAACTGTGTGGGTTATTTTCTTCAAAGCCAGTTAGCTTTTAGTTCCTAACTGGAATTATTCCAAGGGCTCGCCACTGCATTTATTGAATACAGTCAGAAATTCCTACTCAAAGCATTCCAGTTGGGCCTGGAGGACTGTCCTTGGTGCAGCAGAGCCTGTAGAGCTGCCCTGACCCTTTGAGAGCGAGGCTGTGCTGCCGGGGGGTGGAAGGTCCTCAGGAACACTGTGCTGATAGAAATATCCCACTGAGGAGATGCATGGGCAGCAGGAGTGTGGAGCTCAAATTGGGACAGTTACCTGGACAAAGCTGAGCTGAGGGAATCCCTAATGAATTTATCCATGCTGAAACCTGTCACCTCAGCAATCCAATCTGCTGTAAATAAGGGTGATTTTCCTGTGGACTGATCCTGTTCCCAGACAAGCTAATATGAAATGAAGTAAAGGGTCTCATCTTCCACAAGTGTGTGCAACAGAACACAGCAAATGCATGCACCTAATGTTGGGCTCCACAGATTGCCAGAGCACTGGTGCTAAATCCCTGTTTATAGCCAACCCAACCTGCACAAGATCAACCTTCAAACCCCCTGCAAACACTGACACAAAACCACAGTTTTTTGTCTGGGTGCTGTGAATCCCTCCCAAGAGATTGAAAGAAGCCAGCTACTAAAGGGAACAGAGCAGAAGCTTTCCTGAGGGTCTGGATGGCACCAGGTTCAGCTTGCACTGCTCCTTTACACAGGAATTTGCACTATACAAAATAAAGTAGAATTCTTGCCTGTGCAAATGTTGGTGCTGATCCTCACAATGATTTCATTGATAAATTCAGCGAAATTTCACAGTTCAGCCAAAGTCAACCAAACTGGGCTAATAAATAAGAAGCCCACGTGACCTGGGAGAGGTTCTGGGATTATGGGCTTTGCTGGCAAGATGGAGCTGATGAGTTTAGCTTTAGGTAAGAAAATACAGTGCTGGAAGTCACCCCCCACCACCTGAGAATGCTTGAACTACAAGAGCATTTGACATCTGGACATGACACAGTGAATAAAAGCATCTGGCCAAGACATGGCCCCTGGTGGCCTCTTCTCTGTTAGACTTTCGTCTCAGAGCTATGGAGGAAATGGAGAGGGAGAGAAAAATGGATATAAAACTGCTGACACTTTTCAGAGATGATATTTCTAACTTATGAAGTACTAAAGCTCCTTTCTGCTAATACACTCTGCAGTGGTTAGCATTAAATCCACCTGGGACAATGGACAAAAAAGAATTAACATAGCTGCTTCTTATTCCATCCATACAATCTGTTTCCATTTTAAAAGCAATTTTGTAAATTTCTCACACTCCTTTTATTTAATCAATTCTGATGTAGAGTATTAATTTCTAAATTGCATGAATCTTAAGTATTTGAATACCCCTGTGGTCCTAAACCCTCTACATCAGTCCTGTGCATTTATCTTTGTTAGTAAACGACACAGTGCATAAAGAGTCCAGTTAAAGAGTAGAAAGATCACAGCTGCTGTCATATTAATATTTAGAGAGCAGATTTAATAAATACCATATCTCACGCTCTGTTATTATCTGCATTAGTGCTATCAGGTTTTAAGGGAATTCAGGAGATGGTTTCTTATCCATCAGGTTGTCAGAAGCAGACAAGAGGAAAATCAAATGTTCATTTACTCACATCTGGTGTTCCACAGGGATCTGTGTTTAGACCCCTACTGTGTTTATCTGTATAAATGCTTTCTATCTATCATCTAAATCAGAAGAGTTTATGTGTAGAGCAAATAACATCAGATAAATATCCTTACCCACTAACTTGGTATAAAAGTACAAACCAAATGTACACAGCACATTGTAATTTCTGCTATTTACTGACTTTATAAAACCCTCTTCCCTTTTCCACTTTTATTTTTGCTCAAGGTTCATAACTTGATTTGCAACCAATTATTACTTTCCCCTTTTCTTCATGCCTTTTATCATTACACTGATACACAGCTTCTCTTCCTCTTGTACCGTATCAAGGAGCTAGAAAATTGGTTTTAAAAAGTGTTATAAATAGGTAACACTGAATAGAACATGAAAGAAAAGCAGATGTACCCCTGGAAATGAAATATTCAAACCAAGAGATATATTGCATCTTGCTAAAGGGAACCTGCTAGGGAGGACAGAGGGGCCATGGCAGAGGCAGGGGATTGTGCAGTGCTCTTTGCTAATGCTGCCATTATTATTCTCCTCTCTCTACCTGATCTTTTTATGATGCCAGCTTCCTTCCCCAAGGAGAAGCCGGAAGATTTTTTTATGGGAAGAAAGAAGCAGAGAGAGACCATAAGCGAATGGATCTTTGATATCAGCAGCCATTTTGGCTTACGGGGTTTTTTTTTGTGAGTTACCTAAATTGTTTTCCTTTTATGCAAATCTGGGTAATTAATGCATAAATATTGAGACCATGAACACCTGTGATTTCAGTTCCCATCTTAAACAGCTCTGCGGAGCTGCTGTCTCTCTCTTCCCTTCAGGCAGCTATATGAGGTGCATATAAGAGCCATATCCTTCTGCAAAGACAACTGTGTGAAGGACACTTAGATATTGTCCTGTTTTAGAATACCTCCTGGGCACAATGAGTCTTACCCAGCATTAATGCAAGACCCAGCTCTGTTAGGAAGGAGAGTTCTAAGTTTCCTCTGTCCTCCAACTCTTTAATCAAGGTAAATAATAGTAAAAAATATCCTGTTTCTTAAATAAACACCAACCTCCTCACCTCCAACCCCACCTCACCTTACTCTCTTTCTCTCTGCCCTCTGATTTCTATACATTAGACTCACTCCATGAGTTGCAGTAACACAAGCCACAAGATGTGGCTTTAAGCAGCACAGCAGACACTTAACCTGCTCTCTAAATAAGAATTTCCTGCTGATTGTATAATATCAGTTAAAATAATAAGTGAATGATTCATTGTTTTCTGAGATCCTGGAACACAGTTGCACATTTGTTTTAACATTCAGTTATTAACGGGAGTGCTGTTTGGAATGTCTCATCTGCCTTATTTAAACAGAAAATACTTATTAAATCTCCCCCAGTAAAATACATATACTAATAAGCAGTTTGTGGCTTTTCTGAATCTTATTTTAGGAAGGATGTAGTTTGAAATAATTAAAAAGCAATACATTTTAAGCCTGCTATAGGTAAGAGCTCCACATCTGCACATATTTTACCCTGAACACTTCTGTGCAAATCCAAGTAACTCCTCAACACTGGCGTTATTCTTACACTTTCCAAAAAGATGCATAAAATCAGTTGACCATCTATGGGCAAGGACCTTTCAATTCACATGCTGTCAGTAACATTTTGCCACACATACTTTTGATTATTATCCTGTTGGAAAGCATTACAAAATGAACAAATAAAATATAGAACACAATAGTTAACATGCAGAGGATGCAGAAAGAGAAAATGCTGTTAATATTACTATCTCTCTGCAGAGAGAATGAAGTAGAAAAAGTGTTTATCTCAGAAGGAGGATGGGTAAATGAATTAAAAAAACAGCATATGGTTGAGGCTACTACATGTAGCAAATAGAAAGGTGAAGACTCTGTGACAGATGATACAGGGGAAACAGAGCCCACATCACAAATCTGTGCTAAAGAAACAGAATTTTATCTGTTTGTGCCCTAAGATGGCCTTTAGAATTGCAAATGTACTTTAAAAACATGCTTTACAGGGTTTCTCGACCAAGCTAACATGCCAAACCACAGAGTGATGTACATTGCCATGGGTTTGCATACTCATGATTTTAAAAGGAGAACTAAGATAAATTAATGCAATTATTTCAGGGAAAATTATAAATTTTTCAATAATTAAGATAACCCTGCTTTTATTCTACCATTGCACCAGTCAAAGTTTAAGGCAGAATTTTAAAAATCAAATTTTGAGCTTCATTTATCTTCAAAATCCACACCTGTGAAGCCAAGCAATGCTACCAGCTCCTTTAAAGTGAGCAACAGAGGCTCAAGCATGTAAACTACTTCACCAGGAGCCTTACAGGAAATTCAGTGCAGAAACCAGTCTCCAACACATCCAAAGTACAACTGGACTTAACTGTCCTGTTCTACTTACTTCCTTTTGTCCTCCATGGCCAGAAGGCTATAGTGAACTTTCAAGGGAAGTATTATGTGTGTTGTAACTGGACTCAGGCACTGGCAAATAATAAGAACACTCCAAAAAGCATCAAGGCTAAGGCAAGCTTCTTCTTTATGTGTATCCATACAAGCACACAAAAAGGTTAATTCTAAATATACAGAATGCTCAAATGCAACATTGTTGCAGAATAATTAAAAAAAAAATGAAAAAGAATATTTTGTCAGCTCAGATATTTTCTAATTCAAAGTTATGCCACATATTCCACATATTCTTCCTCTCTGATAGAGCTGAATAAACATGATCCTGAAAAGCCAATTCTTTTTTTTAAAAGGAATGTACGGATGACTTCTTTAAGTGTGTGGTCCCAGCAATTACAAAAATAATAAAACCACAGTCCTTATATATTCCAGAAGAGAATAAGAAATATCTAACAAGTACTTTCTGTGCACCATAATTTTTACTATACATTAAAAAAATCCATTTTCACCACACTCTTTGGCTTTTGAGAATTCACATCTGTGCTGTACTGATGTCCCTTCTCAGCTGAGGCATTTCTCACTGGTATTTAGCTGGCCACACCTTCTGCTCTTAACACTCATACAAGAATACAATGAAAATGAGTCTAGATTTTCTCATTTACAATATGCTTTCCCCAAAACTCATGAAAATTTCTGTTTTCCTTTCCAATCAGTGGCATCAACAGTTTCAAGGATATTGCAACACTCAAAATAAATATGCATAAATCATTAGCCAGTGAAAAGGATCTGAGGTTTTTTTTTAAAAATTAAGACAAAATTACTGTTAGCCTCAAATTGAATACAAAATATAGTAATGGTGCTTTAAGAATTGAGAAGGATTTTATCACAGTAAAATGTACAAGTCTAAAGTTATTTTAAAGCAGAGCATAGTAATGACTGCAGTTACAAATGGTTAGGTTTTATGCTATACATTTGATTGAACCTGTGTTTAGTGAGATATGGATCATTGCTTTTACATAATTGGCAAATTTCACTTATATTTGAAGTTGCGTCTCATTTTTTAGGATTCTCAGGTATTTTACTGTAACAGTGTAGCCGTCTGACATGGGGTTACCTCCTGTTACATCAAACCCAGTTTGGCTGGGGAGCATGGCTTAAAGACTGGACGGGTGCAATGGATGAGGCTCAGAGGTGTTCTTTAATCCATTTCAGTGACCATGTGCTCTCTAGGCAGTATTCACAGGCTGCGTGGCCTGGAGCTGCTTCCAGAGAGCATCTGGTCTGCAGGCCTGGATCTAAAGATGAGGGGAGTGGCTAACTTGGCTAGATATAGGGTTTACCTGGGGGGCAAACATCCAATTGTAGCTATGGGGCAAGGGCTTGACCTTATAAGTCTAAGGTTTTAGCCCCCTGCTCCTCATGGTCCTAGGTCCAGAGAATTTGGGTCTGGCTTTTTTATTTATCCCAGCTAACTGGACTGTTACATTTTACTACTGTTTTTTCATGTTATGAAAAATTGAGCTAAACTTCACACTTTACAGTTTACACAAGAGTTGTGGGATTGGCCCTGTATTCAGGTGTATCTGGCACAATGTCACTGCACACAAAACTTTTCAAGCAAACATTTCCATTGTCAATAATGAAATTGATACCTGTATTTCAATTTCAGTTCATAAATTCAATTTATGCGCTTCAATGAGCTCACCAAGGTCTATCTGTTGGCAGCATGCAAAGCACACATTTTGAATTCCATGTCAGTTTGCAGAAATGCCAGACTGCAAGTATCACATCGCTTCTTTCTAAGCCAGATGCTTGGGCCAGGCATTAAGCAATGACCAGACAAAGTAGATACAACTTTGCTGAGAACACAAAAAAATCCTCCTCATACTTTCATTGCCTGACTAGACAAATGCAGATTTAGATACTTAACCAAGAGAAGGTTTTTCTGTGGTATGAGTCAGGTTACACCAATTTTGAGTGCCTCTGGAGCTTCCCCCAGTGGTGATTGCTCATCTGGAATACTCAGCATCAGCAACAACAGAGCAGTTTCATTTCCTCCCCCCTGATTCTCGTGGGATCTGTCACCAAAAGCAATTCTGACAAGTGCTGGGGAGGAGCTGCAGGAGTCAGAGCCAGCAACTCTCACACGGCTTCATTACAGCCCCTGCTTAAATTCACACTGGGGACACCAATATGAGCTATTGCTCCTGAGGGAGAAACTGCATTCAGGGGATCTTTTCCAAGGGACATTTCATCCACCCCTCCCTGAGAGCTTTAAAATAAAGTTTTCTTCAGAGGCACATCAAATCATACATCAAGGAGGCAAACTGGCTTTCCAGCCTTGCAGTAATCAAAGTAAGGCTCAATGGTGAGCACCATCTCTCATGCACTGATAAATTTGTTTCTCTGCTGTTTTCATTATGCACTACTGGAGTTATGTTCATTGAAGTTAATGGGAGTATTTCCATGGACATTGGTGTGTAGTAGGTCATATAGTAAGTTCCTCCATACACTGTAGTCTGAGGGCCAGAGCAGCGCTTACTCATTTTAAGCACTATTTTAAGATTTGATGGATGATTTAGCTCTGTTTTCCCAGTTTTCCAAGGACATAAGGCAAAAACAAAGCTAAATAAAAAATACTTCATGGCATCCTCCCTTTTTTTCTTGGTTGGTTGTGCTGCTGTTGGGGGAAAAATGAGCATTTTGTACAGCCAATAAATCATTTTGTCACCTTAATCTTTTATTGATCTCAATAAAAATTGTATTTTGTTTCTTAACAAAAATTCACCAAGAAGGATATCACACCCAGAGATACGTATAATTTAGGAAATGTTCATCATTTAACATTCTTATTTATGGGACAAGATATGGATTTTTGTGGAAAAATCTTCAACTGTTTTTGTAATGTGATGCATCATATTTTTAAAGATGTACTTGACTAAAAGGCAGGTTGTTTACCAACTACACTAAGGAGTCATATATTATTGTGAGGTTTTATATAAAGAGATTATAAAAACACTTTTTCTGAACCAGGGAGTAGAGAACTTTCCCCCCCAAAGTCTGTCCTATCGTTTCAGATTGGTACATCACAGTCATTTCATCTTGTTTCACTGTGAAATCTCAGGGAAAGAAAAAGAAAAGAAAGGAAAAGTGATTGCTAAGGGAGCCCTACAGTTCCCCATGAGGATCAGTGTGACACCATACTCCTATAGAACACAAAAGAAATATAACACCTTGACTGTATCCCATACTGACACTTGCTTTCTGACCATCTCTGAGAATACAAAACCCGTGCTGGAGCAGCAGCCTGAGCTCCCATCAGAAGCAAACTGGTAGAGCAGGATTTCCTGTCTCCAGCCTAGCTCAAGATGCACCCTTGGAGCCATGGAAAGGGGGATGAGTAACTTTTGCACAATCACACACCAAGTTACTGACTACAGACAAAAGCTGCACCAGAATGGCACTTTCCTGTCTCACCAGAGATGACTGTAATTAAGTCCAATTATTCTTCACCATAAATGTTTGATGAATCTTCAGGCCCTTCTCCTTTCTACAGTCTGGCAGCACCTTTAATGAAGGCTTTAGTGCATCATAACTCTGTAACCAGAATTATTATGTGCTTGCAATAATTGCTTAATAAAGGTTTCAGTATAGAGTAACCTAAATGAGGGCCAGAATCTTTCCCATTTCATTCTGATAACCTACAAGACTACACCCAAAACTGGCTCCAAGAACTGACTTGAACAGTCTGCAATATATCCAGGCTGCCTTCCTGCCAAGAAAGGCAATGCACAGAGAAAAGGCCTCTGCAATCCCTCTTTGCAATGGAATTAAAAAATGCAGTTTGAAAAGTCGCCAGGACCCTTGGGCCTGAGATTTCTATCCATCAAATCAAGACAGAGTCAGCACCAAGAGTCCCCTTAGTCTCTTACAGAAGGAAATTGTGTGGTCAGATAAGTATGTCCTTAAGATCAAAGATTCATTGCTCATAAAATTATCATCAGAACCATCTCTCACGTGAGACAATCCATTCTGCACAGCAATAGCTACACCTTTGATTTCCTCCAATTACGGGTACAGGCTGGTTTGGGAAGGTTTCAAAACCAGTATCTCAAACAGACCACAGCACCAGCTTTCTCAGCACATACTGTCTGCATAAAGGATATTTTTTTTTTCATTTTAATGCTAGTCCCTAAACCATTTTTGTATCATACTATCATAGTCAAAAGATTAACCTTAAGCTGAAACAAGAACTATTTCATTTTTATCAGACTCTTGAAATTCTCAAAATATTCATCTAGATTAAGAGATGAAGATAGAAAATCCCCATGTTTTTCATGTTCTGCTATTCAGTCTTTGCTTATTCATAGTCTGAGCACATACTGTTTTAGACGTTAGAGAAAAAGAAAGTTTTACCACTGCCCACAATAAACCAGAAGGCACTTACTCCCTGCTCATTCCTGTAAGAAGTGAAGCTGAAGAAACACTTTCTCTGTTCTTTATTTGTTTTTCAGGGTCAAAAATTCAAGGCACATTGCACAGGCTTCTTATACCATGGCTAGAGGTCAAATCTCGTAATACATGACTTGTCAGTATCTTTTAGCACAATTGATAGGAGTGTGCTGCTGACTCTTGCATTCCAGACTGAGAAGAAAATGTCCAGAGCAACTGAGGTTATATGATAGATTTTGTAAAATATCACCAAGTCTCAGCGAGAAAGATGGTGTTGGATACTAGGAAAAAGGCCTGCTCATCAACCTTATATCACAAAATGCCAGAGTTTTGATTGATGTTCAAAACTGGTCATTAACAGCAGTGACTCCTGCCAGCCACAAAAATCTCCACCTACTTTAGGGGAAACTCATATAAACAGCAGAAGCATTGACAGACAGGTGCCTCATCCCAACTCAAATTTTAAAAAAACCCAAACAAAACCAAAACAAAAAAAAAAAATATTGCTCTTTTATTATAGTTTGTAAACATGTAGAAAATATAGAGGTGAAATTCTGGGCATCTTGGGGTAACCAGAGAAATTCTGTCTGCTTCTGTAGACACACAACTGTATGAAATGCTATTTATGAGGGGGCAGGAAGGACCCAGAATGAGTCAATTTTTTCATAAGTAAAAGGAACTAATATTTTCTCTGTTAGTATGGAGAATTGGCTTCCGGTAACTTGCAATTGATCTACTCTCTATTAACATTATGTGCAGAAGTGTTTCCAGCAGATCTTGTGAAAGGGAAGGTAAATGTAATCAGCAGATGTAGCTTGCAGTCAGAAACAAGAACTGGGAAGGGAATCCGAGATTTAGTGCTTGGAAAAATGGTAGCCATTGTTTCTTGTTTTGAACGCAGTTCCAATTAGCTAATGATAATAAAATCTTTTTAGGATTCTGAAAGCTTACTAAGGACATATGAATACCCAAAAGCAGGTGTTCTTCCATTAACTGCTCCATCTATTTCCCTAGCAATCAGTGATAAATCTCTCTCAAACACACACACTTCAACAAAATCCTCCCCTCCTCTGTTTTTTTTCCAGTTCTGCTCAGGTTAGAGCACAAGGGAGGATGGTAAATAATCATCAGGGAAAGGTGAAGCTACATACACAAAAACCCATCCAATTTTCTACAGAAAATAAAAGGTTTTAGAAACTTCTGAACAAAATATTAAGTAAATTACACACGGTTATGGAGGAGGTGCTTCCCTTTACCCTACTGGAATCCTGGATTACCTTCACTTTCATTAGGACAGCACAATAGTGATTAACTGGAAAGGAGAGAAGATCAGCCAGCCAGTCAGCAGGGAATGTTCTTCAATGTATCCTGCTTAGTTTCAAAACAGATAATCTGTTGGGTGTAAGACAAAGTCTATTATAATATTTGATTACAGATTGTTATTAGCATTTCCTTTATCCACATATCTACAAATTCCAAGAGAGAAGGTTAATTTTCTTTTCTGCAAATTTCCTTTTACTGTAATTCCCATTTAACACAACTTTTCAAGAAATTACTTTTTCAGCTTTCCATTATTCTTCTTCAAGGATGTTAAATTTTCTTATAGATTTTAGTAGCAAATATTATCAGTGGTATCACTTCCTGTCAGCATGAACAGATGAATGTAAGGAGATTTTACTCAATACAGCAAACTTTTATATTTAATAAACTTCTAAAAAAATTCCCAGACACAGAATGGAGACTACTTTTCCATTAAAGATTATAAATAAAAATACGTTAAAAAGTTTCAATATTTAGATTTGAAAAGATATGCAAAGCCCTTCCTAATTTCACAAAAAAAAAATTATATTACAACTTCTGTCATGTGACTCCAATGAAGTTTTCAACAAGTTAAATGTGAAATGGGAGCAATGGAAAACAGGGTGAAATCCTACAGCCAACTCAGATCCCTGTCAAGCAGTCAACAAATTCACGCTTACATGTCAGGAACTGTTAAAACACCATACTTAAGAAAATATCAAGGTCCAAAAAAAGCATCTGTTGTGCCACCTGATTATTGTGTATATCTACTTAGCACCACTTTTACCAAAATTATGGGTACAATGCTTGTGAAGATGAATCCTTCTGCGGTTCTTTATGCTATGACAAAAATTATGTCTCATATTAATTGCTTTATTATAGCCTTCCAACACAAGAAACTTACATATTTCAGAGTAAAGTTCTTGTGCTTAGGCAATTAGGAGGAAATACATATAATGCCTTTTTATAAGAACACAGTTATACAGTAATCACACTTTTGTCATGGATGACAATTAGCAGCCCTCCTCCCCCAGAGACATAATAGAGCTATGTCATTATCATTACCAACACCTTAAGCCCACTGAGGGAGTATTAGATCTACGCAGAAAAATAGGTTGGGAGAAATTGTGGCTCCACTGAAAACAATGGCAAAACTCCCATTTTCCCAGCTCTAATTAGCTATGGTTAAATTACAGTGAACATATAGTGAACTCAGCTAGAGCTGATGAAGGAAGAAAAGCAGATCTTAATAGTCAGTGATCCCTCCTGAGTAGCGACTCCAAAGAAAGAAGTTCAGAATACTTTTTTGATGCAGCAATCCTAAATCTTCCATTGTCTCCTCCTGGAAGTCTGTTGGCTTCAATTCTCTGATTAAAAATGACGGAATCAAGGTAATGAGAGGGTAAACCAGTTACACAATCAGGCAGCACATAGACATGTGCACATAGCATTTTTGTCGTGTGCATTTTTAACCCTCTAGTATCATGTATCTTGTATTATCCCCATCCTTCACAAGCCAGGCACCCCAAAAGCAGAGAGCAGCCCTCGTGTACTCTACCCTTCTGACTGATAAAGGAAGTAGCAAGTATCAAGTTGAGTTAAAGGGGACAGTCCAGCTTGCTCCAGATTTCACCCTTCCTGCTACCTGATACTGCATGAAAAGCATTAGTCCACTGTTGGTGCACAGAAACAGAGTGGGACCACAAATCAGCATTGTAAATACCTTGATAATGCTGGTATTTAGCACTTTCAATGTGCACTCTTCTAGTAGACAAACCATGAAGTAAAATCAGAATATCATATCATTTGCTGCCCACTCCAGAAGAGGAAAAGGCAAAGTTGTTGAGATATGCAGAGGAAACAAACAATATTCACCTGAATAGGCACCAATTCATATGGAGGAAACAGAATGGAAACCAGCACTGGTTATCATGATGACAAAGAAGACCACAGCAACAGTGGTGAGAGTTCTGACAACTTTGCTTCATGACATAACTCTAAACTCTTCAGTTTTAAAAGGTTTCATTGAGTTTACACTTTTATAGTTAATTTTCCACATCCTCAAAACACCAGATTCGAGAGGTTTCTCATCGGTAACTGAGATTTCTACTCCTCGCAGCCTGCAAGAAAAAGATGCTGTGTTCATCCATCATTTTTTTGATAGAGGTACATGCTGCGAAGATTTGATTATTCATCTCTCTGTTTTTAAATACATCAGCTAGTTAGCATGGCCCACTGGTCTATCCAGCTGCAAGTCTAATATGTTCTGGCACAGAAAGAGAAATAGATTGGGCCCAGCAGGACCTCCTAAAGTATCTGCTATCTTGTCTGTCCATCAGGGAGAGGAGTGACCCGGTCATGAGGCTCAGATTGCAGGTACAGCACTGTATCAAACTGGAGAAATGCCACTTTGTGGAAGCCCAGCCCTCAAATATTCTGTTCTGTGTTGTCCAAGCAGACTTGGATGGTTGCCAAAAGACGAGAGGTGCAAATTTTGGCAAGAAGCCAAAAGACAAGAAACAATTGACCTAGCACTTTTCTGTTCTTTCCTGGGAATTGCAGAGCTACAACATGCCACAATTGCTTACAAATGTTAGCATTGTTTTCTCTACCTGTGCATTGTGTAAGGAGACTAATATGCTTTGACCTGCAATTTGCAAAGGGGTTACAACTACCATGGGAGAAGCAAAGCATAGTGCATAGGTTCAGAAATGTTCAGGTGGAAGAAATGAAAACAGCTGAGTTTTATTGCTCCCTGCAAGGGATGTGATGCTCCAAAATCTTTACTTGAGCATAGACCAAATCAAGGCTAGCAGTATAAGAAAAATCTTGGACTGATTAATGCATAAACTCACACTAAAACCCTCAGAGCACCTGGCCTTTGCTTCCAAATGGGACTGTGTTTGTGTGACAACTGAAGGCCTTTGAGTTTTCTCTGAGCAAGTTCTTTTCTTGAGTTGTGACACAAATGGACTTGGGAGAAAAGGTTGCCCCAACCCCCTGCTCTGAAAACAGGAATTTGGGAGGGTTACACCACCCAGCAGTGGGTACACAGGCAGCTCAAGCTGTTGGTAAAAGAGGCCAGCAGGGCAGAGAACACTGAACCAGCATAAGCAGCCCTGTAGCTGCACAGACTGGTACACAGACAAATGCTGGCCTCAGCTCTTTACCTTCAAGGACTTTTATTAATTTCATTCTGCCCTCAGCTGTGTCAATATGTGGGTGAAACTTCATAGCCACTTGTCCCAGCACTGCTCTGGAATGGCTGCCAGGAAGCAGCATTTGGGATGCCACCTCCAGGTGGTGATGAGCTCACACACACAGAGTGCAGGGAAAGGATGTCTCAGAGCTAACAGCAAGCACAAGGCTTTCTCACACCATTTGATTTTGTTGCCCTTTTATAAAATGCAAATTAAAAAAATTATGAAACGGTAGGCAAATAAAACCTGAATTTTTAATACCAAGCAATCACCGAACCTTTGCATGTGAGTATGAAGGACTAAATAATCCCATTCTTTCTCACAGCACAGACCCAGGAGAGTTTCTTCCTCTATATTGTTTTTTTTAACAGCTATCTATCTTAGTCTGGTCTTGTTGATATATTTTAAGGCTTTTAATTTGGAAGCTGTTATTTGCTCAGATGTTATCTTCAGCATATTAAGTACAGTAAGCTTCCACCATGTCATACACTGGGCATTTGAGCTGGGGCAGAATTTCTGACTTAAATAACAGTGTAAAACGGCAGAATAAATAAATAAAGAACACCTTCAAGGCCTCCAAGCACCTAGTAACAAAATCACTCTAACCTTACAATAATGCTCTGCTTACAGTCCTCCCAAAATGCAAGTCATTTGCTAGATCCCAAATGATATTTGGTTGATGGATTGCTGGTGATTTCTACATCAGAGCACCTTGGAGCCCTAGTGCTAAAACCCTGACAGCGTTAGCATAAAAGATTTACATTTTTGTTATGAGGGCCACACAAGAATAATAATTTTAAAATACATTGCCTTGGCTGATGGTGCACCATGGGAAATCTAAGAGCAGCAGGCAGCATTCCTGTGCTGTAATTACAAAATGGCAGCATGGGAGAGGCTTTTGAGACAAGGAACCAGAGACTGCAGCCATCTGCATGCCTTGGCGAATTGAAATTACAGTAATATATGAAGACATAACCTGAAAAGCCCAGCACCATTTAAATGATTTACTATTACGCCCCAGCAAGCTTTAATTTAAGGATAAAGTCATTCAGCAAGCTAATCTGATATAGGAAGCATTATTTCACACAGTTAAGTTAATTTACACTAGCTGATTGTTGTTGTTGCAGTTGGCATTATTATCTGCACAAACAGCCGATCGGCCCTGACAGAAGCAATATACTGTTTAATACAGCATCTTAATTCAGCAGGCCAGCTATCTGTGATAAAGGTTTGTTTATAAGTAATAATGGGGAGGAAAGTCATTTTGAGGCTAAGCTGATAACACTGATGAGAACTATGTGGGGGTTTTTCTGGTATGAAAACAAGCAGGAGCCATCCACTCATTTGTCCACCTGTCTCGTAACAGGAACATCCTGACAGATTTCCCTTACATGGGGTTTGCTTTCCCACCCTAACTGCAGACTGGATCTTTGGCAGTGTTTTCTGTATATATTTCCTTTGACAAACAGCCATCACCATCCCTGCACTGTGTGATCACCATCACAGCTCTGCTTCCCCAGTGAAATACTGGTTTCAGGAAGACCTCCACAGCTAAACTCCGCAACGTGAGCTGGCTTTAAAGGCTCCTAATACATCACAGAAAAAACAAAACACACAAGACACATTGCATAGTATTGGCTTGTTTACCTCCAACAGCTAATGGTGAGAGGCACTGTGATACTCATAGCTGAATAAAATAATCCTATGTTATAAAAAAATCTGATGGAAAGGGATGCTAGGAGAGGAAGAGAAAACCAGTGCCTGGGCCAGGGATGGCTTTGTGCCTCCTTTTAAGCAGGGCTTGGATCAGGTTGACCTGACTCCTGTAGGTATCTGTAAGCACCTTTATTCATTAAGAACTGTAAAAGTCCTTGTAAACATCAGCATTGTTTTCCCAGTAGAAAACAAGCAACAAATAAGAAACTGTAAGGAAATTACTTCCTGTAGCTTTCTCTTCCCCATGTGGTGAAGTCATCTACTGAATCACAGACACCAAAAGTTGCTTGAGGGAATTCCTTCAAGTCAGCTCCTCCTCCACACAATATTTAAAGCTCCAGGAACATGCTCCTTGAACTTGTCCCTCTTCCCCAAAAAAACTATTACCCAATAAAAACATTTTTCTGTTCATGAAGTCAGATTGAATGTAATACCAATGTGACCACAAAAAGAAAAACCAGCCAGCCTGCCCTGAATTTTCAAGCAGACTTTCTTCATCTTTCTACAGAAATATGATATAATACTCTGTAATACTGACTCAGAAGCAGTGACAACAAAAGGATGTTTGGAGACTTCAACATAAAATGTATCTTAAAACCAGATCATCAAAAGCAGTTAGAGGGCTCTGTGCCATTTACAAGTCACATTCCATTGAGTCAGAATGCTAAGTACTTCTGAAACCTCAAGTGCTCAGATGTTTCTGAAGAAACATCTTTTTCACAAAAAAGCTTAAGTTTACACAAGCTGCTCTAATACCAGTAAATCCAGTCTGTGTGACTTGCTTTTCTGCTGGTCTAACAGCACTCTGAATGTTTGAGTCCAGTGGGGTATCAGCAATTTGCAACTCCCAGGAACAGCAGTACTGCTGTAGCAACCACACCTTTGAGAAGCTGTCCTGGCAGCTGAGGGGATGGCTGCTCCTTTCTTCAGCTTCTCTGGGGCACAACAATAACTTCCCACTGTCAGTACAGAGATGTTAAACTCTGACAACCCTCCTACCTCTTTGAGCCCAATGTTGCAGCATCTGAGGTCATCAAACAAGCCCTGCCCAGCTGCAATCTGGAGCACACTCCCCTTCGACCTCTGCATTGCATTCACATTTAAATTTCTGCTGAGCATCTGTCTCACCAGCCACTGGATCAAGTCACAAAATCCAGGTACACTTCCCTTGGTAGCTAACAGCTCAACACAGCTTCAGGAAAAAAATGATTGCATGTCTCACATGACCTCATTCTCCTGGGGTTTTTTGTTACTGACAAAGGAACAAGTGTTGTAGAAATTCTTTTTGATTGCCAGGTCTTACATGCTCCATGTTTTTCAAGCTTTTATTACGTAGATTATTTAACATCTTATGGCAGAAGCTCACAGAACCTGTACTCATTTCAGCCACTCCTCAATTAGTTCTAATCAGAAATTGGTGGAATGCAGCATGATAACACACAAAAATAATATATAGCAAAGAACAGTTTAAGGGATTTTTTTCCCATGTTTTATAATGATAACATGATTTTAATTACATGGTTTTTTGTATTAATTTGATTTCTTGATTTCTGTTTCTACACCAATATTTGTTTATGAAAGTATGTAAATAGTGCAAAATAATAATGAATACAAGATGTTTAAAAACATTCAGTTAGAGCTAAGTTGTTACTAGGCTATAGTCCTCTCTAATTATATTTTAGGGAGCATAAACTAGAGCCGTATTTGGTGTAAAACGAGAATCATACCTAAAGATTACTATCTGTTCCAACACAGTAAAGGCAGCTGAGTGTGTGTGTCATTAGAGCACCTTAGCCAAGGAGTTAGGTTCGACTCCTATGTAGGTTTACATTTGAGTATCAGGGTTCTAATGCAGAAGTCTTTAAGAACGGGATTATAATGGAAAAAAAGAGTGAGAATAAAAAATGCCTGTTTTTGTGGATTTAGTTTGAACAGACAAACACATTTTCAGACATGCTGAAAATAAAGATGAATAATGCAAATTAATTTGAAAATATTTGGATGAATTAGGCTTATGGTCTGTGGCAGCCCAATTAGCTGGGATAAATCAAAATTGGCCCAAATTTTATGCACCAAGGAGTAGGCCTAGGACCCTGGCAAGCAGGAGGCTGGGACCTTAAGACTTTTAAGGCCAGACCCCTGTCCTACAGCCACAACTGGACACCTAACCCAGGTAAACCCTGTATCTAGCCAAGTTAGCTACTCTCCCCCATCTCTGGATGCACACCTCAGGACCGGGTGCTTTCTAAGAACAGCTCCAGGCCATGCTGCCTAGAGAGCACGTGGTCACTTCAATGGTTTAAAGGATATAACTGGGCCATCCATTGTACCTGTTTTTTATAGCCACGCTCCCCCTGCCAAAACAGGTCAGATGTAGCAGGGAAAACCCCCCCCTGGACAGCAACAATGGTCTGATAGAAGGCTCCCTGGTCCTTGCCCAGATGGCAGCTTCCGTAGGATTTGGCTGGTGACTTTAACAAGAGAGACAGCTTTGATCAGTTTGCTCAGAAACAGGACTTTCATAAGGGGAAAATAATAAACAGGATGCCAGGCAAAGTACAGGGAACAAATGGAAAAAAGCCCAGATCCTGGAAAATGCAGGGCTTTTAATACATTTTAGGTATTGGAGTAATTAGGGCGGGGATTTAGGGAAGGGTCCAACAGAAGAGAGCGATTAGGAATATTATAATTTCAGCAGCAAAAAATAACCAATTGTAACAGAGAGAACTTAGAACTTTTGGTAACAATTTAGAAGAACAAAGGAGGGATTTTGGAAGTGAATCTTTGCTCACTATGACTAAAAATGGTTTTCCCAGGGTTTTGAACTGAGACTTTTTCTTCTTCTGCTGAACCAACTCCAACGCTGAATGATGCAGTTACATATGTATAACATAGCCCAGTGTATGGGAACCTAAGCTAATGAGACTAAAAGCCAAAACATAATCATATATTAAAGAATAAAAGGGAGGCAATGAACATTCACAAATCATTTGGGATAAATTCAGGATAAGACGATAAAACAGGTGAAATGTTGCAAATGGAAAACAGATAGCAAGAACATAGGCTGAATGAATTATTCATAATTAACTCACATACCTGTTTTTCTATTTACAATACTCCTTACAGGGAAAAAATAAAGTTCTTCCGTTTGAAACATTAATTTAAAACAGGAACTAATTTTATAAATCACTGGAATTCTATGATAAAAACATTGCTCCAGCCTTGAGGAGCTAGAGAGAACTCATGTCCAAACTATTCTTAAGTACTTTATTCTATGCCTTGACTCTTGTTTCTCATTTTTACTCTACTGTGACTGGGTAGGTTGGTCAATATCTTTACTACTGAAATGAATGGCCTGTCAAGGATGAATTTCATCCACATGAAGGCTGAATTGAAGAAACTATTTTGGGGTTCTTGCATGTCTTATGAAATTTTGATTTAAATATTAAAATACAAATATGTAGAGAGTACATGGTGGCACTATACAGACGCATATAGACAACTGGGAGTATTTCTAATTTCATAATTTGTTCTATGATCAGGAAGGTATGTCATTAAACTGCTTTACTCCACCTAATAATATTAATAGAATTTATTAACTAGGGAAAAAAACACTAATTGATTTTGTCTCCTGGACACCCATACCTCCTAGCCATGTTTAACTGCTTGGGTAATTGTACAAAAACATAGTTAGATAATGCATGGAATATGAAATGAATGGGTGAATTCCTCATGCTTGATCCATATTTAGAAGGAACCATCAACCCAACTCCTGTTCCCTTTGATTCCAAACTGGAACCTCCTGTTAGGGGACAGCAATAGATGTTAAAAGTAAAGGCACTGGGTGGAGTAGAAATGGCAAAGCTCCCTCTCAGTTCAGGGATGTGTTTCTTCTGAAGAAGGAAAAGAATAGGATAAGACAAAATTTGTTTAGCACATGATGGCTTTATTCTTCTTGGTAGAGAGAGGACTAAAAGGTTCTGATGTCTTTTGAGTGGAATGTGTAAGCCATAACTGACCAGAGTTGACTTGTGGCCTGACTCACCTTGGTAAGACAGTTTACATCACAGGCATGCCAGACACTGGGTACAAATGTCACTGTGATTTCTCACATATTTTGGCCCAGTAACTGAAATTTAGAAGCACCTATAGGTGCCCTCATAGGGATTGCAGGTGCCACTGTATGTCTTGCAAAGTAAAACCATAATTACCATTACAAGTCCTGAAGGGAAAATGGTGACAGTACGTTCCTTCATTGTTCAGAAACCTCTCACTGTATGGGGGAGAGATGTATTATCCCAGTGGGAAACAAAACTAGAAGTAGGCCTGTGATAGAGACCACAATGAAACCCACCATTCTAGGGATGATATGGAAAACTAATAACCCTATTTAGATTGATCAATGGACTTTATCAGAAAAAAAGCTAAGTGTCCTTAAAAACTTAGTAAAAGATTACAAAAAGATCACATCACACCTACAAATAGTCCTTAAAATTCACCAGTGTTCGTCATCCACAAGAAGACTTCTGAGTTCCAGAAATTGCTTCATGACCTGAAGAAGATCAATGGAGTAATTGAAGACATGAGACCCCTCCAACCTAAGCTTCCCTCTCTAATAATGATTCCAAGAGACTGGCCTCTCATTATCATTGATTTAAAGGGCTGTTTTTTCAATGTACCACTTCATCCAGAAGATACCCCAAAGTTTGCCTTTTAAGCTCCAGCTATCAATCGAACTGAACCGCTACAGAGATATCACTGGAAATCATTACCTCAAGGGATGAAGAATTCTTCTACAATTTGCCAATATTTTGTTGCACAAGTTCTGTCTCCAGCTCAACAGAAGCACCCACAATCTATGATTCTACATAGAGGACCTACTCATTGCAGCACCAACATGGACAGAAATAGAACAAACTCTTTACAATGTTGTTACTGAAATTCAAAATGCCAAACTTGAAATTACTACATTCAAAATTCAAGAAGTCCCACCCTAGAAATATCTAAGATGAAGGATGACTAAACAAACAATTATGTCACTGAAAGCACAACTCTAAACCAGTGTCAACACCTTGTAAGATTTACAACAGCTTCTAGGAAAAATTAATTGGGTGAGACCTATTCTAAAAATTAGCAATGATAAACTGGCCCCACTTTTTGATTTATTGAAAAGAAGCTGAGACATCAAATCTTCTAAAACTTTAACACCTGGGACTCAAGCAGCCCTTGAAAAGGTCCCAGAAGTTTTCCAAAGGAGACAAGTTCACAGTTGTGCTCCAAAAAAGCCTTTATTCCTTACAATTTTGAGAGAAAAATTGCAACTTCATGGTCTCATTTTTCTTTTTCTCATTCATCCTTTCTTAATAACAGAATGGATTTTTCTTCCTTACAAGTACCCAAGGATGATTTTTACAACTATAGAGATGACAGCACAAATCGTAATTAAAGCTAGAACAAAATTTTTAACTTTAGTATGTCAAAACTTTGCAGTTATCCACTTGCCCCTAAAAAATCCCCAAACCCTTGACTGAGCATTGCAAAATTCAAATGATTTGCAAAATACATTTTTAAATTTTTCAAGTATTTGTTCTGTTCATTACCCAGCTCACAAATTATTGCAAGCAAAATTGAATTTTAGAGAAAATCCCATGCTAAGTGAAGAACTTTTAAGTACTATAACCCTTCACTTATGAATCAGAGAAAACACATAAATCAGTAATAGTATGGTTATATCAAACAACTGAAATATAAAAATCAGACATTCAATCAGTAAAAGGCTCTCCTCAGATTGTCAAGTTAGCTGCTGTAGTCAGAGCTTTTCAGCTCTTTCCACAAACTTTTAATTTAATTACAGATTCTGCTTATGCTGCTAAATCTAGTTAAACGAATAGAAAGATTAGTTTTAAAGAATGTTAGCAATGATACCCTATATTGTCAGCTTTCATGTCTTTATACAATTTTACAACACAGAACTAACCAATATTTTGCTTCTCACATTAGTGTTCATTCCTTGCTTCCAAGATTTCTGGTAGAAAGAAATGCAAGAGCAAATAAACTTTTAATTATTTCAAACACTTCAGCAAATATTTTTGAACAAGCAAAACTGAGTCATATCTTTTTTTCACCAAAACGCACAAGCACTTGTACAGATGTTTCACATTTCCAAAAGTCAAACTAAAGTTATCATTAACACCTGCCCTTATTGTCAGCTTGTACAACCCCCCATTTCTACAAAAGCTGTCAGCTCACAAGATTTACAAAGCCTACAATTATTGCAAACAGACATCACTAAGTACCCTTCCTCAGAGAAATTTAAAACCATTCATGTGTCAGTAGACACATTCTCAAGTGCAGTCTTCACTTCGATCCACACAAGAGAAACAAATAATCACGCCTGTCAACATTTTTTGCAAACGTTTGCTTCACTGGGTGTGCCCCAAAAAGTAAAACCAGACTATAACACCACATATATATCCCAAAAAGTAGCGACATTTTTAATAGATTAGGGTATTCATCACACCTTTAGTATTCCTCACTCTCCCGTAAGTCAAGCAATTATTAAAAAAACATATCACACCATAAAACACATTTTAAATCAACAGAAAGAAAGAGTAGAGGTGACACCACAAATAAGACTGAACAAAGCTTTATATGTTTTTAACTTTTTAAACAGCTCTTTTACAAAACCAAATCCACCGATTTTTAAACATTTTTCAAATAATACACAAGCAAAATTGAAAGAAACCCCCCATTTTAATTAGAAGCCCTGAGACAAAACAGATTAAAAGTTCTTTCTGACTAATAAATTGAGGCAAAGGATATGCGTGTATGTCTACAAGTACAAGACCTAAGTAGGTTCCAATGAAAAACATCAAACCATACTGCACACAGGAACACGCTGATGAGTTCAAAACCAGAGAAATAAGTACTCAGACGTAAGGCGAACAAAAAAAATTATGAGTCATGGCTAGTATTCCTTGTTCACCATTAGAACCTAAAAACCTTAGTTTTACATCAATGATAAATGTGTAAATTATTAAATGATAAACTTTCATAAAACTCTTTTGGCAAAAGCATAGTTTCTATTGTGTTTTGCTATGTTATATAATTAAGTAACATAGATTTTCATTAGATTTCTCCTGTTTGGGTCTGCTCCACGGAGGAGGGTGAAGACCTGGGCTCTAAGCCAGGGGAAAGCCCTTCTCAGCTAGGGTGAGCTGAGACCCACCCCTGGATACTTCATTTGTTATATGAAAATTGTGGCTGGAAAGTTCTCAGTTCTCGTTATTACTATTGGTTATTTTTTGACACAATATTTTCCATATTCCTAATCACCTTCCCCCACTGGACTGTCCCCTTGGATCCCCACCTTAACTCCGCTTTTTTCTATGTGTATAAGAACTGCTCTTTTTTGGTCTGCTCCTTGTACTGTGCACACCATCTCATTTGTTGTTTTCTCCTTATTAAAATTCTGTTTCCGGACAACCGAATCAGAGTGGTCTCTCTCATAAAAGTTGCTAATGGTGGATTCTCAAGGAAGCTACCAGTTAAATTATCTGGGCTAGAACCGGACGCAGCAGCTCTTCCCAAGAACCCTTAAAGAATCACATGTGACTAAGAATTTCTGCTATTGCCATTCCTGTCGCCATCCTGGAAAGATTTTTAATGCAAAATTCTGTGAAATAATGTACAATGATAAGTTTTCAGTTAAATGCTTAAGAATTTCATTCCTTTTTGTTAGTTTTTTTTTTTTTCATTTTGCTAGTAAATAACACACAGGGATGAACGCCTTTCACCTCTGGGCATGGATAAGAATGAGGCAGGGTTTGTAGGTAATATTACTTATTAGATCAATGGAAATAGCAAGGAAAGAACAGACATGCTGTCAGGTCCACAGGCAAGTCACATCAGTCAGTCTAATAAAAGATACTGCCTCTCCCCACACACTCCATCTCACATTCTTAAACTCTTTGTTTACAACAACAGTATGGCACACATAAAAGAGAACTGCTTCTTGGGTCAATCAGATAATAACCTTGCCAACAAAGTAACTTTTTCATTAAAATTGAACACTTTTAAAATTGGATTCTGGTCTTATATGTTTCTTTAGGGCCTCTCTGTATCACCAAGTAATGAATTCTCATTGGAAATATTGACTGACACCCCTGTTTGTGGGACATTAGAGGTTGATTCTGTTCTCAAAGAATTTTTGTACAACACTGAATCATCAAACTATACAGCTCTTTCTGGTTCATAAAGATCAGAATTGAATAAATATGGTTTTTTTGGGATAGTCAATACATATTGGAGACAGAAAACATGGGATATTAAACACTTGCACCTGGCTCCTGCGTCATTTCAACTCTTTAACACATTACCTAGCACACAGATATAAATATTTGGATTAAATCTCTCACACACTGTGCAGACCCACTTTATACTCAACTTTGTTGTCTTTCTGTATTCTAAATCACATGCATCAAATATTCACTCCTTCTCTTACATTTAATATGCAGCTCTGGAACTGCAGTTATACATAATTTTCATTTGTTGTAGAGTGATATATAATCTGGACTGAAATTAAATAATGTCATCCTGTGTTTAGTATTTATTGATACAAATTTAACCTGCTCATATTTCAACCTCCAATCTTCCACCAAATAATCTGTATTTAATTATGCATTCCACCTCTCTATTGACCTTTGAAAATATCCCTCATGACTACCAATCAAAAGTGATATAAATTAGAAATTCTTTTGAGTCCTTTTACACTATTTATCATTCTGCTGCCCAAATTAGTCAGCACTTTGAGCTCATTCTCAAAACCTGCCCCTGTAATCCTAAAAGCTCCAAACCTCTAAGCCCTTCAAGCTTCCCATGATTCCAGCTAATTATTAATATATTACTATCTATTTTACAAAGATATGATTAGTGAACGCCTGAAGCAATCCCAAGTTATGTAATGGCTAAAAGCAAGGAACATTTTGG
Organism: Certhia americana; assembly: GCA_018697195.1. Taxonomy (NCBI): domain Eukaryota; kingdom Metazoa; phylum Chordata; class Aves; order Passeriformes; family Certhiidae; genus Certhia; species Certhia americana. The sequence goes on from CM031870.1 coordinate 10,957,582, forward strand.
GAATACCATTCTAACCATTGTCAAAATAAGTTTCTCTTAGAAGAAACTACAACTGTACTTTTTGATATTCAAGTACAACTTACTAGAAACATTTATTATTTGATGAAAGAATCAACTAAAAAAGGCACAAGGATGGAATAATGTGGGAAGAACTCTAGCCCCCTCTATAATTTATTTATGCATTCTTACAAGTTGTGCATATAAGCTGCCACCTGAGCTGCAAAGGGATGTCTGTTACAGATATGTGGCTTTTAATTTACTACACAGTACATGAGTGTTCAAACTTAGATTCAACGCACAAAATAGCAACTTGAAATGTTTCTAGCATGCAGAAAAGAGCAATTATTATGTTTTGATAATAAATTTCTATGGTCTTACCATGAAATTCACTTTACCATCCTGAAGTCTTAGTATTCTCACTGTTCTCAGAGGCAAAGGTCTTAAAGAAAATAAACCCATTTCTTGTAGACTTTGGCCTAAGGCACATCCCTATGAGCAGATACATGGGTAAGTCATAGTCCAGGATACACAGGATATCTATTCCAACTCTTTCATATGACAGGAGGAGTAAAATATCGTTGCATGACTGTAAGACCTATATTGCAAATAATCAAGAGCTTCAGAACTTCAGTGTGCCACAAAAAAAAAAAAAAGGAAAAAGGACAACTTGGGTCATATTTCATCTTGAAAGTTCCATGCATGTAAAGCAGCCTAAGGATTACACGCATTGGCAAAACAACACCAGTGGTCCCAGCAAAACAGACTGCAGTTATCAGTAATTAGATAAATTCTATCACATGAGCAGAAAACTGTAGGTATGTACCTCAGAAATTTCTCAGAACTGCTTTAAAGCTCAGAGTCTGACACACTAACAGCAGACAACTTCTGGTGCGCTAGAGACTACATCCACTCCAGCGAAAATAAGCCAAAGACAAAGGAGATTTGCAGCCTTTAAGAGCAATTTGAAAATAACTCTGCTGTTTGGATTAATAACAGTGTTTGAACACAGTGCAAATACACTGAAAATGTCCATCCATTTTACATGGACTTTATTAAATACCAACTAGAAAAAAAAATAGGCCTCTTTCTATGCTGCTTTATGTTCTGACAGTTCTCAAGCTTCATTTTTGGGATTGTTAGCAAACTTGGTCATTTTAAATAGGATATTGTACTGGTATTTCCAAGTTGGCACTAAAATTTATTCTTGACATGCTCATAAAGGAATAATCATATTCACATACAGCTTATCTTTGGCTAAGTAAAATAGAGTTCTTTAAGTCTCATCACCCAAAATAACCTGAAGATGTTCCTGCCCATGTCAGAGGGGTTGGAATAGATAAACTTTAAAGGTCTCTTCCCACATATACAACTTCATGATTCTATGCTATAAATCAGCTTCTCCAATCTCCTCTGGTCATGCTCTAAGCTTTAAAGGTATTCTTTCACTTTAACCTTAATCTTTTCTTAGTACAGGGTACAAGTAGAAGTGCAATATTTTGCCCATCTTCATACCTACATCTTTCTAAGGATATTAGTTCGGCTTCTTCAGTTGACATGCAAAATTCTAAAACTGCATTAACTGTAACCTATGCCTTCACATTAGCTCACAGATCTTCAGCTTAGTCCATGGCCCATTGATAGGGCTAGAAGCCTTTATTTTTGTGCACATAAATGCACCTGCCTGTAGATCAGCCCTAATCCTGAACAAAGATTTCATGCTGTAGATTCCCTTTGCTGGACTCCCACTTGGTTTGGACAAGGATGGTTGCTGGAATAAATCACATTATGAAACAGTACCTTTTTTCTGACCATGTAATCAAACTTTCCACCTTTCCTCCAGGACTTTGAGGGTGATCTCTGCCACTGCAGTTGAAATCTGCCCATGTCACTCTGAGGTCCTCAGAAGAGTAGGCTGCTGGTATCAGGATAATGCACATAGTAGCAATAGTTAATACTGCTAATATATTTAATATGATATCCCCTTGTGGAAAAACGAATACTAAGGGGAAAAAAACCCAACAAAGCATAGTAGGAGTTGTATAGGCAAAAGTTTTGATTTGGTTTATCTTTTGAGACAGTTTGATTAGATAGATTAAGTTTCTGTGCATCTCTCTAAAGACCACAGTAATAACCAGTGTCATGACTTTCAAATCCTTTGAACTGCAGAAGGGAATCAAACATAGTTGTCTTTTTATCCCAGCTTTTACTCTTTAGAATTCTAAAAGCTTGCTTTGCTCATCTGTCAAAGGGATGGCATTAAGGGGATCACTGTTGACAAGTCATAGTACAAATTATGCAACACAAATGACATTTCACTACCTCTCCTCTGATCTGCAATTCCCACTCTCAATCATTCCCTATTCTACGAAAATATTAAACCACAGATCCAACTGCAGAAAAAGTGATAGTGTAGGCGTCTCTTGATATCTTGCTACTGAACAAAAATATGTTCTGAAGCCCACACCTATAATTATGTTTGTGAAAGTGGGTTCCATTTAAAGTCCCCTGGTTCCTGTGGAGATCTTGAAATATAAGTATATAGACGTCATGACAGGATCAGGGCTATAAGGTCTTTTCTAAGTAAATGTTAACAGTTCTGAAAGGTCTTGCATTAAATTCAATGTAAACCAACAGGCAAAATCATTAGACTGTACTTCATCAGAGGTTTCTCCTTAGGCAAGGAGAAACTGAAAAATTTATGTGTCCTTCCAGTTTTCCCCTTGCAAAGCTTTATCTCAGACCCATTCAACATCAGTTCCTGAGGAGTGTTCTCATATTCTTCCATGGTTTAGGAGAGAACTTCCGTGACAAGATGTGGCAGTTTCAGTAGGAAAGTGGGTGGAAACACCAATTTTGTGTAGTGGTTTTGGTTCACCAATTCTAGATTTCCTGGCTAATGTGCCAATTTATGTGGTGGGTCAATTTTCTACTGTTAGATAGGATTAGGAGAAGAGCAAAGCAAGCTCAAACTTTAAAGGGTATAAAGAAAAACTTTATTAACAGGACTAAAAGAAAATAGGAATCAGAATAAAACCTTCAGCACACTTCTCCTCCCCCCCCCCACCCCCCTTCTTTTCTTTCCCACTGACAACATACAGAAACAATACCTAGGATTCTCAGTCAGTTTTCCACCTCTAGAATAGTCTTTCTTCAGTTCACTTAGAGAGAAGTCTCTCTTGATATACTATACTTCACAACAATACTGTTCTCTCATGGCTTCAACTTCTATGAATAGCAGCCACCCAGGAACCTGCATTCCTGAGTTCCCTCCCATCTTTCACAGCCTTCCCACACTAGTGTTTATGGGCCATTTCAACTTATGGGGTACTATTTTAAGAATAAACTGTTCAAAATGAAAGGTTTTTTTAATCTAAGATCATCTTCATCTCTGGGAACAGAGGTTCTCTTCATCTTCTGTTGGGGCAGATTCTTCATCACTCTTACTTCTCTCTGTTCAAGCTTCTCATAGGATCAGGGCTACTTCAATGTCTGCTTACTCAGCCTTTGCTCATGTCTACATTTTGAACATTCCACCTCCCCATTCTTTTTCCGTGATTTAAAGGGAATATTCAAGTATATCATAGTCCATGGCTCACAAGAGAATTTCAGCCTAAAAAAATAATGCATCTCATCATACTCCTTCCATCTGGGATTTGAGTCTTTCTTACTGACTGCAGTGTCTCCATGTTGTCCTCTATACATCTTCACTCTGTCCTTTTCTCTCACTTGGGAGAGGATTGTAGGTCTGCAGGTCTCAGCTGTGCACTGAAAAAGTTAATATCTCACTCGGGGCCTGCAAAGGGTCATGTGTGTGGGAATTATTAAAGGTAAAGGATTTTTGAGAAAGCTGTAAAAGGCCTCAGAAACAGAAGAGAGAAAGACAATTTAGAATGGAACTAAAGCTGTAAGGTTTGACAGTAGAAAAAGTTACTTTAGAGAACAACGACATGAAAACAACTAGTGTTTGGAGTTCGGCTAGTGCAATCCTTAGGACTGCAGAAAAACATATTAAGCAAGATAGTAGAATTATATAAGCTTAATAATGAAGTACTGTGTATTGTAATTGAATGCTTACAAGCAGGCATTTTGTTGAAATAAGCACTCATTTTTCTAAGCAGGTATATGTGTACTTTTACTAGTTGGCTAAAGGAACTGTCCGTAAAGCTTCTGATTTCTGCTATTGGCTAAAAAGTTTTTAAAATGTATTGTAACAAAGAACTCTTTGGTTGTTGTGGGAGATGTGAGCTTTTGTCATCTTCCTACTGTCTCAATCATGTAATGAGACTTTGGACTTAATAAAATAGCTCGAGATGCATACTCTCTTTGGCTCTATCCTGTTCATGCATTGTACATAGAAAATTGTAGCTGACACACATGTGGTCCCTTCCAGCGGTGGTTGAAGCAGTTATGGTGATAGATTTCAGGCTGTGCTGGGGGGGCTGATGTCCTTCCCTCCCCCTGCCTGGGAGCTGCTGGGGCCTGGCCCGGCCCCCGCCAGGTCCTGCAGGTCCTGGCACATCCTGGAGCTGCTCCCAGGGCCCGGGGCACCCTGGCTCAGCCCAGGTCAGTGTAGTCAGCAGGATGTTAGCAGCTGGAGCCCTGTCCAGCCTTGGACAGGGCCCACGGCCTCCTCTCCCCTGCCCGGCCACGTCGGGAACTGGGGGAGATGCCCAGCTCAGCCAGCAACCTGTACTCAGACTGGAAAAGAAAAAGAGCTATTCCCAGGGTTTTCATCTAAAAATGTATGTTCACAAAGGCATATCTAACTTTCCATTGGTTTAATAATGGATCAATATTCAAAATTAGCCACTGACTTTTTTTTTTTGCCAGGTCTACGGGAAACTGCCAAGGTCCTAACAGGGGACAGTTCCATAATTGGGTCCTTTCCTTCCATATCAAAAAATAAATTAATGCAAAACCATGACACAAGAAATCAGAATTGCAGCATTCAACCCACTCAGATCAGAGCAAGAGCAACCAAACAGCCAGGAGTGTGTCAGCAGTGGTGGAAGGGAGTAGAGCAGCAATTGCAGCAGCAAGGACACAGCCACAACCAGCATGGAACCAAACAATCCACACACATTGGCTGCTTTGCACTAAATAGAGCAAAAAACAGGGTTTCAAATTTTAGTGCTGCACTCTTATCAATGCAGTGAGACAATTTAGTCCTTAGACATTACAAATCAGCCAGAAGGCTGGAATTAAAGTAGTTTTCAGACTGCCTCAGAAGACAAGGACTGGAGGTGGGGTTTTCCCTATTAGTGAGATTATTCCCGCCTCATTGACACATGTTGATTCTCATGTAAACTGGAGTAATACAGAGGGCATAATAATTTTAAGAGTCACATGAAAAGATTGCATGGGCACCACAAATGATACTGTCGCCAAGGAAGCTTCTGCACACAGACTTTGCAAACAGGACTTTCAATTACTCTGAGAGTCAACACTACAGAAGAGGTTCATCTTCAATAGCTTTTGGAACAAAAATATTGACTGAAAACAAAGCACAAGTCTTTTCATAAGTGGACAATTGACTCTTTGTGGCACCTGACCTCAAGACACCGTCAAAACACTGAAATATTGAAATGAACACAAGGGTTGTATCATACAAGAGAAAGAGAAATGGGATTAGAGTTAGAAATTTTGCCACAGGGCTGTATTTAGACTGAAGAAAAACAAAAGAACAAATAAAATTATAATAATCTATGTTTGCCCAAAGCTGTAAAAAGCTCTTGTGTCAAAGCCATCCGTCTAAGTTACACTTGGTATCCCTGCTATATATTTTATTAACTGCTTTTTATTAGCAGTCTTATTACTTTCGATATGCACAAGAACAGAGCAGTTTGCAAATGAACAGAATTGGACTGCAAAGAGTACAAACCACGGGAAATACTACAAGTTATTTACTGGCTTGGTATAAATCTGCATATAGATTGAGGAAGTCAGTCATAAAGCACCTCTAGTTGAGCCTCAGCAGACGTGGTACTGGGCACCACGAGGGCACCTGGAAGCTTTGCATGCACAATGGGCTACTACAAATGGAAGGGAACAGTTCAATTTGTCAGACATTCTCAGGCATCTCTATTTATTTAGGAATTATAGTATGGTATGTCTTGGAAGAAAAGGAAATACAGACCTTGGCATACTGATACAGTGTAAGCCACTGGAGTTCTTTGTGAAGGAGGATTATACTGAGTTTAAGGATAGAAATCCCATATTCTAATGCGATTTAGGACATGCAACTCCCTGTGCAAGTTTTCCCAACCTTGATCACTTTTTAAAAGCTGATTTTAATTCTGCTGAGTAAATTATCCAAGAATCAGTCAGATTAGGGGGATAAAATGAAACTAGTGGGAAAGACAGTTGCATTAAGAGCATTAGAACTTAAAATCTTCAGCATAACTCACACTTTAGCTGAATCCTACTATTTTATAAAATTGATGATGTAGCCGCTAAGTATGCCTTCTCACTGCTGATGGAAACCACAGGTACTGCAAGGGAAATGAAGGGTACTTCTACTTATTGTGTATAGCACAGTCACTTCTTAAACTCACTTCCTTTTATGTTTTTCGGAGTTTTCATTCAACAAAAGAATAGTTGGAGATAAGTTAAAATTTATTTGAAACCATGGCTTTAATTTATGCTTTAATCCAAGTAAAGCCTGTGCACTAACACGACAAACCAGGACCATGATTTTTGGAAGTTGGATTGTTATGTAGTAAGGTAATTCCTTGTGCTTAAGCAGATATTCCTTAATTAAGATAGGAATGTTCTGAAGAGGACAGTCAGCCCTGATACACTTAATTTTTGCTATCTGTTGTATGATCTACACAAGACCTCTTCTCTTAAATATTTGCATCTCTAACTGAGAAGACAGTATTTCTAAGGGAGATAGTCATCAGCTTCGTCTGATCACTGAATTATTATTATTCATGGAAGTTCTGCTAATATCACACCTAATGTAATCTCAAGCTATGTTAATTAACGTTATTTTAGAGTGGCCTCATCACATTGCTCCTCTCTCCTCATCCTGTCCCTTGTGTCCTTTTGTCACCATGTTCAGCATGGATAAAATTGTCCTGCAGAATATAGCGTTTGACAAAATCAACCTTTTATATCTTGGACTGTCTCTTAGCTAGGGCAGCTTGCCCATATGGGACTTATTCCTTACCATTGCTGTCATTAAGGATTCTGAACCCTCTACAAGTCCATAGTAGGTGAACTTAAAAAAGTCAATAAGCCTCTGAGGGGACCTTAAGCTGTGATATGAGTATTTAATTCTCTGTTTCTTTTGGAACCTTAACACACAGTGCTTAGCAGTTGAATTCTAACAAAATGAAAAGGTAAACTCTAATTAGAACAATGCAGTTCAGGCTTCTACATTAAAGTTATCACAGCACTTTCAATATGAGAATCTATCTATGAGGGCTTACAGATCAGACATGAAAAGGTTTCATGAACTTCACTGGGTTGGCAAAGGTCTTTTCTACATTGTAAAGCTCGTTTTCAGCCAAGTTTCATACAGAAATAAGTCTCATTAAACAAAAGGGTACAAGTGATACTATAAAGGCATGAGAGATTGCCTAACCTAGCAGCTTTGGAAGCCATAGATTATTTTCAACTAAAACACCAAAAAAATGTGCAGTGAGAAATATTTTCCTGTATTCTCTATGGAAGTTTTTGTTAGGTAGAGAAGGTACATACCAAAACACAGAGAAAGCTGCAGCACAGACGTCACTCACTGGTCCAACAGCCAGAATCCACTGAGGCTCACACCTTATGGACATATTGCCAACACAGAATGCACAAATGCAGAAAGGCTTTTATCATAGAAGTACTTGTTTTAGATAAACTTCTTTGTATAGAAAAATTCCCACAAGACTGAGGGAAGATTATAGTGGATTTGACTGGAGATATCTACACAAAACTTACTTTACTAGGCAGACAGCCTGCTTACAATGAGGAGAGGACTGAACTCTCAATTCCAATCTCTCTTGGACACTTAGATTCTGCTCCTTGCTTGTGAATTAAGATTTTTGGCAAAGTTCATTGCCCTAAAATAAACCAAAGATCATTTATCAACTATTTTTTTTTTTCTGGTCAATTGTGGCCATGTGACTATTAACATATGAAAGAAACTAAAATAAAAATTAAATGCACTAAAACTTTAACATTTCCCTTAGAGGCAAGGGTCACACTTTTGCTCAAGGTATCTAGGAGCTCTGAAACAGGACATGTATGAAAATGAGACTTCTTTGTGCTGAGTCTATACAAAGTTACCATTCCAAAGTGTGAAGCTACTCAATAACACAAGAAACACATCCACAATAAAGGTAAATTGCTTCCTGGCAATGCTTTTCATCTCAAGCCTAATTACAATGTCCCCAAAACCGGCTGGAACTCACTGACATGAATTCCTTCCTATATCTATTTCCCTTTAGGACTAACAGCAAATACACTTTTCTAGCACTTTCAAAGTACTATAAGCAAGGAACAGCTTTATCAGCAGAAAAAAATATTAGCAAATGAAGATCTAGATCCTTTCTGTTTTTCCATGTAGCTCTAGAACTCTACAGTTCCCCTTTGTCTAATGTCTAACTTTATATAATACGGTGCCATTACAGTTGTTCTATAATTCAAACTCCTGGGTAATTTGCTTTTTGTATTTTGAACATGCAGTGAATAAAAGAAATATTGATAATTACCCTTAAGATTTGAGAGATAAGTGATTTGAAGACAGCAAAACAAGCTTGGTGTAAAAACTTTCAGTGAAAGAATTCTTAAAAGAAAAAAAAAGATAATTGGAGAGTAACAACGTGTTTGGGCAAAAGAGGAAGGAAAACAGATTAACTTTAGTACTGTTTTAGATCAAATGAAATAAAAGTAAAGCATCACCCTGGAAAAGTTACCCTAGAAAAATTAGGCCATTAAATTCTTTCTTGTTTCATCCTGACTCCTGTTGTCCTCTGGCTGTTCAGCTATGTTAAAAAAAAATACTTCAAAGGAAAGTCTCAAGAGTTCAACAGCTGATTTTGCTCCCAGAGGTGCTGAACTGGCAAAATAGGAAACATGTGGAGCAAATATAACTAACCAGAAAGGAAGGATGGGATACCAGAGCAATTTAGAGAAGGAAAATAAAATAGTAATGAATAGGCCTGGTACATGAAGGTGAGCATGAACTAGGCTTCATTAGGAAGGCAAGGAATGGCAGGAATAACAAATCTACAACTTCCTAATACATATCTAATTTGTGCAGATAAAATTATATTCCTGTACATAAAAGGAAATAACACCTTCATTCTGCCTCTTGATATGAATAAGGTGTCAGGTCATTCAGAATGGGACTTTCAGGGTAATAAAGGGTAAGAAGTTCTGCACTGGCCTGCACAGCCCGGGTTTCTTGTGGGATTAAAGTTCTAGGTACCTGAATATCTGGGATAATTCAGAACTAGAGTCACCCACTATTAATATGGTGTAGTCCACCATTAGTATAATCCCCTTTCTGCAGAAAGAGTCATCCTTGCTCCTTAACCACATAAAAAGCCCTCAACCCAGATCAGATCAAATAATTCTGTTAGAGGAAATACAAGCACAATCCTCTGGGCTGAATACTGCCCTGCAGAAAAGACCAGATCTTCAGGCAGAATTGGTGAGATACATTCCCACAGTATCAAAAGTTCAAGTAGGAAAAGCAATTTATTTGTGCCCCACATTTCAGTGGGTACAGATAAAATCACTACACATTTCTGTTGCAAAACACTGCTGATAAAGTGTCATAGAGTATTAGATTCGCTGTATCTTATTTATTATACATGTCCACATATTGTGATAATTGGGTTGAATAATATTTCATGCAGGCTAATGTGAAAATCATTTTTGCTGAATATAAAATTACTTATTTTGATTCTGCAGGGGTTTGTTTTGTCAAAACTCATGTAGCACTTAGGAAACTAATAATTGTTCAATTGTGGAGCAGAAGTGTAAAATTATCTTAACAGAAGTGCAGAGAATGAAAAGAACAATAGATCTGACCTCATTTGTTTGATTATTAATGGTGTTTCATCTAATTTGCAAGGTCTAACCTTGTGTAATGCAAATGTTGAGTGCAAATGTATCTTTTTATCTCACAGTCACTAATTAGTAATGCTATATGTCACCCAATTTTTGGTCTAGTTAAGCAATGGGGTAGAAATTTGAAGAAAAAACCACCAAGAATAATGTTTGGAAAACATTCTTAGGTTAGGAAGACTGAAAAAAATCTGTAGAGATTATTTGATATACTTTACAATTTGGTACAGCTCTCACTCCTCACCTAAGGAAAACAAAATTATTAGAAATAAAACCTTTATGGCAATGCTGTGATTTACTGAGAAGTCTTCTGTTTCTCTTCCTAAGACCTCACAGAGCTACCAGGCAGACAATGGCCCTGTATTACATCAGTCAGCTATTGGAGCCACTCAGATTCCACACTAACAATAACATTGCTTTTTGCATTTCAGAGAAAATCACCTTTTCTAAAAAACAGAATATGAGAACAGTGAGTAGCTGCACCTACTTCCTCTACAACTTCCATACAAAACACACAGATGGATTTGCAGGGGATTTGAACAGGAACAAGTACTCCCCTGAGCTATGTGGGTTATGTGCACAGCAAGGAGTCGGGGAGAGGGTGTTGGTTCCTCCCTCTGCCCCAGATTTTGTTGCATCAGACTTCAGATGTCATTCATGACTTTGGTTTCTCTGGAGGTTTTGTAAAGCAAAAATGCACCCTTGATCAGCTGATTTTGTTCCTCCTGTAGCTAAATTACCATAACAACAAAGAAGGGCAAATGCTGGGATCAGGCCAACAGTCTCATTTTTTGTGGTTTCTATGAGGCATTGGCATACCAGCAGAAGAGAAAACACATCTCCACAAAACAATTAGGTAAAAATTAGAAGGTGATAAAATGGAAAATTAGTGTACTTAGATAGAATTTAGGACTGAAGCATCTCTCCTTCCCATTAATTCAGTGATGGATTATACCATTGTGTCCTCAATACATTTGTTTTAATTAAACGAAACTGAAGGATGGTCCATGCTCATTCAATATTTTAGGTCAGCACTACTACAGAATTCTGTGCAAGTATATATCCCAGGTATCGCTTCCCTTATACTCTAATGAGGTCATATATCAGTGAAAAGTCCTAAATCTTTAGTTTTCTGGGTTTTTTCTGTTTAGAGCTTTCCTTCTGAAAGGACTGACCACCCTTACCCCCATTAACAACGAAGTCATCTCTTTTCACTCCTGTCTGACAGGATCTAACAATGACAAGAGGAGACTAACCAAGGTTCTTGCTGCTCTTTATCCACTTGATAAGGATATCTTATCTTTCTGTTTGATGTGTTTGAAGTTCCTAGCACAACAACACACTGGCCCGTGACAGCAGCTCTGAGACACACCCATAATACAAATAAATAAAAAAATGTTTAAGAATATCTTCTTTTCAGGGAAAACTAAAAGGCTCAAAACTAACATTATTTTTAAAGCTTTACATTTATATATTCTTTAAGTTAATTTTTCTTGTTCTCTGGCAAGTAGCTGTCTTAGTTCTCAAGTCTGTCTGGGCTACTGAGCTGCTCTTTGTGGCTTCTGTACAAAGGGACATGTCAAGGGTAGCCAAACCCACTAATGCCACTGAGAAGAAATACTCTTAGTTGCTGATTACATACAAATAAACTCAAAGCCTTGCTTCTAACACACTGTAACACCTATTGGGTTTTGCAAAGTCATTTTTGGGTACCCCTACTGTTTTCATTATGTTTGTGCTACATTTATTTCCCTTAGCACAGTGCCATTATCAGTTATTTACATGATGACACAGATTTCCACTGCACATAAGAAGTGATGGTTTTGAAGGCATTGAACCAAGCAGAGTTCTCAAGAGCATATCAGAGGTGGGAGGGTAAGAGAGAATGCAGTATAATGCAAAACTGATCTGAAGCCCCACCAGTCCTAGCCTGGACAGTCTGATCAGTAGCTTCTTCGGGAATCAGCCTCTGGTGACTTTAATGAGAGAGATAACTCTGATATGTTTTTTTGGAAACAGAACTTGAATAATGTGAAAACAACAAGCAGGACAACATGCACAGTAACAGGAACAAACCAGAAAAGAGCAGGGACCAGGCTAGGACAGGGCTATTTATACATTTAGTTTTAGGAGCAGCTAGGGTGGGGATCTAAGGGAAGGGTCCAATGGGAGAGAGCGATTAGGAATATTATAATTCTTGCAGCAAAAAGTAACCAATAGTAACAGGGAGAATTGAGAACTTTCTGGCAATAATTTACAAAGAAAAACTGAGGGATCTTGGGAGTGAGCCTCCTGCTCACCATGACTACAATGAGTTTTCCCATAGCCTTGAGCCGAGGTTTTCTTCTTCTGCTGATCCAACCACAACTCTGATCCACAGTCTAAAATTCTACACCGAAGATACCAAACACTAGTTAAAGTATCACAGCACAGCTGTTTCTTCACAGGGAATAATGCCAAGAAAATCAGAGGCTTTTCAATAGTAAGGAACCTGTGGAAAAAGCCCGCAAAAAACCCACTACCACCCAGCCTGGAAAAAACCCCTCAGACAACCAAATCAAGAAGGCTCCAATAAAGTCAGAAAATGTCCTTTGCGTCACGTTCCTTGGCACTATGTATATGAGCTCCAGGGATATTCCCTGGCAAAGGACTTCTACGCTGCTTAGAATTTTCCTCACTGTAACAAGGACAACCTTCAGCCTGCAGGGCACTAAATCTTGCAATATCAGCAGATCAATATTTTGGTATTCAACAAAATTCTATTTCACTTTTTTCCATTTTCTCTTCCATCTCTGTTGGCCAGCATATTCAGGCTTCTCTGTTCCTGACCAGAAATCCACAGGATTTTCTGTTCTGAAGCCTGATCTTTTTTCAGACACCCAAGAGCCTCATTCACCTTTATATTACAAATGCAGAGTATAAAATTATTTATTTTTGAGCACAGAATCATTTGCCTTGCCAATTATTTCATTCATATACTGGCAGGCATGCTTTCTCTTGCTCTTTTTCAGCCTAGTTTACTCCTCTCAATGAACAAGTTATTACTGCAATTTTTATCTTCTCATTCATGAGGGTCATCCTTTTCCTTTGAAGAAAACAATTCTCTTTTCCTCTCTAAGGCCCCACTAAACACAGACTGCACCAACCCAACCAACGACTCCTCAGTTAAGGAAGAGTGAGGATTACATGTAGCTCCACAACACAGCTCAGCAGGTTTCCCTTCTGCTTCTGAAATAATCACCTTGCATCTGCCCTTCACAAAAAGATGTGTGTGGCTTTGTTTTATTTTACCCATCTGTTCAGATACTCCATGATCCAGAAAGAATTTCTAACCATCATACAATATATCTTCATGTGACTGGATGCTATGTAATAATTTTGACTAGAATTTTCTCAATGTTACTCTTGGCTTTAGCCACTGAGCTTTATTTTGCTTGTCCTTTGCAACAGAAAACACACAACAGTAATAGGAGAAGGCTATAAGATGAAAGGATCAGAGACTCAGAAAAACACCTACTTATGAGACTGAGCTTCCAGTGATATTTACAACACTCAGCAGAATGGGAAAGGTTAGCAGAATGTATCTTCTTATCTTATAATATTATGGAAGAGGTTAAAAAATTCCACAGGAGCAAAATATTGATAATTAATGAACAATCTTTTGCTTGTAGTTGTCTAAATTGTTTCCAGATCAAAGCAACATCAATAAATTAAACTCTGGGCAAAAAATAAAAGACTTAAGGAAAGGAAATGTTCAGTTAATTGTGCTGAAACACAGGCTGTTTAGTCACCATGGTGCTCATATTCAGAAAGCCCTGCTTATAATGGTGCACATTTCCAAACAACAGCCCTTCAGACCTGGGTATTTTGGAGCACTCTACTGTGGTATCCTGGCTCACCACTAATTCTTAATTTTAAAGTTTAAATCAAGGTTCAGTTTTGGGTTGGTTTTTTTTTTTTTTTTTTTTTTTTTTTTTTTTTTATTTCAAGGTCTTTGCTAAAACATCTGTGTAAGAAAGTGTTGCTCAGTCACATTTATTTGTGCTTATTATCTTAATTTTTTTTTGCCAGAAAGACTAACAATTATGCATTTGCAGATGTAGTAGATCAAAACCCTCTGAACACTCTGGTGTTTGCTCTGGGCTTATTACTCCTCAGTACTTCTGCTATCAGTAGAATTTTCTTGTTTACCATTGCTATCTCTATTTAGGTCATTTATTTAGATGAGAAACAGTGAGGAGTTGCATTACTGACTCCTGGGAGGCCTCATTTGTTATCTTGTCCTAAATGAACAGTGGCTACTTTACTACTGTTTGGTATTTTAAGCCAAAGCTCCACTCACACCTCTGTTCTCACTTACACTTTGCACAGATCTGAGTTGAAAAGTGATTAAGGTATGCTGGTTCTGAATTCAGCAAAGGGGTAAAAGGTTTCCAGAGGAAACAGAAACCTTAAATTCTGAGCCAGTGAGAAGGAGAAGCTTTTGGCTTTTACAAGACAGAAGAGGGGTCAATATATTGCTAGAAAAGAACTGGGGTGGTGGTGGTGGAAAGTAAAAAATGAAAATATCAGCTTAGGAATTTTGCTGTGAAACTTCTCTAGCAGTGAAGACAAGTCATCCTCAGCAGAGAGACAAATGTACAGCATGAAAGAAATTTTATTTGGAGTTCAGGTACAGTTTCAGGGAAATGAGTATTCCTTGCCTCTAATGTTTCAATGTCTTTTTAGAGGATGTCTTTTTTTCTCTTTAGAGGAAGTAGTTGAGTGCACAGGAGAGTTAATAAAGCTGGATTCATAGAGATTTCTATTTTGTGATGGGATTTGACTGAAATTTATTACAGTGTAAACTCTGAAACTTTGGTGGAAATCTTGCTGTGGGGAAGGGAAGAAGGGGAATTCATTCTTAATTCTAGCTGTTATTTTCCAGTAAGCATATTTAAACTATTATTTCTCCATCTGACTTGGCTCAAATAGGCTGATGCACCCAGAATGGAACATCATCATAACAGATAGAAATCATGATTAGATGAGGCAGTTCCTAAAGAAACAACTCTTTGAAATTAAAATAATTAAGCACCAATGCCACAAAGCACTGTGAAATCAAAGGCATAGCTTTGGTCATGAGTCAAACCACCCTCTCAGGCAGCTTAAGGATTGTTTTTTCATGCTAGCTAGATTAACTCACCTCAACTGAGGACATCCTATCCAGATTTAACTTTAAAACCTCCAGCTGAAGCCCCAAAGCTGTAGTCTGGACTCTGGGCTCTTGGTATTTTCGCATGATGCAGATAATTCTACCCATCCATCAACTGATTTTAAACTCAAATTTACCATCTTGTGTTGATCAGGCTTGTAGGAATTACATTCACCTTGGCTTTAGAAAATCACATCATCCTGACTACTATTTTCAAAGTACATGCTACCATCAGTTTCATGGTGGATCAGGGAAGGACAAGTAATTTACTTTTTACTATTTTTTGTAGTTTGCAATCCCATATCAACCTGTTTATGTTATGCTTAGTAAGGCCAGGTATAAAGGGTTTTTTTGTTTGTTTATTTGTTTTAGCGACAAAAATTCCTAATACTGATTTTGTCTCATTTAAATTTATGATTTCAGAGAATTAGGACAAAAACCCTGTGGGAACAGGACTGGACTTACTGTATCCTGCACTGAAATAGCTTCAGGTAAATTATTGGGGTAATTAAGTGCTGCACTTCTTTGACTGCCACATGGCAGGTCTGGAGTGAGCTGGCAAGCACAGCAGTCTCCAGAACAGTTTAAGTGAAGCAAGGAGATTACCCACAATTAATATTCAGTATTTTTCAGACACATCCCCAGGGGTCTCTACCACAGAGGCAGATCCTGGCTCACATGGCCTCTGTTGTGACTGTGAATGTAGTCAATTTTTGCCTTCATTACAAGAGAGATAACACAAAAGACTTGCACAAACAGCTGAAAAGAAAGCACTAGTGGCCAGCTTGGCCTCCACCTTCAGGGCAAGGAAGCAGTTTGCTTTTCTGCTCTCAGATACATTACTTTGACCCAGCTCCTGTCACAAGAACTCTTTTTTTCCATTATGGAAAACATATTACAGTGTTAAATGATCTTTCTTATTTGGGATGATTCTGTAGGAAAGTATAAATCTCACCATGAGCACTAATCCTACATGGAATTTTCTGTATCCAAAAAATGTTGCCTTTTCCTTTGCACAGCTCTTCTCAGCCTTTATGTTTTTTGTATCAAGGATTGTCTCAGCCCTTTGCATTTTTATGGAACACTACATTGAAATAAGGATCACGTAGACCTACAACAATCTTTCTCTTCTGTGTCATTACTTAATAGTACCAAATACCTGCACAAAGTTCTGGACCTTTCAAAAAGTATTTCGGCAACCTAAACAACTGGTATCTTGTTTACAAGACCAGATAAGTAGCTGACAGCAGTTTCCAAGACTTTTTAAAGCACACTGAACAGGACCTTAAGAAACTGAATATCTACTGCACACCAGAAGCACTGTAAATATTATAAACAACTAAATGGTCCTTGGGCTACACAAAGTGTAAAATTTAAATCTTCAGGCCACGGATCGTTGGTGCTCCTTACAGATGTTTTCCAGCTTTGTAACTGTTTAGAGAAGTGCAGCTCAACTGTAGAGCATTAACATACATCCAGATTTTCTCCTCCGATCTTTGTTTAAAGACTGTATGACCTTCACAGTGTAGTATACAAAGACTACATTTGAACCCAAATAATGGAAACTGTCTCTTTTCCAAAAATCTTCAAAATATTGTAGGAAAATACGGTGGGGTCTCCCTGAGGGCAGCAATTGTCCTTAAGCTAGGGGTAGACAAATCTCTACAGTGAGAGGCAAAATTAAATGGGTAATTACTATCCAAAGAGGCACATGTACTGTGGTTAAGACTTTTATTTATTTTTTTTTTTTTCTCTGTGGATAAAGCAGACAAAGGATGCATGGCCTGCATGGGCAGGCTACAAAGCTCTGAGGCAGCAAGTCACTGGAACAAGGAGAAAAGACTCTGCCTGAAACTTTTTAGAGCAAGAAGGAATACTCCAAGCTGACTGCAGTGCTTTCCACAGCATATCACGACTGACTTGAAATCATTACTGAGAGCCAGGCCACTGCTATCGACTTTGCAATTACTCCGTGTCTCGGCGTGGGTGCGGTGGCAGCCAGCATCGACAGAGAGTAGCTAAAACTGGCTCTGGGCTTTTGTGTCTATTGGTCTTTGTTAATTGCATTTCTACTTTCTTTATCACATTTGCTTCTAAACACTCAGCAGTGCAGAGGATGCTGACAGGGCAAGTAAGTTTTGTCCTAAGTTTACACAGAAGCCTCTACAAATTAGGCTCCAGGCTCAGTGCTGCATTATGCAGTTTCTCTCACCACGGAGGCAGGAAAACAAAGCAGTGCAACTCTTGGCAACCATCCTAAGTATGCAGGAAGGAGAACAACAAATGCCTCCAGGGACACACTGATACATGGAGTTAACCAGCACCTGAAAAACCCCTTACCTGTGATCCTCCCACTGCTGCAAACAGCTCTGTTAACTCAGTGCATTACTCAGTCACACGGGGATTCATCTTACCTAATCTTACAAAGGTGCTTACAAAGTAGACAATGACACCTTAGTTAGTTATCCTTGTATAACCAGTGGAAGACAACTGACACTTTACTACAGCATGGATCATCTTGTCCAAAAAGGCACATCTGAAATAGGTGAGAGGAATCACTGCCTGGGAGCATGGATTTCTCTGTTTTTTATAAAGAACTCTGGATGAGAGGATGCCTTGAGAGGTATGAGGAGTTTTCAGACAACGGAGTCGAGAATGAAACTCAAGATGTCATGTCTATTTATGTCAATAAATAAATTAGTCTATTTTCCATTCAGCACAGGGTATGGAACAGCAAAAATCATATACGATTTTCTTTATCATGTTATCTCAGCTTGCCATTCTGCTGAGACAGAATGTCTTTGTGACACACAAACACACCAGCCCAGAACTCACCTGCTATGGAGCAGAGCACAGGTCCCTGGCTTCACACTGTTAGCTCAGGAAAAAAGAAAAAAAGCTCCATTCCATATTTCTTGCCTTTCTCACACTCCTGTTCATACATAGCTACAATAATTACACATGTGTAAAAGAATATGGGAAATCTGCTCTTGCAGATCACAAAGCCTGACTGCCAAGAATAGAGTACATCTGTGACTACTTTGAGGTGGACACATGCTTCTATTTCTCAATATTATATCAAATATAAAGTGTTTCACAAAATCACAGCTCCTGTCTTTCAGCAGAAATTAAAAGTTTGAACCTCCCTTCCCCTACCCCTTGGTGTGGTTGTTCCCACTTGTGCTGGCCACGAGGCATCTCTCACCTGCACAGCTAGACACAAGCACCTCAGCTGGCAGATGCAGTGTTCCTCAGGAGCCATGTGGGCTCTGAAATTGTATTTCAATGTATACTGTTTCCTCTAAATTGGATCAAATTTGTTTCCACTGAACAGTGCATCACTTCCTAACTAGCCTGACACCTGAACAGACTGCCCAATAGTCTCTTAGGGGGAGAATTCTATGCTGTATCTTATAACACCAAGAGCATTACTGGGTATGTAGATTATGTTCTTTGATCCTATCAGTTAAATAAGAGAGTAAGGAAAAGAATGGTATCTACAATAGTGCAGCAGGCCCCAGACTGTACTGGAATACTATAGCCAGGATTGACTCAGATACTGATTCTGCTCTTCCCTCTAAATCTGATTGCTCAGTTTTGTAGTGGTGGGCCAGGATTATTACAATTTTGGTAGAATTTTTTGTCACCTGTAAAGGGTTACATATAATAATAGTGGTTTATGAAATACAATTTTTTGCAAATAGGTATGGGGAAAATCATGATACAAGAGAATTGGGGGTTTTTGTTTAAAAAAGCAACATTGTACTCTGGGCAAGAGGAAATGTTGCTGTTATCCACTGGGACTCAAGTGTCCTGTGGTGCTGTTGTATCACCTCTGTCTCACTTAGACATGTTGATCATTATGTTGAGTATAATGTACATATATGCATGTGCACTACAGGGACAAGTAGCACTTGTACTGGCTTACATGCAGTGACATGTAGATTTTGATAAAGCTTTGTTTTAGAGAGGGAAGACTGACTCTCCACACCAACCTTCTGTCATGATTCATCCAGATATCGTCTTACTCCTAAACCCATCAGTCCTCAGAAGATTAAGTAGCACAGCACAGGCAGAAAGACTAAAGGATTGGGATGCATTATTTAGTTACGATTCAGTGCCTGAGCTCTGCTGTTTTCATATTCCTAGCCTGCAGCAGAAAACACCTTGAAATGCATTAGTTGAAATGAATGGATTGAACTTAAGTTGTTCCTCCTCATGTTTGTAAAACAGGAAAAGTACCACAGCTTAGCTGCTGTGAAATAACCAGCAATGGTTTGTGTATGTGGGCACATAGATACACAGTGAGTAGATGAGGGATACTCAGATATTCCTTACTGCCTGAGGTAATGTGGTGGCTGTAACCTGCCTTGGTTCCCAAAACAGGATTAGTTTCAGTCAGCTAGAGCTTGAATACTAATCAATATGTTTTGTTCAGGTGCCCATTTATTAAGCTTCTACTGAAACCTGAAAGACACAGCTTTTGACATGGTTTAGATATGCTTCTTTACTACATCCAGGCCTGTTTCTGTGCCAGTACACTTTTCTTTGATTGTATTCCTTGTGTCAAGGCGTTTGGAATGCCTTCCACCCAGCACAGGTGCCCTGAGCACTGCAACAGTACAGCCCTCATGGAGTCAGGCAACAGCCTTTTGGAGGAACTTGTTGCTCTGTAGCTCACCAGTTTCATAAGAGTTACATAAAAGTTAACATTTAATCTCTTAACGAAGCTGTTGGAGGTAAACAATGCTTTACTACTTTCTTCTTAAAGACACTAGAGACACCCTCTGAGGGAGAGATATAGATTTAAATGAAGCAATCTCTTAAATTACTCTCCATCTTCCATAAGAATAAATCTTCAAAGGACTCTGACAATATGACTGGTTTGGGGATTGGGGCAGGAGGGAGGATGAGAAGGGAAAAAACAAGATCATCCCCCGAAAACTAACATTAATTTCTGACCTCAGACACTGAGAATACAAAATTCTCTGTATTGCTTCCAAGCGCTTTCCTATCCTATCTGATGTTCTGTTCCAAACCATGCCTGATTTTTGTTGCTTCAGAATAAGGCAGAAAAACAAACAGGATACAGCCAAGAACATGCTGGAGGGTAAAAAATCCTTTTAATGCAGTAGGAGACTAAGGTACAAACAATAGAGTACAGAATCTCAGCCTGAGTCTCAATGGCTCTGTGTAAGGTATTATACAAATGAAAAATGAGTTTAAAGCAGTCCCTCTATTTTGATCAGATAACACAGTTTACAGGTCAGGGCAATGGTATTTATTCTGGTACACATGACAAAGTCTGGCTAGTCCAACACATGTTCTCTTTCAAACATGGATCAATTATTTCTTCCCATGACAACTTCTAAAGCTTCTGCTTTTCAAGATTCACCTCTGCTACTCGTTTGCTAAGCCATGAAATTCTCCTGAGCAAATGTCCAAACTGCACCTCCACCAGTGCAGCAGAGAACACACCCAGGCTGACAGACAGATGTGTGCAGGACAGAGAACACACCCAGGCTGACAGACATGTGTGCAAGACAGAGAGAACACACCCAGGCTGACAGAAGATGTGTGCAGGACACAGAGAACATGACGCTGTCATCAGGGGCCAGTAGGGAAAGTGCACAGCAGCTCCTGTCTGCACACATTAACATCCAAGTCACCCAGCCACTTCTGTGTCTTTGAGTCACCTCAATTGCTATGGATTACCATCCCTCAGGAGATTCAGGATGGCATTCCTATTATCCACTTAGGTACATGCTTTTACTATACCATCTATTTAACTAACACTGTTCCTACCCACTGCCATTACTTTGTTATGAATGCTGGAGTTGATAGACATCAATCTGCCATTGCTCTCACTTCTAGGGCATGTGAAATCAGGAAGTGTTGCAACACTTAGCTTGGGGCTTATGAAACACCCTGAAATGGCAAAACTTAAGCTTTGAAATTGGTTAGCTATAACTTTGGTTCTTTGGCTATCAGTAGATAAGCATTACTTGTTTCAGTACTGAAATGTCAAAATTCCACACAAAGGAAACACTTGCTGTAAATTTAAACCAGACTGGGAGAACCAGACATGTTCCTGTCACTGCAGTATTGTGTCCAGTGGATGATAGAACTCAGTTTCCACAGCTTTCCTACCCATGTGTGCAATGTGTCACTTAGTGCAGCAAAATTATAAAATTAGTCACAACAACAGTAGTTTGCATTTAAACAAATGGCAGGTGTAATAACTACATTATTATAAAAATCTATTTTGTTAGAGACTGATCAAATTATTAACAGAGTACATAGAGTCAAAGACCATGAGCTACAGTGCAAGACATTCTGCACTCAGTTCTATAATGTTATTCCAGTTTCAAGACAAGCCTAGTTTTAAATTGACACTACCCCATAAGGTTTTCCATAAAAATCACCTTATTACCTTCAAGTGCTGTTCACTTCCTAGTGTCATAATTCCTAGACTGAATATCTCTCATGAAAATAATGTTATTCACTACTTCAAAATTTTCTCTATAACTGTTAATATTACCTTCATGGAAAATTTGACAAAGTTGATAAGTCTTTATCATAAGTATTAAAATGGCCTAAGGAGCTACAAAATAACAGTCAAACTGTTCCAGGCACTGTTTGAAAAGGCAGAAGGATCACAGCCTGAAGAAGTTTAACTTAGAGAGAGAGAGAAAAAAAACACATCAGAGAGACACCTGCAACATACAAACAGAAAGAAAAATATAACATTCAACAGCTTTTGGAAGCAAAAAGGTAGCTGGGAGGGTACAAGGTGTTAGGGGAGGCATGGGAGATGAGGGCATGTCAGGAAAGGTGCAAAAGTGGGGGGAGACACTATAAAAAGCAACAAAGCTGCAGGAACACACATGCTGAGCAGAGCCAAGGATTCCTCTGTACAATTAGATATTTACTGAGAGGGAGGAGAAATTTAATCTTGGGGTAACATGTCCCTTCCTCCTCCTTTCCTGTGGCTTTTATTGCCACACATAGTACAGTGTCATGTTATGGAATATCCCTTTGGTCAGCTGGGGCCAGCTGTTCCAGCTGTGTCGCCTCTCAACTTCTCATGCATCTGCAGCTCTTCACTGCTGGGACAGTGTGTGAATCAGAAAAGGCCTTGAGGCTGTAAAACTGCTTCTCAGGTTTTACTAAACTAAAACATGTCTGTTGGCACTGCTTTCATCACTAATTCAAAGCTCAGCACCATATAAGACACTATGAAGAAAACTATCTATACCCCAGCCAAAACCAGTACAAATGTCTCTGCAAGATAGCAGTGTCCTTGCTGATCCCACAAATACTGAAAGAAGGAATTGGCATGCTCAGGACTACTGCCTTGTCATAGCCCAACACTGCGTGCTAGTACTACAACCTGTTTGATATAATTAATAGGAAGAGGATGCAATCCTTCTTGTCCTCAGGGGTTGGCTTTGAAATCACAGACACTGCCATCAGCAAAGCTGGAAGCTGCAGAGTATTTTACAGAATGGTTCCTGGGCTCTCTGTACGTATTTATCTGTCTGTACTAGTACTACTAGTCATTAAAAAGTCTGTCCCTTTTTCAAGTGAAAAAATATTTAGTTTCTCTGGCTTATGACAGTCTTTGTAAAGAGCAGTGCTATATTGATTCTTTCCTCAGTGTGTATACAAACTCATTTATAATGCTGTGACCTGAACTGTAGAGCACAAATTTAAAATGACCTGTACATATTACTTTGTAACATTTGGATTGCAAGTTAAATACTCCGTGATTAAACATGAATGCTTTTCCCTGGGAGTACGAGATATCTTATCAGAAAGGCCTTCTTATCAAATTCACCATCCTGGAGGCAGACATATTCTCTTGCAGTGCTGGGAGTTTATAATGATAAAATTAACAATGTTGTATTTCCCAGTGAAGTCAGCAGTAGTGCACTGCATCCTACCATTAATCATTAGAGCCAGTTCTCATAACAGAGCCACTTGCTGGCCCTCAGGCACCTGCATCGCTCCCCAAGCAATTCCAGTCCCCAGCAATAACTTATCGCAGAAGTCAGGGATCAAGATTAAAAACCCAGTGAATAATGGGAGACTGTGTGCACCTCTATTCCTCTGGTAGATACAAGCAAGCTAATAACCTCCTTAAAGGGGAAGCAAATCATTCCATATTTTTCACTTTATAGACAAGCCAGGAAAGACCTGTACCTACGTCTCAGTAAAATTTATTGTACTGTTTAAGTTACTTGTTTCTGCCTTGTGCAAGGCATCAGCATGCATAAAAAACTGGTGGGGGAGGGCCCTCTGTGCAGCACTGCTCCAAGTACACTGCATTCTGCTTACAATAAAAACTGCAGGGGAAGGAAATTTTCATCTGAATCATGAAATCAGAAATATTACCCATTTTGTAAAACATTTGGGCAAGCAGTATAATCAGAGGCCAGATTTCCAGCAGGCAAAAAATGGCTTGAATTGACATTTGTGCCATAGAGGTGATGAAAGAGTCCCTGAAAATGCATTTTAGCCATGGCTTCTCCCCCTCTCTCCTTCCCAGTTACAGGGAACAGCACTAAAATACTGAGTGTTCTGCTGCTGAGATCAGTGCAATTCTCTGGGAAAGAGTCTGCTGAGTCGATGCAGCTCACAGCTTGCTAAGCACGCAAGAGAGACAGGCAGGTCTGTAAATACAAAAGGAACCTTCATGGGGACCTCACGTCATTGTCCCTGTTGGAAGGACAAAATGCATGCATACACACACCTGTATGTGCATGGAGGTAGGTACAGCTATTTACAGAGAGGCTTTTGTCTCCTCCAATTCAGCATCAAATATTTTTTTCATTATTGAGACCATGCTCAGAGGTTATTCCAGATATTCCTATTTTTACCTACAAACCATTTGAAACTTGTAAATAATTATTATTGCATTATTTATTCAAAGATTAATCTGGAAAAGTAGTGCTACAGTACTCCGAAAGGAAGGAAAGGAAGTAGGGTCTGATCAAAGAGACTGAGACACCTTGCTGCTCTTTAGTGGTCTCAAGAATTTCATATCAAGTTTTCACTTTTTTGGAGGTTACTACAAAGGGAGTGCTTGAATTCCTGAGATAAAAACCAATAATTACTATTCTCAGAATAATTAATACTTGCTACAGATTTTGTATGAGGTAAGCAGAGAAAGAATTTCAAATGTGGCATTGGAAAGACGGAGAACACAAGGAATTTAAGGAAAGTAAATGTAGAACTACTATGTTAAAAGTTCATACAGGAGCTCTTTGACACACCTGTATATGATGCCTCAGCCAAGAGCAATTTCAGACAACACACAGAGTTGAAGCAGCCCAACTGTGTGTTGGAGAATATTGGGTGAAGGAAACATAACTGAGACATAGTTGGGCAGATTTCACTATAAAAACCACACGGACACAGAGGTGAATTCTCTGTCACTTTGGATCCAATCTTCCATACCGACTACATGAAATGTTAAGAAACTGCAAATTAATCTCAGAAGCTGAAACAGTACTAAGATTCTGGGAGAGAAAGGAATGGATATCAAACATGACCACAAAAATTTGTCAAGTGAGATTGATCAATCATTGAGCCTAGTTATAAATTCTTAGTGTTCCACTGTTTTCCCAAGAGTTTTGTGATGTCTTGGTTTGAAAAGACAGGCACCTGCTAAGGAAGGCAGTAGCCTCCCTTGAAATGGAAAATGTAAACCCCCTCTCTCTGAATTGTTATAAATTTGAAATTAAGGGGCTCTCAGGCAAAAAATATGGGAATAGAAATAACAGTTCTTTATTAGGAAGATTAAGATAAAAATGCAGTAGTACAAAGGAAAAAAGCCCACTGACTGAGTCAGAATACAACCTAACACCCTGTGGGTCAGGGTGTTGGTAGCAGTTCAATCAAATGGTGGCTGCAGTCCTCTAGAGTGGCAGATGTGGCTCTGTTGAAGCAATGATCCTGTAGAAAGGGCGTAGTTTTCCTCTGAATGTCCAGTGGTGGTAATAGTTGGGCCTGGTTTCCCTCTAAGAATTCAGTAAAAAAGGCTGACTGCAGTGTTCCAAGTCTCAGATTACATCCAGGTAGGAATGTTTGGCTCCTCCCCATGGGTGGAGCATCTCACAATGGGATGTTGTAATTTTTTCAGCCATGCAGTGAGACTCAATGGCCCCTCAACATAAGATATCTCCCTGGATGGAGGAAGGGTCATGGAAGAGATAAAAAACCCCTGCCCCACCTGGCTTTAACTGCTGGCTCATTACCAGAGGATATCCCCCCCTTTCCCCCACAAGTTATGAGGGATGGGTCATGGAGAAGATAAAGAACACTGCTCCACCTGGTTTCAACAGATGGTGATAGAATACATCTGGTTACATCTTGCGCTGCAACCTAAGACACATGAAACATTTATTTTTGATTGTCAGGTCCCAAGAATTCTGCCTGATTTTCCCATCTGCTAAGAATGTAAGTTCATCATGGTTAAAAAATCTTGATGCCCCACAAAAGCTAAAAGCTTCCCAAGCACACAGTCAAATGAGATAAAGTCATTACAACTTACTGATGTATCTGTAAACCTACATAAAAATAACATTATGCTTAATGATTTAGAAATAAATAACAATGTATTAATGTAATGGAAGCATTTCTGAATGGCTGCATCTCTGAATACCATGTGATATAGTAGCGTGCCAAATGATTCAAGCCAAGTTCTACTGCCATCACTTCAGAAGGTTATTGGAAACAGGGACAACATTGGACTCTGATATATGCTGAGATTAGGTCAAAACATGAAGTAAAACAAAAAGAAAAATTACAGACACTTATTTCTACCCCAAAATCACATAAGATGTCATTATTGTCTGTTTCAGTTCATGCCCAGGGTGGGAAACACCTGGAAGAATTCCAGCTAATTATTTTCCCTGACAATACTCTGACAATAACTCCTTTTTCATAAAAAATCAGTCCTTCCTGATTTGATCTTTATTTTGATAAAAGAATTAAATCCCTAGTATTATAAATCAAGCTTCAGGAAAATATAACTACTGACCCTATCCTGGAATCCTGTGATTTTTATTCATATTACAGAAGTGTGTTGTAGAGGGAAGAATAGAAAATACTGCAAGGCATAAAATTGCTGGGATTTTAAAATACACCCATGAATGCATGTCAATCACTTTACAAACATCTGAACTGGTGTCAACTGGAGGCTTTAGAGACATCATGCTGTTAGCAGCTTCTACTCAAGTTTTTGAAGGTGGGGGGATCAATGAGAGGATGCTTCAAAAGCTGGGTACAAGTGATGTACATGCTACTAATGGGAACAGCAGAGAAGCTTTGGGCATGTCTTAAGGGAGAAAAGTGACAGACTCATAAAAGAAATTCTGCAGGATTATGCTTCAGAGAACACAGTCCACACACGGATGAAGAAAGCATAGCAAACCAGTTTTACAAGTTTGTGGGTTAGTCTGGTAGCAAAGGGCTTTATTTAATGAAAGAATTTGCTTTCTAACCATGCTCCCTGGGGTCATGGAAGTTTGTAAATCAAATCTTTACGTGTGGTCAAAAAATTCATTAATGATACAGCCACACAGTGGGATCTGTTCTCAATTCCTGAGCTGATCTTTGCCACTCAAGTGCCAGACAGTCCTGTACCTTTCATTTCAGTGTTTATTTTGTACTACTTTAGTTGGCCTCTACCTACTTATCAGCTTGAAGATCTCTTTTGCTGACTTTAATAATAAATAATCAATAGCTCCCTTGTACTGTCACTACCAACTCATTTACATGCAGTGAGGACTAAGCCAGATGGAACTCACTTGTCCAGTGCAAGAGCAAGAGATAGGAAGCACAAACCAAAATACAAGATAACCTATTTAAACCTCACGAAAAGCTTTTTTTTCTTAGTAGTGATTGAACATTGGAACATATTGCTCAGGCAGTCTGAGTTTTTTTGCATTCTTGAAGATATTCAACACTCATTTGGACACTGCCCTACACAACCCACCTGTCTGACCCTGCTTTGAGCAGGAGGGTTGGACTCCAGGATTTCCAGACATTGCTACCAACCTCAAACATTGTGTTATTTTGTGATTCTCTAAAAAGGCTTGAGACTCACCCTGGTCCCATGCCTTTGACTGCAAATCTGAAAGATACCTGTGATTACAATCAAAATGTAAACCAGATCCACATTCTCTTGAGCATCCCTTCTCAGGCAGTAGCTTCTAGAACACACCCATCACTCACATCCAAAATGGGCCTTCCTGCCCTGCCTGCCAGCAGAGCTCCACAGAGGCATACTCAAATGAGTGAGCAGTTCTTATGAAAGGAAAAACACAGATATCAGAGGAATACAACCAGTCCTTAGCCTCTAATAAAAATACTTTCATTCTACCAGAATTGCTCATGTACAAAATGTCATTCAACTCTTTTCCTTTTTCAGGTGGCTTAATTTTGCAGAAACTTTCTCTTCAATGTAGAATATGACGTGACTTTAGAGAGAAGAAGGATTTGGGATTTTTTAGCGTATCATTAAGCCATGAAGAGGCAAACATTTTGCTGAGTTAAGGTGATTCACTACAGTGCCCTGCTTAAGCTCAATATCTATTCTGTGTTGCCTATTTTAATCTTAGTTGCAAGTTCAACTGACATTGCTGAAGCTCTTTCCTAAGGGTTTCTAACACGTAAGCTAAATTGCAGTGCCTTGTAAATAGGGTTTTGTCTGTTCAGCAGATGGATAGTGATTGATTAAGCTTCAGTGACTTTTCTATGGATATGAATTCTTAAAGACACTGATCTGCAAAAATCAGAAACCCAGTGGTAGGTTTCATGTCATTTCACACTCCAGCACAGTGTTCCTGGAGTTAGTTAAAGTTGTGTGTGAGACAGAAGGGGCTGATCCAGCACACTGTGTTCACATAGGCCAGGAATTTTATACTCTTTAATATTCCACCATTTGGAAGAATGGGAATACATCTACTAGTCTGGTTTCCAACGTTTAAAGGACTTCAATCTCCAAAAAGGCAGATACTTTAGCAAAGTGTTTATAACTTCAACAAACTGCAGAACTAATGACAAAGTAGCCTGAGATGACTTAAGGAACTGAGGAATGAGTTTGCTGAACCCTGCAACCTGATGGCTGATGAAAGACTATGGCAGAGAAAGGTGTGCTAGGAAATGCTTCAAATGGCTCAGGAGGTGTGATTCCACTCAATATTTTAAAGAGAAAAGTATATTTCAAAGTTGAGCCAATTTTTAATGTAAATTCAGATTCTATCCTTCCAAGACTATTATCCTTATTAATACACCCTGGAGTATATTGGTTTTGTTTTTTCTTCTGAACAGCAAACTTTGATACATAAGCAACTTGTTTTGTGGCCTCCCTGTGCATTGATTCACAAACCATTATTCTCCTTGTAAACATTGTAATAAAACTATTATCATGTAATAATGTACCATTACATCATCAGTAGCCAATCAGAATGCTGAGGAATCACAATTTTCTTCTCCCTGTATATTACCTGTACATTGTAGTTCATTCGATTTCATAATAAATCAATATATAATTCCTTCCATGGCCTGGGTGTTTTGGGAGCACTAAAATAATTTTTCCCTAAATAAACAAAAGATCACCTGAAAAAATGAGAGTAATCTAGGTTTTAATAATCTGGAAATAAAGGAAAGTAAACAGATTTTAAATTAAAAATATTAAAGAGTTTAGCATAACATTTCTATTGGTATTCTAATTTTTAGAAATCTGCTCTAAATTAAAGAAGCCAACCTTGGGAGCTGCTTGCTGGGGCCCCCCAGTTTATCAGGGCCTATGTTGTGAAACCTAAATGCAAATGCAATGTTACAGACACACCCTGACTGCTGTAAGTAGGGGGGAATTGTCTTTTCTCTTGATCTCCTGGTCATGCTCCTGCTACCCCAACCCACAGTACCTTCAGCTCTCCTTGCTGCCCAGACACTGCTGGCTTCTACTCACTTTGGGGCCACTAAGGCATTCTGACCCTTTCCTGCTGCTCTTCCTGCTGTGTATTTCTTAGAGCATCCTCCTTGACACATGCAACGGTTGAGGTTTTTCCCTGTTGGATTTTGGTAGGTTTTGGTCAGCTCACTCCTCCAGCCCATCCAGGTCTCTCATGGTGGCCACCCTGCCCTTGCTTTCTCAAATGGTGCCTCCAGTTCCATGTGCCCTCTGAGGCTGATCTGAGCAATCCCTCACCTGTAATGCTGTCAAAAAAGATGTGAAACAGGAGGGGTTTACACATACCCTACAGTGCTCCCTGTGTGAGCAGCTCCAGACAGGGCATGATCCCTGACCTCAATCCTGTGAGCACAACCACAAAAACAGTTGTTACCCTCCTGGTTGTCCATCCATCCAGACTGTAAGATCCTAACTTGAATACAAGACTACCATGAAAAGCAGTGTCAAATGCCTTGCTGATGTCAAGACAAATAATCTCTCTGCTCTTCCTCATCCATAATGCAGTCCTTTTTCACAGAAATCAATCAAGGCTAGGAATGCTTCACCTGGTAAATTCACATGACTGGTCCCACTTAATAGTTTCCTTCCATGTGTATCAGAAAGATCAAAGTGGGGCTGACTGACCTGTAGCTCCCAAAATTATAATTTTGGCTGGTTTAAACGTGGGTGCTAAGCAAATCTGAAATAAAATGATAATCCCTGATATTCTGAATGTAAATGCTCATGTCTCTTAATCATGTTGCAAATAATCGCCTCTCAAATTTACCCATATGTAAATTTACACCTATATTTTGCATCTAAAATGCCTTTTGGCTTTTTGTTCCAGAAACAGTTGTGATTTATATACCAATAGTTTTGGTTTTTTTTTCTCCAGAAAAGAAATAATTTCTTTCTTGTAAAGAGTAAAGTCTTGAAAGTTCTGATTTTTTTTTTCTTTTTTTAAACAAATTGCCATTTTGGCCATTTGTGTTCCTGTTTTTTACTAGCAATATAAGGTTAAGAGGCTATGACAAAAATTAAATGTGACATTTAAAAATATTTATTTATGGAAGAAAACCCTGTATGTTTCATCTTCTCTGATGAACCAAACATTGGGTAGGATTGTGGTGTAAAAATACCTACCACTATCTGTCAGTAATATTTTCCTCAAGAGCTATTGATTAAATCCTCTTAGTCTCAGATAGACTTTTTGCATTTTGCAGAAACCCACAGGTGTACTCTGTTGACAGTAAAAGTGCTCATTTGGTAATTTTTAGAGCAGATTGTCAGGTATGACTGCAACACTTCCAAAAGGGACCTTTTGAGGTCATTAAATCAGACATTCCACTGATCTATGTAAATCTTACCTAGAAAAATTCTCATAATTTACTTTAAAAAAAGTAGACCTTACATTAACAAATTTCAAAAAATACACAATTGCAAGTCTCTCATCCTTTACCTGACCCTGGTGAAAAAATCTACCACTGTTTTATCACCTCTATTATTATCCATGGCTTTTTGGAGGCATTTAATCCTCCCTCTGTTGATCCTTCAGAACAAGCACTGTTGTGGACAGGCAGATAAATGAAAAAAGGTTATAAAGGGAACTCCCTGACACAGAAAAGTCAATAAAGGTCAACTAGCAGATGTTAGCCTGACACAGCATCAAGCGCTGTGTCTTCATATACATACATGTAATGGACCATCCCCTGCAGTTTTTGGATTGTGCTGGGACCAAAAATTACAGCAATTTTTAGTTGATACTCCAACTACTGCATAAGCCTTTAGACAGAATACTATATCCAGGGAAGACAGGCTAAGACACCTTTGCAAAAACCAGAGTCCCTAGGGTATTGGAAAGCATGTGCTTCCCATATCTTTATTTGAGTATAACTTAACAGTTCTTCATAGCATATGCTTCAGAAGTATTTTTTCATGTTATTGTGTTGGTCAGTTACCCTGCTTTTTAGTATCTTTAAGGAATTAACTTAATTTCAATGACCAAGGAAGGACCTTCTGTAGTAATACAGACTCAGACTGCTAGAGCACACTGCATAATCCCTCTTCTGAGCATAATTTCTCAAAAGCCTTCTCTCAGCCTTGGTCTGACAAAACCCTGTTATTGCTGCATCCATTTGGGGAATTGCACTGCCTGCTTTCACTGCTGCAGCACAGGAAATTTCTGGTTCCAGTTCCAGTCACAGCAGCTGCTGCCTCAAAAATCCAAGTTTTACTCCTTGCAGAGAAAAATATGTCGTCAGAAGAACAAAGCAGGGTGCTGAATACAGTCATCCCAAACACTCTGATACAAAAATTACACACTGTTCTTAGTTTTCAAGTACCTGAAACGTTCTACCACCAACAAGGTGACAGGAGGGCTTAGTTGGTGCCAATAGTGAATGAATTAGGATATTCCTAAAGAGCAATGGCCCCTAGAGGCTACAGGAGTGCTACAGCAAAGCTACTGCAGACTTCTACATCTTGCATGACCACACAGCATTCTGTGGTAATTATGACCTTTCAATTACACCTAATTACATCTCAAGCCCACTACTTTCCTTAGACAGTTATTCTGGCAGCACTGAGAAGTGATCAGAGGCCCACCTTTCCAAGAATGCACAGGATGTTAGGAAAGAGACTTTCCTGGGTTGAGCACCACACTGTGCTGCATTCAGCAAACAACATTACTGCAGGTGGCTGCTCCATTTCTCTTAGTAGCCTGAGAAACATGAGCTCTTTCTACTGCTTCCACCCGGGGGATGAGGCCACAGCACTGGCTTTTTTGGTGGTGTTTTTTGTTCGGTTGGTTGTTCTTGTTTTCTGGGAGTTTTCAGGGGTATTTTTACTTCTCGGGGATAATATTTTGTCAAACAAATTTGCCCCAAGCTAACAAGGCCCAGCTCTTGGATGGCAGAGACAAAGGAGCTCCTCACCACTGAGGCTTTCCAAGTTTCCTGTAACAATTACTCGGATTACAGTCACTGTACTTTTTCCAAGTTAATAAATATTATTCCTTAAACTACAGTATCTGCTAATTGCTGTATGGCCATTGAATTGCATAAGCTTTTAAAATCCTCTATCACACTGAGAAAAAGCTGTGCTTGTGAAGCCAGAATTAACAGTGCACGGTAAAAGCAAAACGAGATTAATTTTGGCCATTACAAACCTGACTCTCAGGGGAGGTTCACCCCATTCCAGGAACTTCTGGGGACTGCACAGGGTACAGCAGCGATCTGAGGCAGGGGAATTGAACAGTTTTATGTGGTTTGGACCCTCTGATCACTTATGAGAGAAGAGAAGCCCCATGTATAAAACCTAGCTTGAAATAAAGTCACAAGACTGTTTTCTAGTCATATACATCTAAGCACACAGACATAGTAGATGTTGACCGTCAACACTTACATTCAAAAGACGACATTAAATTGAGACTTTAAGATACCACAAAAAAACCTGTTTGCATAGAAACTGTCCAGAAAATTGAGTTACAGAACCACAACAGCAGTAGTTCTGATGCAACTATGCAATGTATGTTTGTTTCTAATACTGTATTTTTCTCTATTTAGACTAGTGAATGATTATTATTTTGGTTGGCACTATGGTAGACTTCTGTGAATCTGAGAAAATAACCTCCTTAAATACATAGAAATGAGTGTTAAATTCAGCTGGCCCAGAAAAAATGGCATATGCTTCAGCTTTGATACTTGGCTTACAGGGTGTTTCCCATTCTTCATGTCAAACATAGGATTCTATCTTCATATTTTATTTTTACCAATGCCGGTATCAAAATAATTAAAATATCTTTTAAGATATGACATGGGAAATATCAAGATGATTCCTTTTATTCTTTACAGAAGTTGTGTAGACCTAGTGCAAAGAACCAGGCTCAGTTAGATTCCTAAATACTTGGAATTGCCTAATGTATGCACATATGTCATCTTTATTTGCCTTAATTCAGCCATGGAATCCAAGTTCTCATCTCCCCCTCAAAGAAATTCCTGAAAAAGAAATTTTCCAGTTAACTTAAAGATCTTTATAGGGACTGTATGAATCCCTGAGATGTCAAAAAGGGAAAGTGATTCATCAAAATGATGGTTTTTCCAGAAGAACCAAAGATTCTGCATTGCAGTTTGAGTTGACAGAACACATTGGCAAGATACAAAGAGCAGGCCTGAACCTGGCCCTAGATGAAAATTAGATGTGGCATAGAACAGCAAGACAGGTTAATGAAAGTCTGTTGATATTATTTGTGGGGAGGAGATGAAGTTGCCTCGATTTCCCTAATGCTTGAGAATTCTGATTTATGATTTTGTTTTTTTTTTTAATTCCTCCTCCCTGCCTTTTTATTGAGGAAAAAGCTTGCTGGTCAATCTGCATACCTTTGAAAAGGAGGAGGGAGGGCTCTTTATGGCACTCTCATCCAATCAAACCTAATTTCCTTCTCAATTTGCTGAGCCACTATCTCCAGAAATTGCGATTGAACTATCAAAACTGTTGGCATCTTGAAATAATGGAATACTACCTAGTATCCATCTCATTTCATATTCCTGACAGAAAGCATGACTTTCCTTTGTTTGTCCCATTTGCAGTAAGAAACTGCATGATTTCCATTTGCACTAATAATTTCAACACACAGAGCTGGCTGGCCAGCATTTCAGATCTATTCTTTTATTCTTACATTGATATAAATGCTATTTAACATCTGAAAAAGTACTTAATGCCTCCAACACTTTTATTTTTCTTCTAAAATAAAAGACAAAAATTTATTTCATTGGCCTGTATCAATATAGAAAAATGGCTGAAAACTTGAGGAATGAAGTTTTCTCTTATGTTGGGTAAACCCCAAATGAGACAAAGCTGAGAATAAAAAAATCTTTCAGTTTACTCATAACTAGTGTTGGTTCCAAATAGCCAAGAATTCTTCCCTGCATACTTAAGATGGAAATATCTTTTCAATCTTTTCACATATGAGCTTAGATATCCATTTTGGAGCTATTTCCCTATTACCCACATGCCAAAAAACTTTTACTCTTTAGCATTTAAATCTCACAATTTCAAAAAGGGAGGCTTCACATTTCAAATAAGAAGAAAATGTTAGGTCATATCAATCACTGCAATATTTGGAAAGAATATTTTTTAAAGTGGATTATGACTGATTTGTCCAAGAAGAAAACTCCAGAGAAGGGCTATAAATGTAAAGTCACCTTTAACTGTTTTCAGGGGAGCCTCTTTCCCTTGGCTTCTCTCCCTTCCAGCCGCTGGACTATTGGGGCCCATCTCAGCTTGGATCCAGTCTATCAACATCTTTTACTGGAGGTCCAAAGCTGTATACAGCTTCACAAATCTGAGTCTGAAGTGCCAGATACAGGGAAATGTTTGTATCTCATGATCTACTGTAACTAGTTTGTACTGGGATGTTTGCAACTACAGGTATAGTCCACTCCTGTACACCAGAGAAGATTTTCTCCTTCCTACCTGTATATACAATAAGAGACTTGATTAATTAAGAAAATATTTGCTTTTTTCCACTTTTATAAAAAAACAATCAAATTTCTATCTGACAGTAATTTCTACTTTGGCTGAGCAAATGTTGGTTTTAAATATATGAATGCATATATTAAAAAAAATAACCACACAGACTATAATTGGGGAAAAAAAGAAATCTTGAATGACCTATGAGACCCTTTTGTTAGCATTAAGGCCATTTCCTCTTTAAAGGAACCTGTGTCTACTACATCATGTTATTCCCCTTTGTTACAATAACTGTCACAGCAGTCTCCTGTTGGAGTGTATAAAATAGAAGCCTCTCTGAGTCTCTCAAAGGAGAAAAGAATGTAGAAATTAAGTTAAAGCCTTTAGAGAAATTAAAATATATTCGGTCACATAAATATGAAGTAGAAGTGTCAGTTTTAGTGTTAACTAAGTTAGAATTAAACTTAAGCAAGTAAAAATACATTTTATGCCTTTTAAGTGCCTTAGCGGAGTTAAATGCCCTAAGCACCAGTTAAAAGTTCAGTGCTTCCCTAGTCATAACTAAAACATAGCGAAATAGTTTTGCATTCTTAGAACTATGAACGTAGAAAGATAGAACATGTCCACACATAGATAATGTGCACAAATATATGTAAAGATGTGTAAGAACTGACACTGCATTTCACAAAGTATAATTCTAATAGGTAAGAGAATGTTTTAGGATTATACTTTTAGCTGATTGGATAATTTCTGGTTAAAAGCCCTCATCTGTGGCCTGCTCTCTCATGCCTCCATTTGCTTTCACTGCTACTGCTTGCTTTGCTTTACCTGCATGCACTCTCACATACATGCATACACACAGAAAAAGGAAGAAGAAAAGAAGAAAAAAGATGGAGGAGCTGCTGCTGCCCTGCTCAGAACTCTGTGCCAGACAAAGGCTTGGGAGTTGCTGCTGCTTTGCTTGGGACTTTAAACTAAGAAAGGCTGCAGGAGCTGCTGCTCCTGCTTGAGGCATGGCCAGGAAATTTTAGTACAGACTTTAGGCATTCTGAACTCTCACCTTCAGACCAATGTATTCATGTAACAAACAACTTTATACCAATCAACTACTGCTCTTGTCTCTCTAAAACCCAGACCCAAAAATAACTCAGCAGTCTCCCAGGCCTGACTTTTGGAAGATTTACAGATAATATCCTGATTCCTTACTGAGCTAAAAATGTTTATGTGATCAAAACCACCTAATCAGGTTGCTGCTCTGCCTCAGATGATCCTGCCTGTTCTTCTCAGAAATACCATGGCTGCTGCAGAGTGTTACAAATACAGAGCTGAGAAAAATTCAGACCCTGCTTCACTCTTTGAACACATACAGTGGCTCGTGGACTGGAGCTCAGCCTGAGAGACCCTGCCAGTGCAAAATACCTACTAGTGTTGAAAGAAGTTGTTTGCATCTCCACATTTGAAAATACAGCAAGTATGAGAAATATCCCATTACTGTCCATTATAATGACTGCATAAATTAATATGAAGTTTTGGCACTGGTTTTGTTCCTTGTCTGAGTAAGAAATACTGCTTAAGAGTGATTGCCAAGCAGTATTTTTCATTACCTCCAATGAAGAAAATTATCGTTCTCCAAATGCCAAGCTTCAGAGGATTTCATGAGACCTCATATTTCCCCCATTTTCTGTTAGGCCAGCACATTTCTGCCGTATGACATCCACCACCTCTGCTGAACACTATTTTCCCTTTTTCACTTCATGATGGCTGAATCCCTGAAACAGCACAAAACAGCACATCTTGGGAGGAAAGCCATGGCATATTCGGGCATATTGAGCTGTCCCTGAAAAGCCACTGCACTAGCACAGGGTCTTCCTCACAAGAGGAAATTTTCTTTTGCCTTCCCTTGCATGCTGTGTGCTGTAGCTGCCTGCTATCTCAGTAGCCCTCAGCTGACCCCCCTCCAATGCAGTGCCTGTCTTTCCCCAAAGCCCCACACAAGATGTGCTCCCTGAGGGTCTGGCAGAGGGCAGGGCCACTGCCCTGGACCTGTTGACTGTACTCTTGTTAAGACAGCCCAACATGTCCTTGGCATTGCTGGCCTCTCTCTGACTCAGTTTCAGGGCTGCTGAATGAAATCTGATAAAATACTCCAAACTCCTCTCCCAGCACAATAAGGATATCAGCACATGTTCAGTTTAACCCCAGCTCATTCCAGCTTTCGAGTTTAAGAACTTAATTTTTGAGGGGGGCCTGTGGATCTGGCAATACTTTAGCATTTCCCAGGTCAAGCTTGCATATTAGGTACAGTGGCAGAACACTTTTTCCTTCCCCCTATACACACATAGTGCTTCCACTGTCTGTGCCAAGCAGCAGGATGAAATTGTAGCAGACAACCCAGAACCAAATACTGAAGATCTTCATATCAGATCTTCCCATTTCTAAGCCTGATCTCTATTACAGACACAGGGACCTCAGGGAAAATATTCTATTTCTCTGTGTTCAGTTTTCCATCTGTAGAATTAATATTACAGTATCTTATTTTTAAATTTTTGTCTCATGTATTTAAATTACAAAATTCAGTCTTGAAAGTATTTCTAACCTGTGACTTTACAAGTCGTATGAAATACGAGAATAAGAACAATACCTACTCAAGGCAAACAATGTAAAGAAGGTAATTAGCTCTATACTAATATTTATGGAGTTTTAGCAGATACCACACTGTGCTGGCACTGTTTTTGATCAGGCAGCATACTTGCTTATGTTCCTTTTAACAAATCTTTGCTGAAGTAAACGTGTACATCCTTTCTCTAAGTATTTCTATTGCCTTGTATGCAATTTTGGTGGCATGTCCTTTCTCAGAAAGGACATATTCACCTCCATTCATCTACAATTCATTGAGAATTCAAGAAGGGAAATTTCCATAAGTGCAAAATGAATCTATTTGACCTCAAATTCCCTTGCACAGTAAGTTTTGAGTCTGAAGATATAGGATTAAGAGAACT
This sequence comes from Certhia americana, assembly GCA_018697195.1. Lineage (NCBI taxonomy): Eukaryota > Metazoa > Chordata > Aves > Passeriformes > Certhiidae > Certhia > Certhia americana. The sequence goes on from CM031870.1 coordinate 10,995,278, forward strand.
GGGAAACCAAATCTCACTCCATTTCACTTCCTGACAAGTTAAAATGCAGATAGATGTTTTGAATATGATTTTGTGATAATTGTTCATAATTATATACACACACACTATATTTGCAAGTGAATCTTTTATGGGGATACAATTTTCATTTTGATAACTAGTCTCACGTGGAACCTTGAAAAATATCTTCTGTCAAAAAATCAAGAGTCTAAATGAGACATCAAACAATAACATCAGAAAACTTGGGTCATATTTCACCACAGTCATTCCAAATCACAGCCTTGTAATTGAATCATAGAATAAGACTCCCTTACCTGCTGCATCATTTGTGAGTAGGACCAAGATTAGAAGCATTTGGAGTTTGCCAGCCCCAGGGTAAATGTCTGTGTAATTTGGACAGTTCACCTGATCTTTATCTTTCTTTGTTTCCTCACTTGAAAAACTAAAATGAAAAGCCTTCCTCAGGAAAAGTAGTTAAATAATAGAGTTCAGCAAGACATTATATGAGCAACAGATGCACAAGCACAGCAAATGAAGGTGTTGACGATCCTAATAACTTAGGGGAAATAATAACATACTTGATCTAACAATCCACAGAGCTAGCTCTCAAAATGTTTGATATTGACTGTAAAGTCAATAATTATCTTAGCAGTTATGATACTACACAGAACAAGATCTGCATCTCTTGAAATAAAAATAATTTGCCTTCTTTTTTTGGCATGCAAAAGATTTTGCCCTTCAGCAGTGGAAGGGCACATTTGGAGTGGACACTGAGTGTCCAGCAGTGCATCCACTGCTGCTGGAGTCACCCAGCTCAAGTGACTGAGCACAATACCCTATGTCACAAATACCATTTAGTTATGCCTATATTAAATAGAATTTAATTACACCTGCAGGCATGCAACTATGAAAAATGATAAATAACCCTGGCTTTGTGACCGAGTGACAACGAAAAAAAAAAAAATCTGTATCAAAGAGCTTCATGTGCTCCTGGCCAAGAAAGGTTATGTACCTGCTTGCCAGGTGTTGCACAGGGAAATCCATGGACTTAGAGCCAAACACCTAATGAGACAATTATGCCCTCACAGGGTCTTTGCCTTTAATCTCATTCAATGAGAGGTGGGGATGCATTTTGTGCTGTAACAGTGAAATGTTCTCCTGCTTTCCCTTCTTTCTTGCATGACAGCACCATCTGTTTATAAATACATCACTGGAATGACAGTGCTCTGATGATGTACTAATATAATACATCATCAAAGTGCCATCAGTGATGATCTAATGATGTATTAGAAAGCTGTTTATCAAAACCCTGTTGCTCTGATGATGTATAGGTACAATACATCACTGGAATGTCTTGCACTGGTGGCACTGTACTGATATAGACCTTGTGGGGAAAAATGGGTCCTGCAAGGATTCAGCAAGGGAATGAAATGCAGGCAGATTAAAAGGGACAGTGAAGGAAATGCACAGTCAAATATGTAAATTAATTAGATTAAGGAAGCGTCAAAGGTAAGGAGAAAGAGGCAGAGGTTTTGGACAACTGAGTTTCTAATGAAATTGGATTCATCAGCTGCAGAAACAGAAATTTGGTCATATAAGTGGAACAGAATGAAAAAGAACACAAAAAAAGACCCAGATTATTTATAATCTGTTTCACTGCTGAGATCCTGATTCTCTTTCACCCTTTCCTCTAATTTTTTTCATGCAAGGAGGCTCAGAAAATAAACAACTGGGTTTAAGTTATCAGGTAGAATAAGAGTAATTGATCCAGAAAGCCCCATATGCCTCAAAAATTGAGTTTTAGGACACTTTAGTTAAAAGATTCCTCATTGTTGAATCTTTTGGTTTTATTGGTTTTTGGGGTTATGTTTGTTTTTTTCCTCTCTTTTTTCTTTCCCCCACCTGACCCTCCATTTCAAACTGCATCCACCTAGTGCAGCACCTTACCTTTGTGACCAAAACAATGTTCCTAGGATACGAACCAATAAAATGGAGAAGCTTAGGATGACACCACAAAGCGACAGTCAAAGCTCACTGCCCTTCCCTGCAGTTTATTGCTGAGCAGGAGGTTAAATGAATCACAGGATATGTGGTTTATGATTTTATTAATCAATGCAAAACAATTCTCTTTAGCCTCCACCTCTCCTTTAAATGAGTGACTGTGTTCTGCTTGATTTTTAATGGGCCTCCTTAAAAAGAGGATCCATATGAGAAATAACACTTCAATGCTGAGAAAAAAAAGAAGACTGACTGAAGCATGAAGAATGCAATGGCTGCTCCAGCTGAGACATTCCTCCACCTTTGCACTTAAACAATCTAAAATTTCATGGGGTTGTTTTGTTGTTTGAATGTTTTTTTCATAAAGGATATTTTTCTTGCAGTTAGGCAGGAGGCAGTTGGGTTTGTTTTGCAGGTATAAAGCGGGTATCAAATTTTCAACACCATCATATTAACAATCATTTTACTTTTTTCTAACCTCATCATTATGTATTTCAGAGGTTCTTCACAGGCTCACAAAGACTTTTACAACCAGTGGAGGAAAAATGACCTCCAACGGAGAAAGTAACCAGGAAAGGGTAACTCAGCATCCCCTTTTGTCAAGTCCAGGCCATGTCCTGTCACTGGCAAGGCTTGGAGGTGCAGGAGACAGTCGTGCTCCTTCCACAGAAGAGCCATGGGCTCTTTCTGTGCTGGGGTGCTACAAAATTAAATGCCAGGTGTATGTATACAAACACCACAGTGCCGCATTTTCAGTGTCTTCCTAGGAGGAGACATATATGTTCAAAATTAAGAACTTTAAGGGTCTAAATTTGGAGCATGATAAACCAACTAGCTCATTATCTCTGCTTTTTACTATTTTTATACTTCTAAGCCTTTGAGGAACATGTCAAAGGTACAAAGCTCTCAGAAATCAGTTTGGTAAGTTTACCAACTTAGGACAACCAACACTTTTCCATACTAAACAACAGCAAAGAAGATTTTTCAATAGATCTTGTCGTTTTCTATTCATGAACACTCTTGAAAAAGAGCCTTTCCTGATTTTGTCACTCAAAATTACCTATTCTTTCTCCAAAGCAAATTATTATTTCTCCATGGGCTGCTTAGTTACAAAGTGCAAGCAAATTACACAATTCTCTCTGCAACATACATGAATAGAGTATATCATTTAGCATGTGCATATTTGAAGTTCTTTGTGTGACAGCAAAGCGCAGAGATCGTGCAATCAGGAAAAGAAAGAACAAAACTGCCAAGTCTTATGTACCCAACACACATTTTTACAACCAAATACACAACGCTAACTTATCCACAGATCACACTGTTTCAGGAAAGATTTATTTTTTCAGGCTCAAGTTTCCCAGAGTATTGCAAGCATTCAAGAGAACCTGATTTTCAAAGGCAAAGTCAGTTCTCTTCCACGACTTGGAACCTGAGAATTTGGACATCAAAACCAGAATCCTGAATATGAAAACTCAGCTCTTCATGCTCAGAGAAAAGGAACACAAATACATCGTGAGCTTTGGAAAACTGAAATGTAAACACGCACCCTCAAAATATAAAAAGCAAGTCATTGAAATCCTTACCACATGTTTCATCAAGTCTGTTTCCAATAGCTTCACGTATCAGTGACAGAACGACCCTCAGTGTTCAAGAGCCTAGTGAGAGGTAATAGCTTCTATTAGTTCAGTTTATTTAAGGCAAAAAAAAAAAAAAAAAGAAGAAAAACTTTGAAGTTCTGAGCCTCCCCATGAAGTTTGAAGTTTATCAGGTAGTCATTATTTCAAATGTGAATTCTCCCACTCTACAGGCTGCACTGTTGCACAGACTGACCCAGCTACAGAGGCTACTTGGAGAAGCCTGGACTACTGGAATTGGATAGTAGAAAAAGCTTAGTTTTCATACCTGATGACTATGAAAAATTTTCCCAAAACAGACAGGAACGTTTGTTTCAGTTTTTCTTTAAGGTGCCAGTTTGAGAGGCTGTCACAATTCATAGGAATACTCTCAACTCTTGTGGCTGCTGACCCTAAAGAAGTCTTTAAATGTCATGTAAGTGAGAACTGTACAGAACTGTTGTGACTTTATTCTAAGGGCAGGAAAAGAACAATTACCTGGATGGAATGATTTGTGTGATCTGTTAGAGGCCACTGAGCAGCTCTGAGCTAAACTGGAAGACCAAGAACTAAGCCAGGTGCAATAACAATCTTGTTAGGACTCACTTTTCTCACAATGATTTTCACCTGGGGCCACTGTAAAGATGAAGAGTATGATCACTTTTCAGGGAGGAAGTACGTGTTTCTTGATTTAACTTCTTTGACAGAATGTTTGATTTAAGAGATGTGTTGAAGACGTGGATTGCAGCAACACGTACAGATGAAGGTTGGAGGGGAACTCCTAAAGTTATGGCAACTTGCCCAGAGAAACTATCAGTCACCCAGAGATGTCATACTGCCTTTTTCTGTCAGTGTCTCCTGCTGTAACAGGATCCTGTACATTAGCTTTCAAGTGCTGAAACTGAAGTATTTAACAGTAGGCATATGAGGAAATAGGTACAGAAACAGTTATTAAGCCTGGGCCTTAAGAATTTTCTTCTGCCATGCTATGCCTCACCTGAAATTCTGATCATCACACAACAGAAATGTCTCAATACAGCAACTATGAATAGAATTGTATGGATTTTCTATTTTAGAGTTCCTCCTGAATATACACAGCATGAGCAAGGCCACAGACTCTTCTTAACACCAGACCCATGTCCTTGACACTGCACCCTTAAAGACCTGAAAAACTCAATACGACAGCACCCAGGTTTGCAGGGAGGCTCTGAGGCTCAGCTTTTTGGGGGGGGATGGCTTGAGAACCAGCCCTGGCAGGGAGATGAGCAGCCTGAAAACAGAAGCCAAACTGCCAGTGCTGCTCAGCAATGCAAACTGCCAGTGTCAATCAGGATTTTTGCAAGGGCAGCAACACACTGATGGGCTAATTACGTAACATCTGCCTAATATTGTAAAATTGAAATTCTCATAGTTCTAAAGCAGCCAGAATCCTTGGAAAAGTGTGGACAGTTATACTGCAAACTCAAAGGTTTCTGGAAAACCAGCAAATGCCAGCATTAACAAACCCACAAGACAAACAATGCTCCGGCAGTTTGAGCTGCCTGACCATTGATGTAAACCGTGCTGAGAGTGTCTAACTTTTTGTCATTAATTACAAAGAGAGCAGAAATTTAGGAAGGATTGAGACTTTAGTTAAATAAATGGAAAATAACCAAGCAGAAGGGAACACTTCTGCTTCTATAGAATAGCTTTGTAAGGGTTTTTTCCTTCCTCTTAGAAAAATCCAGAGGCATATGACAACTTCACATACAACAGAATCAATGATTTACCACCTCATTTCATTTTTAATTTAATGGTTCTGTTCATTCATAAAATAGAAATAATACAAGGTGAAACATGGACTGAAATTTAAACACCTCATTAGAGTTACATATTATTTCGTCTACCAAATATATTGCTTTGTCAATGAAACATGCTGGTTTACAGCATGATCTCTACCAGGCTGTTACTTTACAGTTATTTGTTTGCTTTTGTTATTACTCTGCAGATCCCTGATCTACATGTATATAATTTAGTTTATGTGTAGCACACTCAATGATATTATAATGATTTGTAAGATATTTGTATTGATTTTACTTTACAAAAAAGTCAAAATGCAATTAATCATAACAAAAAGAGACCTAATGCAATCTTTTGAATTTCCTTCATAGAAAAACTTATTGAAAAGAGATGGGATCCAGAAAAACACTTCAGTTTTCACATTTCAGTTTGGCTTGAAAATATTTGATTGCTGAAAATATTGGATCAATATTTGTCACTTCTGATTTGTCATTTCATAATAGTTGCAGACAAAATTCATTGTAACACAGAACTGAAGACTACAGAGATAAATAAGTGGATGTATATTATCCATTAAAGTTCTATGAACAAAATGAATTCTCTGGTTTCTAATCCTTTGCAGATAGGAATTACAGTATTAAAACAAATCTGAATCTAATGAATTCAGAAAACAGTTTGACTTCTATGAAATTGCTCTTCTTTTGTTCAAACTACTTTTCTTTCAAAACTTTTCAGCAACTTCCCACTTAAGCCAAACACCTGACTGAACTTGAAAGATCATGGCAAACTGGAATTTTAAATACAGGAAAAATCTCTGATGAATGTACCAAAAAGCCTCCATTTAATAATTGAGATCTCTAATAATAAGTCTGCTAAATAACTACCTGGTTTATATAGCTCTGTGCACTGGCAGTTATTACAGTGCTGGGGCAGATGCAAACACTGCAGACAGAGCAGGAAGCCAAAGGATTCAGCAAAAAATCTGAAAATGAAAAATAGTAAAAATCAACACCAATCATACACACGTTGCCCTTCTATGTAACACACCAGTGCTTGGGAATTCACATTTGGCATCAACACGGTTCTGCCAAATTCCCCTGCCTGGGTGAGTCTTTCCTCAGATAATGGGAGCTATTGTCAGACAATTTCTTGTTCTTTTGAGCTGCATTTGCAAAGGGGTAGAGGAACAAACTTGTCACCAGAGCAGCACACATGCTGGGAGAGAGTACAATGTAAACAAGGCAAGGTAAAGCTTAAGGTAGCTTTTGCTAGCAAGAGATGACAGATTAAATTTTAGTGAAAATAATATTTGTCAGCCTCCAGGCAAAAGCAAAATCCATAAATGAAAGAACAGCAAACAGAAGCCAGGCCTTTTCCCAGAATTTATATTGTTATGATGCCAGCCAGAGTCAAGTCAAATGAATCAATTGAAATAGCTGGTTATCAGCTCAAGTTCAACTTGTGCCAGTGAGTTAGCCAGACGACCTGTTTTGTGTGCATGCCCCCCTCCCCAAAATTCCTGTGCTCTCCAGCTGCTCTCAGTTTTCTCCAAGGCCTTCTCTGAAGGGTCAGCAGCACCTCAGACCAGCCCAAGGGCTGTGTCTCCTATGCCAGGTTTATAAATGGGAGCTAGGGCAGGAGCTGCATTCCTCTGTCACTGTCCTTGGCCTGGCCTCTCCTCTGTGCTTGCCCTGTCCCGATAGAAAAGCCTTCAAGAGCTTGAACCCACACCAGACAGTTAATCCATATATGCCACCCCGCTATCACCATAAAAGAGACATATAACTGAACAAGAACTGAGGGACATTTTTAAAAATTACATGAAGACTGCCTTTTTAAAGCTCATTTTTACCTTCTTTTTCTGTTTAATGGAGAATTGCCAAGCTTTTCAACAGCTTTCTCTAGGCTGCCAAGAAACTGAAATATCAGTAGTTGAAACCCCAAAATACGTTTAGCTAGTTAGGACTGTGCAATAACAAGGTCATGTTAAATTGGTTTTGCTAGGAGCATTTATTCTACTGAAAAATAATGATGACAGTATTTGCAACTATAATAAAAGTAATAAGAATGGCGACAAATTCCACCTCTTCCATTTGTCATAAATTGGAGTTTCTGTAAGCCTATAAGAATAAAACTTGATTGTATTTCGTCATGTTTTCATAAAAGCAATACAATTAATGGCCAAATCACTAAATGAGATAATGAACTGCTTTCTTTTTAATGCAAAACCCAATGTAAACCAGTATTACTGGCATGCACTATGGAACAACACTTTGTGGCACATAAAAATTAACATAAATCTAAAGTGCCCTGCAAAATAATCCACATATTTATACAGAATGAATAACCTTTACTGAAAATATATTTAACAGAAACCAATAGAACTCTCTGACACAACAGTATGTTACACCTGTAAATCAATGTACCTTCTATACTGTATCATTTAATAACATCAAACAATGAGGTTTTTATGCAAAACCAAATTTTACCCCTTAAAAGTTGATCTATTTCAAGCAAACATTAATTTCCCCAGAACACCATCAGGTAGTAACATGGATGGCACTGAACACATGTTAAAATCTGCTGTAGAAGAAGCAGAAATTGAGCCCTGCACACAGTAGGTGCATGATTCCTGATCACCTTTGAAAACTTCCTGCAGTCCTACACATTTTGGGATTCAGATGCCCTTTGGGCTTGCCATCCCCTGAACTCCTCTGGTAATTGACTTTCCATTCTGCTGGAAGTGATACAGCTACAAAAGTGCTATAACTAAAGTCATCACACAAAGCAACATCAAATTTAAAAAAATGTTCATTTCTCACAGCTAAAAAGCTTGGGTAACAGAGACCATTCCAAGGAAAATAACTGCAAGCGTAGAATTTTCAAATGGGTAAATTGAGACATGGGAATCTAAATTAACCTTCCCAAGACCTCAGTGAGCCCATGTGATCTTTGTGCTTTTCCCCAAGCCAAAAGGTAAACCAGTTTTCATGTACTTCAGGGCAAGAACAACAATGAAAAAATACTTTAGGAAGTCTGTTTAAAACTCAACCAAAAATATAGGACCTCATCCTCCTATAAGTTTAGGATTATCCCTGAGATTTTATAAACCAATTCATAGACTTCACCTTATCATCCTTGATTTATGGTTTCAAAATTGTTAACCTAAGTAATGAAGCAGTGAAATAATAATAAAGAAGTTATTCTTACCAGAGAAAACATCTAAGCCTAATTATTAATATTAGTTTTAGCGCCATCAAAATGATATTCTAATTTCTAGCAGCAATCTAGTGGGTGAGTGGTGGGGACAATTTATCATGGAAGAAGGAAAAATGGTACATACTGTCACATCATGTATCATAGAAGTATCAAAATTGCTATGGAAACTGTGCACTTTTTATAGAGTAGGCACATAAAATTCACATAATATGTCAGAGAATAAGTTATTACTGTCCTGAGGCTGTAATAAGATCTACACCCTTATTAGTGAAAAGTTTTGACAGATTTTGTTTATAATGAATACTGGTAGCCAATGAGTTTGAGTCAAAGTCACCCTTTTTTGACCCATCCACTTGCTTTCAGGTTTCTGTCTCCCTTAGATACAGGGAGAGTGCAGAGTAATATAATTTCCAATGGTTATTAGATTCCATTATAGTCACTTGTGATACGACAGGGAAATCGTCCATATTCAAAATTATTAGGAGGAAATACCAACTTAGTCCTGGATTTTATTCTTGTATTATACAGACCTATTCTTAGCATTTACTGTGTTTACAATTTGTTGATGAAAAGACAGAGTAGATAATTTAGGATTCATTTGATAAGATTGCAAATAGAAAAATCTAGGTTTTAGCACAAAACAGTTTAAAGCGTTTCCTGTAAAGAACCTAAACACAGGAGCTCTTTGCCACCCTGATCTCTGTGTGACAGGTTTCTCATTGATTGACAGCATCTCTGATGGGTTAGGTTGGAGAAAAATGAGCTTGTTTAGGAGAGCAGAAGATACTACAATTAGGTTTTTGCAGTCCAGTGAAACAGTGACTGCTAAAAGAAAGGAAAGTGGAGAAAAATGGTTGCACGTGTAACACCCTGGGGTGCAAGGGTACATTTATCACCTTGTTTTGTATGACACACTGGATGAATGTTGATGAAAATTGTCAGCATCAATGTCAGGGAAGGAAATTCCATGAATAAAAGAGTTTGTGTTACAAGACTCTTCACCAGGTGGAAATTTGACGTTATTATCTGCGGTTATCTGCTTTGCTCTGTTTTGCAGGTTGTTTATTTATTATTTTTTTTAATATTTTGTTTTAAATGTGGACTCCTGTTTACTGAAGACAGTGCTCTTGTGGCAAGCATAGAGCAACTGAAACCTGAAACCTTGGAAAATAATAAAGGTTTTAAAAAGAGCCACTGAGCACACTACAGCAGCAATGAGAAGTGCAAAACAGCATCACATGTGGATGATATGTTTACATTGCTTACATATTCCATTGATGTGTGATGCATACATTACACTGTTCTACAGTAGTCCTTTGTCATTTTACCACACCTTAACTAATAAGAATTTTAATTCGTATACAGCTTCTTCAAGTGTCACAAGAAACACCTCCTAGAAACATGAATTTTTGAAATCATCACTGAGTCCTACAAATAACCCATCACTGCCCATTAAACCAACAAAACCAAGCTAAACTCAGCAATTAAAAAAAAACCAGACAACAGAAAATCCAAAGCAAACCAGAAAAAACCCAACACCACTCCTCCACCCAACCCCCCCAACAAATAAAAGATGATCACTTGATGTACTCACAAATTTCTTCAGTAGAAAAACCTAAAAAAAGCTTAAAAACTTAAACACAATGGTTTTGAATATATTCTGTGGTGAAAGTGGACCCACCCAGCTGCAGCCATGCGCTCGTCAAGCCATGCTCTGCCTCATGCTCTTCTCTGGCCAGGGATCCCAGGGCCACACAAACCTCACTAGTGCAAGAGTTTCACTCCTTCACTTTTCTCCTCACCTTGCCATGGTGGGTTGCATCTTCCTGGCCATTTCCCCCCTCCAGCCATCTCCCTTGCAAGACATGAGAAGTTTTGGGTGTTTTGCCAGAAAGGGCCTCCACAGCATGACAATAAAATGAAATGAAACACTCGGAACTGTTTCTCCAGTGCCATCAGAAGAAGGGCCCAGCTCTGCCCCAAGCCCAACTGACCCCTCCACACCTTCCAAGCCCGAAACATCCCCCACACTGTGGGTATTTCCATGGGCTACTGTGAGACCAGGGAGAGGGGCTGACCCCAGTGCTCACATGTGTATCCACATGACTCCAAGTTCTCAGAACTTAAAGCTTCCCCTCCAACCTGCAACAGCTGGGCACCCTTGAAGGGACAACCACTGGGGAAAGTCAGCTGTGCATTAATGAGGAATGATTGATTTGTTTTGACCATGAAATCAATGAAACTTCCATTGGGTGAGGATACCACAATACCAGGGATTTAATTTTGCAATGAACTTTTGCTATTAAATTCTGAAAACTTAGCCTATTTTTGACTAGCTGTGGAAAGACAAACTTTTGAGACAAACTGCTTCATTGAAATTTCATTTTAAGGATTATAATTTTTATGGTTGTCATACTTGCATGTATCTATACCCTCTATAAAATGCACAGCATACACTTTTCAACACATGTAAGGATATTTAATGAGTTTAATAAACTTAAAGGGATGTTATATCTGTTCACTCCATAAAGATTGTTTATTTCAGGCAATAAATCATTTTGAAATGAGTAATATGACTTTTAGAGTTATGACTATCTCATTCAATTAGTTTCTGTAATTACTGTCATTCCACACAGTATATGCAGTACTAAAGGAGAGAATGCATTTTGAGGAATTATGGTGTAGGTGTACAACAGTTACTGCTAATGAGCCATAAACTTTAGTTCCCTGCTCTGTAAATTCATGCTAGTGTAAAGTAATTTGGCAAAATAAGCCAATAGTTACAGTTGGTCAAATACTGTTGTATTTTAAATATTTTGAACCCACACCAACAGCAAATACTGTTGTGTTTTAATATTTTCTGAAATTATTATTCTTTAGTGAATTTCATACCATTTATTTTTCTTCTATATTTTAAAATATCATTCTACTTCTAAAAAACACATTGTGAGAGATGCAAGCAAGATCTGAACAGTACTGAATTTTCCCTGCTCAGCTGCATGTTACCTGGACTAAAACAATTTATAAGACACTTTCACCTCCACCCAGTTTTTTCCTTATCTCAATTTCAGAGATACTAAAGGACTAATTAAACACAATCCTAGATTTTCACAACTCGTGGCAAATGGCAGGTCAGCAAGAGCAGAGCTAAAAAGGAAGCAGTGCTGAGCCCCAGACAAAAATCACTGGAAAACTGATAATTCTGATGAACAGTTTTTCACAAGATAAACTTGGTTGCGTTTTTCTGACAGATCGTCTTAGGAAATACATGTGTCTGCCAGGTTGTAGAAGAAGAATGTCATACCAAGAGAGAAAAAGTATTCATTGCAAGTATCATCATTTGCATTCTGCCCCTAAAACAGGTAAATAATAATAATCATCAATGTTCTTCCTACAGCAGAAATTTGGAATTGTCTGGCATCTCCAGAACCTGGCACTAAACAGCCAGACTCAATATGCTAATGAATGTTAATAGAGATTGTTCTGTTACACACATGATAAAATATTCATCATCTTAAAAAAAAAAAAAAAAAAAAAATATTTAAAAAGTCAGGGTGTTGCTCAAAGGAAAAGCTTTGACCAGTATTTTCTTTGTTTCAAGTTCAGGGAACTTGTCACCGACAAATGAAAATTAGTAAAGACCAACAACCATATTCTGTACATTGATATACAAATTTGTGTTTTTCTATTGCTATTGTTATGTGTGTAGGATATCTGAGGCTCAAATCCAATAAAAGACAATTTTTAGTGGATCTTTTACCCTGTGCTACTGCAATAGCAAGAAACATGGTTAGCACCATAAGGCCATACCCTGTCACATTGAAGTTTTCCTGAAAAGCCCAAAGCTTCCCAGAGTTGGTTGGTTCCTCACCACAAACTATTTATTCTCTCTTCAGACTGGGAAAAGGCAGGATAAAGGCCACTTCTCCAACATTTGAAATGCACTTTGCCTGCTCTCTAAAGAAACAAGAGTACAGTCCCTCACAGGAATATTGTGGCACAGGGTAAAATAGGCAAACAAGGATTATCGAAAGTAACAACTGACTAAGGAGGACTCCTCTCATGTGTTCATGATGTAGGTCACATCCTGAGAGACACACAGCTTCTGAGGATGGATATCTGGCTATCTTTGCTAATCAATCTTGTAAATGCGATACTGAACAAGAAAAACACCTGTCACTTTTGAAAACCTTAGGCACAATGTTCAAGTTTACGTGACACCTTCACTTAACTGAATCTACTTGCTCTCCTGGCTTTTATGAGATTGTTCTGTTGGTATCAGAAGTTACCAAAAGAGCTGGGATAAGGCAGAGTATAAAAGTATAAAACAGTTTAGATAACTACAAGTCTGTAGTTCCTCAGGGATTCAGAGTCTAAGACTTTGGGCCTTGTTTAAAATGGATGATTGACAGAGTAAAATTAAACTTCCATGCATTTAGAATTCATTAGAAAAAGAGAAGATAATCTGGAACGTTTTTCCTTTGTCATGGTTTAGATAGCCGCTTTAATGGAATAACTTAGCTCTCTCCAGTTGTTACACAGTTTCAAACCAATACCTTTTTAATGTATATATTACTGGCTTTAGGGCAATTGTTATGTCATTCAGTAACTTTATCTGGAAGAACAAAAGATCAAGATACAGCTTTGGACACTCTGCCTAAGGAAAAAAGGACCTGGTTTTTCCTTGTTTCCTTCAAAATCAGGATGCCACTCAGGAAGGTACTTACAAGCATATGGGGGGGATGGATGGAAAAAAGTAAGAGTTTCTTGAATGATTTTTAAGCTACCTTGTTATCAAACAAACAAACCTCAAAATCTCAGTCTTCACAACAGAGCTGATAAACACCCATTTAATTTCATTTGTGATTATATGAGTAGCAGTTGCTAAAGCTTCATGGTCCTTTGATCTGCTTCACATGAAGCAGAGACTATTCAGCCTATTTTCATGTCTGGGAGACCTTTAGTCACCTTGTAGATAGACTTCATTCCTTTTTTCTATCCAAACTAGCTATTACTGCAGCATTTAGCATTGATAACTATGCACATAGGATACAATTACAGTGACTAATTTCTTTTGCATAGTGCAGTGGTACAGGAGAGATGCTTTTAGTCAATTATCTATATAGACACTGTCCGGGAGAAGCCAAATATCTTAGAGTTCACTCAGTTGCCAGTAAAAGTTCAGTATCACAGTATCCAAGATGACCACACACCAAGAAACAAGAGAAAAATCCAAAGAACTTCCATTCTGACTATTTTAATTACTTTAATTATCTCTTTAATTGCAGAGCTAGCTTACAGAGAAGCAATAATGTGAACAGCACATTGTTCAGTTTTTCTTACTTTGCACATCAAAAATGCATATTCAACCTTACAAAATGCAGAATTCACAGCATCAGTGGTGGTGCTTTGTAAGCAACATTCCAGCCATAGCATGCAGTAAGCACACAGCCAGCAACTCACAGGCTATAAACTAATTCAGATTATCCTTTCTATTAATGCACCTCCTTCCCTCAAAGTGTATTTCTTGACTCACCTAGAGTTTAACTTGAGTATGTTCCAGAGAAGCCTCCTTTAGAATATCTGTTCACTTTAAGTTTTACTTTCCTAGGAAGTAATTCTTGTTCTATAGGCTACACAAACAAATATATCTCAATTGTCACTTGAAAAAAACAACAAAACAAACCAACTCAATAACAGAAGCAGCAGACTACTCAACATTTTCTGGGTATTAACGTACCATTTACACTTTCTCCGGGTCTTTCCATATTTCCCTACTGCAAGCTCTCAGAGATAGCAAATGATGCGTTTAGATGATGACTGAACACTCCCCAAATGTTAAGAATAGCAGAGCCCATAGTTGCTCAGCACAGTAACTGAGGTGCTGTGGGAAGCTCCTGGGTGCTCCCTGGCTTCACTCTTCCACAGGAGGGCTGTACCTGCTGAACAAAACACGAGAACAAGGAGAGCACATGGGATTTGTTTGGGATTTCTCTCCCCTCACTATGACATGACCATAGTGTGAGAGAGTTCTCTCACTGCAGGAACCCCCCCAAGCACCCTCCAGAGGGCTCACTGGTAACACAAAGTCCTGTTTATCAGTTGGTCTCATTTCTCCTCCTCCCCACCAGGGCCCTGAGGCTGATGAACTTTGCCCCAAGCACCCAGACATGCAGGAGAAAGTTTGTCAAACATCTCAGAAGATCATCCAGTTGAGGTCATGTATTGAAACACTCTTCCACTCCTTCCCCCACGTCCCTTTCTTTACAGATACTTCACAAGCAAATGAAATCAGGTGTGGCTCTGGCAGGTTACACCTGCCCCTGCTTTGCCACTGAAGGGCCATCCCAGCCCCAGGTGAGAGAGGTCTTTGGGATCTGCATTTACACTGGTCTTGTAACTCCCCACTTGTCACATATGGTGGGAGAGGGAAGGGTGGCAGATGTGCTGAACCACAGGCTGAAGTGGCAGCTGCTGAGGGACTCTGCTACACCCAGGTGACAAAGGCTTCTCTCCAAGTTCCTTTCCTGCCTTGCTTTCATGCCCCACTCTTGGAAAAAAAAATGTGAGCAGCCGTTGAAAGCAAGCTTCAGCAGCTTTAGAGGAAGACTTTTGGAAACAAAGACTTGGCATATTGCATCTATAACACATTTAGGGTAAAAATTCCCAGTTTGTAATTTGTCCTTTCATTAAGCTATAATTCAATAAATCAATTAATGCACAATCCAGTAAACAGTGGAACTGAAATGCATCAGTATACTGCTTTTTAGTGCACAGCTGCTGTTCTTTATGCGTTCAGAGCTGAAACACCACTATTTGCATTAAACAGAACAAAAATGGAAGCTCCCCTCTCTGACATGTCAGAAATCTTTATATGTAATAATTTTTGTTATTTGCTGAAGATGAATTTTCTGTCAGTCACTCTGGCAGTAGAGAAATTGCAGAGAGGGTAGTGAATTAATATATACACCTTCAGGATCACATTCTGCATGCCTGAAGGATTGAGCTACTAAAAACAACTTCCCTTTCATCAAAAAAACATAATTTCTGATATTTTACCATAAGACCATGCCCCCTCCAACCTCTACCACCTTGTGCTTTATCTTCTCATATCATAGATCTCTTACAAGTTCAACACTAAATCTCTACTGTACATTCACACAAAAGAAGGAATAAACCATGTTAAATACAAGTGCCTCAACAAATAGCTCCTCTTGTCAGATAAAGAGGCATCTATATATAATATATTCACAAAGGAATTTTGTAGCATCTGGGAACCTAGACTAAAAATAAAGAGATTATAAAAATTGGCCCCATGGAACCATAAGTAACAGAAAATACACTCAAGTCCTCCTTCACACAACTGGCTTTTGAGAGAGTTTGGGTGAGCCCAGGTACAATTTTGGAGCAGATAGCTGGGCTGGTTGAGAGTTTTGTGCATACCCAGGGAGTTCTAGGCAGTAGCATGCCAATACACAGAATTATCAGCACATCAAAGGCATTATATTTATCAAACACTGCCACAGCACATTTACTAGCTCTATGATGGATGTTGTTGTAGCAAGCAAGGAACACTTTGATGTACATGGCCTTCTTTGATTAATGAGGTCTCTTGCTGAGAAGCTGCATATGGAGTAAATTACTCTTTTCAAAAATGGCTGATTTGCACTATTGTTCTAATTATGTCACAAGCTCAGAGCTGGTTCCAGACTCAGTCACCCAAAATAAAGAAATAAAAATTCACATATACAGGTCATGATTTTGTCACACACATGCATCAGCTCAAAATCCTCAAGTCCTAATTAAATTAAGAGTTTCTTTTTACTACAGAGAGCACCAGTAAGCATTTCCTTCCTCCACTGAAAGCTTCTACAATCTAGTATACTGGTAAATAATTTCCTTCCCAGAAATGAATGCAATTTTATAGTAAACTCCACTGTGCTTATAGGAACATTATAAGAACTCTGAAAACATTTCAGTTTTTCACAAAAAACTCACAACAGTTAGCCCAAAAAGCAAACCCAAAAACCCCCAAAGCCAAGGGAACCACAATACACAAAGCATCCCTCCTAAAAGCTTTTTCTAAATTAATTCTACCAGCTAGAGAAATACTACAAAACTGAAGTGATTCCATTGGCCTTGAGTCTCTAAGTATGTGGTGCCTTATGCAATTTATCTACTTAGTTGCAACAAAAGAATTTCTTTGAGAGCATTAAAGCAGTGTTAATTTCCTGAAAATTTTGAACAGTAAACATTTGATCATGTTAATTAAGTATATTTGAAGTCTCCAATTTGTTATTATAGATGGCAGAACCATTACTTTGCCATGATCACATGGAGTGCACAGATCACATTTATCTTTGGATATATAAGCAAGATGAAAGGAAGCACAAAATCAGTGTTCAAGCCTGAGGACACAATGATTCCTTAAGTGCCCTTTCTGTTAGAAAGTTCAGATTTAATTCAACTTGGGCTTCAACAGTTCAAGTTCAATTCAACAAAATTCAACAGTTTTACACAACACTTTTTGCTGCAGTTGCATGACAGCACATGAACCACCAAAAAAAAAAAAAAAAAAAAAAAAGGAGTAGCCACCCCTTAACCCTATAACTAGGGCAATAAAGATATCATAAGAAACTCTGTCAGGCTACACAAGGTAAAGTTTAAAAAGCCTTGTCAGATTTGCACAGAATCTCAGAATGATTTTGGTTGGAAGCACCTTGAAGCTGATTTTGTTCCACCCCATGCCATGGGCAGGGACACCTTCCACCATTCCAGGTCATTCTAAGCCCTGTCCAACTCAGCCTGGGACACTTCCAAGGATCCAGGGCCTCCTCACCTTCACAGTAAAGAAATTCTTCCCAATACCTCCTCTAACACTCCCCCTGTCAGGTTGTAGCCATTACCCCCTGTCCTGTTAATCTGTAACATTCAGGTGAGGCATTGCTTCATGTCAATTCAACAAAGATTTGCATCTGACACTCTTGAGTTTCACATTTCCAGAGCACCAATGAGGTTACCATGGGCTCTAGTCAGCCAGCTCACAGAGATCTCAACCACAGTGGACAAATGCAAGGTGTTTAAACAGAAATAACTTCCTGTATGAAGTCAAATATTTAGGAAATCATAATCACAAGTACATTGTGCATAGCATACGCACACACATGCTGAGACAAGTCAGCCACATTACCCTCCTTCTCTAGAGATATCTATGCTTATTTATGAATTACAGCAAGGAAGAGAAAGAAAACAGATTCTGTAAAAGGTACAATGCCCATACCAACATTACTTTCCATTTATTTCCATAGCAGTTTTTCCATGAAAGCAGCTCTCCAGCTATATAAATTCATATCAGGCCTCTTGAAAACATAATTCAGAATACCTGCACTGTCAATAAAATATCCAGTTAGGTGTTTCCAAGTTGCTAAGAAGGTAGCAACTCACAACTGTCAAATCTTCCCTGAAGAGACTTTTCTCTTGTCATAGAACAAAAGCTGGAGAAGTTTTTTATAAAACCCATATTGGATTTGATAGTGGTAGCCACAAAGGGAAATGATGAGGGGAAGGAGCTGCGGCAGAAAGCCATTCAGATCTTTGACAGGTCTTCCTGGACATGCTACTGAAAGGTCAGGACCTCACTGTGGTGAACAGCACTCAGAAAAATACAGCACCATCTCCAGGCAGCCCATGAGGTGTTCCATAGACTTGCTTAAAACGTATGCAAAATATCACCTATTAACACCAAAATAATTCTAGGCCTACTTACATAATATATCAAGCAGGTAGAGCTGTATGAGCCATACCACAGTCAATGGAAGAGAATTGTCTGCCTAGAACTGCTGGCTGAGCAGCAGACCCTTTGTATTGTTTGTGCAGAAGGGAAACATTAAAAACAATAACTTTGTATTATGCAAAACAGTTCTTGGCTCTCATTTCAGTGCAGTTTCACTATCTGCTTCTTCTGCTCCTGAATTTCTTTAAGAATACGTTAATTTTTAATGGATTTAAAACATTATGGGTTAACTAGCATGTACAGATCATATTATATCTTATCTACTCTTGTAAAAACAATAGACTACATCTGGGTGTACTGATGGTTCTTTGGAAAACTCTGAAGTTTGTTCAATTCCTCCTCCATGTACAAGTACATCTTCCCAGAACAGCTGAGACAGCTCAGACTCCAACTTCTAGGACAGCTCAGGGCCTGGCTGTTGCAAGCTCTCTAGGAGAGAGAACAATTCTACCTATTAAAAATAATCATAATATAACGTGTTAAGTTTGGTTTACAAAAGCATTTGGAATATTTACAGGTTTGGTTTAAATCCAGAAACTGAACTAAAATTAAGTCAGGAACTCTCAATATGCCCTTATATTATAAAGACCCTTATTTCTGGTCAGTCATACTGAGAAATTCTGTGTGACGTAGTTCAAGGTTGGCAAACAAACAGATTAAAAGGTTCTATTAAATCCTGTTTAAATTTCAAAAGAATATGAGACTATTTCTTAGTGACCAAAACTGATATTTTCATCCTGATTTTCTTTGACTTCCTGTCAGCCTTTGAGGCCATAGGCAATGTAGATGATGTATTCTGCTGTAGATGACAATTCCACCACCCAAGAATATTCTAGGCAAAATGTTTTTGTCCAAAAACTCTTCCAAAGTTTATTATTTCATCTTTCTTATTCCTGAGCCAAGAATATTTGCCTGTAAAAATTTTCTTATTACTTTATATAATGAAACTACATGATGCCAATCCTTTTGCTGTTTCCCAAGAACCCCTACCATTAATTTCCCAGACTAGGTAAACTAGGAAATTAGGTTCCAACTCAAAAGTGGAAATATTATAGAGGTATATCAGATGATAATACTCTGTTGTAGAGAGATGTCCAACCTGATTCTTGTATTATAAACAGTATAAAATAAAATAAATGAAACCATAAAGAGTACAAGCTCTGTTAGAAGACAGCTATAACTTCCAGTGAACCCAAAAAGACTGAGGATATATAAAATGCAGTAGACAAAAGGATCTAATGCTGACCTCATATTAGTTGCAAATTTCTGGATCAGCCCTGCTCTCTCCAATGTCACTCATTTGGCTTCAGGGCATTTTGAATAAGCTTTTGATGCTGCAATTGCTATTGTATAACTGGAGAATAGAAAATGTTGACTTTAAAAAGCAAAAAATAAAAGCAAGTTGGGCAATTGCAAGCCGGTAAATCCAAAAATGGAACAAGTTCTGAAGGGAGAAAAATTAATGGTTTAGAGGATGGTCCCTAAACTGGGACAAGAAAACTGAAAATACTGAGAAGGGGAAAACTGACGCGCAGAGGCACTTAGAACATGACAAGGACAGGTATGTGTAGATTAGCTAGAAGTTTATGCCAATTATTAGAAAGGGATTTTACCAATTAGAGTTGTATCAGTCTGAAATAGCTTTATGATTGGCAAGAAAAAAATATAACACTAAAAAAACCTCATCAAAACCCCCCAGTAACAAACTCCTGCCATCCTGCTGGGATAGCATGCACTACTGAGAGTGACTCTGGGACTGCACCAGCAGAGGAGCAGACCCAGGAGGCCTCTCCGATCAGGTGTTCCAGGTTATCAGTAATTCATCTTAGAGCCAGGATTCTTGACTGTCCTGGCTGCCCACCAGAGCAACAAAGAATGAATTTCTGGCTTTTGTAAGGAGTACGTTTTTTTGAGGACAAAATGATATTTTGTAGTTGCTGTCTATTTGGTTTCAGGGAGTAATAAATATGACAGGAGGCACAGATGTTAATTTATTGTTAGTAAGACAGAATATTAGCAAACATACTCTGCATTTACGGGCATCTGAGCTGAAGGAAAAATAAAGGGAAGGGAGGTGGGAGCTATCAAGAAGTAGGAAAATAAGCATCTCAGCCAAGAGTCTTTTGAGATGCTAGAGCTGGACTGCCAAGTGCCAGCACCTGACCCAGGAATGAGTCTGGGCACTGTTTATTTCCCCCTGAATCTTCCAATGAATCTGTGCTAATGCTGAGACTGCAGAACTGGAATGAACAAAGCAGAGGGGCAGCCCATCAGCCAAACACTGGACAGGGCACAGGGCTGCCCTTTGTGTTATCACTGGCACCAAGCCCAGTGTATCCAGAGTGCAACCTCCTAGTTTTACCAGAAAAACTGACACTAGGCTGGCTCTGACCATGATAAATGGATAAGCCAAAGGTGAAACCCTAATTAACTAACATATTTTCCAAACATTCCCATGTTCCATCACTTTGTTCTGTCAGGAGAGGCTCAGAAGCACCACATAGTCTGGTTTGCTATGATGAGAAGTGTAAGGGAGCTCCTGCTTCAGCTTCTGGGACTGAGAGTAGCACAGACTTAAGCTTCATTTCAGTACTGCAACAAAGTTAAGACCACTTTTGGTTTACAAACTACCTCCACCTGCATTGACCATTGTAAGCCTCAAGCAAATCTGTTATGAAGCTTTTGTAGGGGAAACCTTAAGGGCTCTGGCTAAGGTTTGCTGTCAGAAAACTGCTTGAAATGAATTCAAATCACCAGGCTCCCCTACTGAAGGTCAAACAACATTTGCAGCTGGAATTGCCAACACAATAGCAACATGACGGAAAAAATAAGGGACTACCTGAGAGGAAAATTCTCCGCTAGTGGTTTACTGGCATTTGGGGAAGAACAAAATGGGAAGGGGCAGGTAGAGCCACAGACCCTGTCAGAAAGGTGAAACTTCCTTTGAAACAGCAGTTAACCCAAATGTCTGAATTTACTTTAAAGGCTGAGTCAGCCCATGCCAGTGCTCCAGGAGGAACCAGGCCTGACCATCTTCCTGTCCTGCGCCCCACAATGGGCAGGTTGTCTCCTAAGTAAGAGAGATCTCCCCATCTGGCAAGATAAAGGAGCCCTGAGAGCTCCTGGCAAGCAGCTCCACGACCTTTCCATAGCTACCATTCAAGAGCCTTCACCAGCCTTCCCTCAGCAGAAAGTGAAACCCAGCCAAAACGTGGCTGTGGGTGTCCTGAAGAGCCACGACATCCTTGGGGAAGTGCTGTGCGGCAAAAGGGACAAATTGAGGAGATGTCACTTTGTCCCTCTTAGCTTGTCTCATGGCACACTGCTTGGCACAGGAGTGACTTCCAGAAGACTCTGGTTCCCTTACGTTAAGTCCCACCTCCTTACAGAGACTGGCAGCAGCAAGAAAGCTTCAACACTCAAACATTTCTTGTGAGCATGTTTCTCTAAGCAAAGCCCAGCTCACAGAGAGGTCAGCTTGGAGAGGAGGGTGACCCCAGCCATGCCCTCCCTGGCTGGCTGCAACCATGGGCACTCTGCCCACCATGAGCAGAGCTGGGTGCTCTGCTATCCCCAAACCAACCACAGAGCCAGGCTTTGCTCTGTCTGTGCAAGAGCAGAGCAGAGGAGCCACAATGTGGCCCCAGAGCTGCAGGCAGGGTTGGCCACAGGTTCCCCACTCCACTGCCCAGGCTGGGCTGGGCATCACTGGGGCTCCTGGGCAGGGGCAGTGGGTGGTTATAGCCCAGGGGGGCTGCTCTGGGTTATTCATTCCCATCAGAGCCCTCCGGACAAGTAGCTTATCACTTTGACAGTGTTCTTAACCTTCAGTATGAGACTGTAGAATTAAAAAAAATATCTACCACATTTAGTGGAACCAATCACCTTGCTTTGTTTCTTAAATAATTCATCTTTTAGGCTCAGCCCTGGCTAAAGGCCCAGATTCAGATCATTTTTCCATTTTCCTGGTCCAAATAATACAGTTATAAAGAAAAGCATTAAGAAAGATATAGCCAATTTCATCCACTCCAAAGTTCATCCCTAGCATATACATTTTTGGGCACCTTTCTAGAAAAGCCATCTTGAACATTTATCTGAATTTTCATTAAAAAGAAAAGTCAGATTCTTGTTTGCAGTGAGCCAAGCTTCAAATCTTACAGAGAACCAGATGTGTGAAAGGAAGAGCCAGAGCTGCAAGTCCAGCACCTGTATGTGCTGAATCAGCAAGCTTCTCACAACCCCACGAGTGAACAAGAATAATAAGATTGATTCAGGTCCCAGGGGCCAATCTATTAACCAATATGATCTGGAGTCTTTGGGTCCTCTCTCACACTTTCTACAAATTGTATTTTTTCTTGTTGAAAGCAAAATCCTTATGGCACTGCTATCTCAGGATCCCGGCAACATTTTTCATACTATCTTACTATACTTTCATACTACCATGATAAGAAACCAAAAATATTAAAATAAAACAAATTCATATGTAGAGGAAAAGAATAATGACAATCAAAGTAAGTTAAAAAAAAAAAAAAAAAGGAAGAAGAAATGTATTTTGGCAGAAAATTTTCTCCTATTAAAAAAGTCCTAGAATCTTATTAGAGTATGTTAAAAAAAAAAATACAAGGAAGGACTACATAGGCATTCCTAGTCACAGTGAAGAATCCACATGCTTCAGAGAAATTATAGGGTAATACATGAAATTTATGCATGTGGAAGAATGAAAGCTGACTAGGATTCAGCTCAGAATATTGTTATCTCAAGCACTGCATAATTCAGCTAGGAAACCTATCCATGTGGGTCAAGATAATTGGCAGCCACCCCATAAGTCAAGAAGTTCCTGTTCAGAACGCAGTGTTTTAAAGGGCTAGAAAGAAGATGGAGAGAAGAGTCAGTTTCAAAAGACTAAAGTTAGTTTTGAACTTGAAAAGCCTAGAGGAAAAATCCTGAAAAATCTTACATGAATGGTAACAGCTTCTGCCCTTCCAGTAAAGGATGCCAACTGATCACGACCCTGAACACGAGCATTTAAGATGCTCAGAATAATAGAAAACGCTACAAAGAACGCACAAAGCAAACACTTTTGATGAGAAATCACTATGGCCCTTTAGCATGAAATAGCTGCTTAGAAATACCCAGCTGCAGCTAAACCTCTGGTGACTGTCCCTCTCAGAATAACTTCACAAACAAAAGTATTTGCCCACATGATGAAATTGGCATCATTTAAAAAAAAAAAAAAAACAACCAAAAAACCCCAGGTTTATCCCAGTGGAAGTGTTAGAAACAGAATAATGAATATGTTTGACCTCTTGCATAATCCTCTTTACCCATTTAAAACCTGACCATTATTATTAGCAATACTGATACCAGCAATAAAATATTAATAGAATAAATTAACATATTCTCCCGTAACAATTTCAATCTCCATTATTTTCCTGCATTTTATTTTTTCAGAAAATAGCACACATGTCCTTGAAAGAATGACCTGGATGTCCTCCATTTTGGTGGGAATGTAAGAAATAGGAATCAAGAAAATGGACCTGATCCATGAATGGTTTGAATTAAGGAAACCATACAAAAAAAAGGGGTGAGGAACTGAGTCCACAGCAGGCAAGTCAAATAGGAATTTTGAAAGATTGCAGCTTAAGGAGAAGGAAGATTGGGCCCAGTCCACTCCCAGGGCAGTGCAGGCACACACGGCTTCACATGGTCCAAATTCATCTGAGCACTAGCAAGAACAGAATTAGCTGTCATTATTCCTAGGAATAAGAAGGGTTGATTCAGTAGACAAAGTAAGGATTTTGGAAAGTGACCATTTTACTTAAACCTGGCAGCCTCTTCATCAGCCAGCAACCATTGCCTTTTATTTTTGATTCTCAGGGACTGCAAGATTATCCAGGAAAACATTTCTTTTTTCTCTCTGCTGCTCCTGACTAAAAGGTCTATGCATAAAATCTGAAAACAAGGAAAGTGCCTTTATTTTATTTTTTAAACTAGCCACAGATTGTCTTGAAATCAGAGGCCTGCCTGTAGCACTGCATTTGTTTTCTTTTAACAGGAACCAAAGCCTAAACATCACATTTGGCTATGCTGTTCTTTTGCAAATAAACCCTGAATGAGTTTGAGGAACAGATACTGCAGGTAAGGGCTCTGCAATGCCTGCAGTAACACCAGTCCATGCATCTTACTAAACCATGCCATTTAGCAAAGGGCAGAGAAAGGAACAGACAAGAAAAAAAATCCTCATGCTACATGCAAGCTTAATTTAAAACAATAATAATTTCTTTAAAAAATTAAATATTCAAGACCCAACTGGGGGTCTTGAATAAAACCCAACCCATTTTCTCCTTGTTTTATTTTTAGTAAGCTTTTAGTCATTGTGTGATCTCTGTCAGCTTAGTTGTTCAACTCAATTTTTAAATCTCATGAATAAAATACAAATCATGTTCAAGGAACATTTTATGAAGTAAAGAAGTAGACTTCATTTGTTAAATCCCACAATTCTTTTTTCCCTCACAGGTGGCCTGAAAGCAGCTTGAAAGCACATCTCACTGTCCCACCACACTCAGTTTCTCATGCCAGCTGTGTGGCTGGTCCCACTGGGGAGAATTTGTCCTAAGAGTCATCAAGAGAGTCCTGACTCTGAAACCTTAATATGTTGCAGAGTACATCACACCAGCAGTAGCTCACTGGAAAAGGCAAAATTACTAGAAAAATCATAAAAGACTAAAAGGACCACCCAGACCAAACTCCAGGATGTAACAGAGAGCCCAGCTTGAGCAGTGTGTTGAGCTGGGTCCCTGGGCATGAAATGCAAATGGTACTTGCAAATGGTACCATTTCCAGCACTTAAGATAGCAATTGATTTTTGAGAAAAGCCTGAGGAGCAAAGATAAACTGCATTCTTGGTTTGTTCTTCTCATAGTATCAAACACACAATTTTTGAAGTAAAATACTTTTAAACTTTCTGAGAAAATAAATACTTACATTAACAATTATTTTAAAATAAAGGAACATACACCTCTAGGGTTAGCATTAAAAGACCAGAAGTCTCACAAATCCCTTTGTGGTCACAACTCTGCCACACACTGGTTGTGGTCACAGCACAAACTCTGCCCAAGCCCTGCAACAGAGACTTACTTAAGTCAATCTCAACCTTTAAATCCACACAATAAGCCGAATTATTAAGCCTATCATTTAACACTGAACTTCTCAGTCGCCAATACTGTGAAATAGTTTAACTTTGGGCTATAATTTTCCTAGAATTTTGCACCATTCCGGTATATTTTGTGGCACTGATTCTGCGGCCCAGCTTCCGTTTTCAAGACTAAAAAAAAAAAAAAAGAAAAAGTAATTGGCATGTGGTATCTGCTGGTTGCCCCACCTGGAGCTACAGCTGATCTCAGCTGCAGGATTTCAAAGGGGCAGGACCACCCCCAGTTCTTGGGTGAGCCGGGTCAGCCAGCTCCTTTAGCAGAACTCTAATTAAATCTAGCTCTCTAATCTAATGAGAATGTCCAGCCCAAAGCCTGCAAGCACTACGTGCCCCTGGCTGGCAGCACTGTCCTTCTAGTCCCCAGGAGCCCTAAAGGGAGCATCCCCGGTCCCCTCTGCAGAGGCCACAGCGTGTCCCCGGTGTCCTGTCGGTGACCGCCAGGGTAACACTCACACATGTGCTATCCCTGTTTCCCAGGAGACGGCAATCCAAAAGAACGTCTTGCCACGTTTTCCCAGCCTGTAGGAAGGTCAGTGTAGTGAAAACAAAACGATCAGGCTCTGCGTGATCGTGTGGTTTTTCCCAAGAAAACCTCTGTGGTCTATTTTGGGAGGTGTCGCCCGTCTCTGAGCTGTCACTCCGGATAAGTTCACAGCTGTTCTGGAGACATCGTACCACGGCTCCTCCCTGCACCAGATCGGGCTCTGCTGGTTTATCCCCTCCTTCTTTGCACCAGTTACCTTAGGTGCCAGGAGAGTTTCCTCACGGAATTTATTGTAGCGATCTTAATTAAATTAATATTCCTGAGTGCAAGGCTACTGGGATCTGAGGCTGGTATGAGGTTCATCGACTTTCACTTAGAGGGTAAAGTTTCCAGTTTTCACTCTCACGAGGCAATATGAAAAATTTATGACAGAAGCAGGAGAACTCTTGCTAGAGGCAATGACATCCCTGTGCAATTAAAACACTTTCAAGTGTCTTTTATTCCTCCATTCTCCTTCCACTCATCTTAGAAAACAATATAGAGAGTAACTTTATTCTGCAATGTACATTTTTAACTTAAAGATCTGTAGGCAGTTGACAAATTATAACCTGATCATAAAAATTTTCTTACAGTTTGAACAGTTTGAAATATAATATATTGTACAAAGTTATGGACAGATGGTAAAGAGCTTTTTTTCTTTTCTCTCTTTTTTTTTTTTTTTCTTGGTACGAAAACAGTTTAAAGCTTTCAACAGAAAAACAGAAGAAATCCCCTCCACAAATAGCAACAGAGACCCTGTCTACACTCTTTGGAGATCACAGATTTTACTGAACCCCTCCATAAGCAGTTGTGGCAAAGGGCAAGGCTGGGTTTGAGGGCTCCCACGTTCCACAGACGCTGCCAGCACATCCCAATGACCAGGCTGCGGTGGGTAACCACATCATGCAGTTCCATCCTGCTGCAATGCTGCAATTCCTGCAAAACCCTCTAAGAGGGGAAAACATTCAGAGCAGAAGGGAGAGCCCACGCCTGCCTTGGCTGCCCCACACCCTTGTACAAATCCCACTGGATCTGAAAACCACGATTTTGACTCCGAGCAGATCTGGGAAGTGATATATTTGAAAAAAAAGCCACTTTATTTCTCATTTTGCAGAGCTGAGCAGCTGAGAGCTTTGGGGCAGTCAGCTTCTTTGTAAACTAACATTCAACTATTATTGTGACTGCAAACTATGTGGAATAAAGCAACAATAAATACTTAATAACCAACACAATACAATGATTCTTTCTTACCTCACCAGAGGACATAATTTTTTGCACAGTGCATTGCAGAGCACACTGCAGTAACCAGAGCTAACTCTGAAACTTAAGAACAATTGAGAATATTCTTTCAATAACCACGTAAAATCCCCCTTAACAGCATGTGCCCTGAGAGAAAAGTTTACTTTAATATCCCATACTTAATTCTGAACATGCTAATCTTTGCAACCTCTGGATAGTAACTTTGCTGCAATGCAATGATCTATAAAAGAAAAATAATGGGTATTATTGCAGAAAACAGGAATAATGGAAAAGGAAAATTAAAACTCCTTAAACTCACTTCAAAATTTAGACCTGAGTGGTGCAAAGAATGTAAATATTACAAATACCCACAAGCTATCTAAAGCAGCTATATTGTGTCAAATGCTGTCTTACTCTGATCATAATGGTAGTAATATAAATAGGGTGTGGATTATAGTTGTAGAAAGTTGCACATAGTGAAAGATTGAGTGTAAATTCACTTGCTTTTTAGGATAAATCTACTATTTTTTCTTTGGAAAGCTTTAAAAAAACCCTTATTCAATTAATGCCTTTAGCTTTTATATTTTTATGATTCTGTGCTGTTTCAGTGTGTAGTTCTGCATTTCATATTAAGTGCTACTTCACAGAGTAGGTAAAACAATTCCTTTTCAAGCTTGGTATACCAAGGACAACTGATACAACTTTTAGGCCCAAGAACAAAGATAGTGAAGTGAGAAGAAAAAACAAGGGGGATGGAGCTCCATATACTGAATCTATAATTGGACAATTAACTCCAATATGCTAAATGGATCAGAACTTATAAAGGCATGAGACCTCATGATTGGTCACCCATTTTTGTGACGATTTTGGGATGCATCTTGGGTGTGACCCAGCCAGGCTCTTGCCCTGGCCAAGAGTACCCATTGAGGCCTTTTAATAAACACCTGTTTTATCCTTTTGCTCTGTCTAGTCTCTGTTCCAGATCAGCCTCTAGAAAGCATCACTGTCCTCATATTGACTCTATTTGTCTTTGCCCTGCCAGCACTTCCCTCATCTTCCTCTTCCTGTAAATTCAGTCTCTCTTTGGGCAATGTTTCAGGATTGGGATGGTGCATACAGCTACCTCAGGGAGCCAAAGGAATAAACAACCCAGGTCTCCATTCTCAGTCACAAGTCTCACAGACCCATTGTGGGACACAACAAAGCTCCTCTGGAGCCAGATGACACTGAGCAGGCTCTGCCTTGCAAAGTGCAGGAGAGCTGGAATAATGCCTGCACCCAGACCTGTATATCAGGCTCAGGGCAGCACACTAGTGTTGAGGCAGCAGAGAAAGCTAACATAACCCTCTTGTGAGTGCCCTGGTGTGGGTCAGAGAGTTTGGGCTCCTGAAATGAGACAGCATATCTTTGGTATGAACTAGATGAACAACACCACAAAGGCATGATATCGTTTATCACACTAAACAGAAGGGTCTCTCTATTGCCTTTCACTGCTGCCAGTGACTGGCACCCATCTGTTACCTCTTACCAGACATTTTGATCATTTGCTCTTGCAGCAGTGGTCTTCCACAATTTTCACTGCCACACAGGATCTTTTCTCATTCCCAACTGTGTTCTTAAGGCTCAACTACTCTGTAAACAATAAAACATAACAGCAAGAAGATTCTTCTTACCTTAGAGAGGCTTTTTTCAGCGTTCATGGCACATATGCAAAAACAGCTCAGCACCAGTGCTAGCAACTACCACTTCCTAAGGTAGAAGCTCTTCCTTAAGAGACCTTCTTGCTAATTTCCCACAGCCTGCATTGAATAAAACACAGCTTCAGGTGCGTAAGGCTTTCAGGTGTTACACAGGATTCTAGTGAAGGGCAGTAGTTTTTAAGTGAGAAATTTAAGAAGACATAGGGATAGCCCTTCAAGCCAGAGCTTAAGGAAAATAAAATGTATTTCATTACCTGCAGGGAGATCTTGTGAGAGAAACATGGGCTGGTCTCCAGGATGGGGCCCAAATTCAGATAGATAGTGGCTGGATCACTCATTAAGATGTAGATATTTCTGAATCAGTGCTTAAGGCTGCAGGAGAATGGCCTCAAACAGGACTTGCAGCTCCTGGGAGAGAGGAGAGACAATGCAGATTTTTGTGTGTTTTAATATACATTTTAACAGCAGAGTGAAGCACCACACAATCATCAAATTTGTGACAAAGAAGAAAGCAAGCAAAGTACTATCATAGGGCAGAGCTCTGAGAAGGACTGACCCCACATCATGTACAATGTTCCTCTCACATAATGTTGCTCTCACTCAGAGCTTGAGTTTAAACATATGCAAAAGAAGTAATGTTTGATATATTGATAAGGTAGCTAAAATGTCAGTTCATTAGACAAGGAAGAGAAGACTGTGATATTGACTTTTTTGAATGCACCAAAGTATTAAACTTCCCATCTGAAGTAGCCACGAACCTGTTCTAACCATACTGCTAAGAGACCCCTAAAATAGAAATACAAAGATGAACAAAGATATCAGCTTAAAGCCCAATTTGGAAGAAATTCCCACTGTATACAGTAGTTCTTTAATGTGTAGGTGGAGATGACAATACAAAATACAAAGAAGCAAGAACTCCTTTGCTATCTCCAAAACGTCCCTGCTAACACTTTGTGTTCCTGAGTAGGGAGGACTGATTTGTTTAGCACGAAAATCAGGAAAACTGTGTGTCATTTCTTTCTCCCAAAAAACAATTCATATAACCAAACTGTGAATGTTTTAACGTCTTCCTCTCTCTTGTAAAGATAAAGACAGGGGGTTTAAAACATGCACACAGAAACCCCACCTCCTCTATGCAATCCCCTCACCTGGAAATTGCCAACCTCACAGCTTGAGGCAATCTAGGCTATCACTTTCAGTAAAGGGGCAAATAAAGATCTATTCAACAAGCTCTGTATTAACTTCAGCTGAACACAGGCACAAACCAGAAACGTCCTGGAGTATTTCAGCTGCTTTTAAAGTGAATGCATATTTCTGTCCCAAATTAGAAAAAAATGAGAGTAGAGCACTAGATTTGTTAAAAGGTCTGAGCTCTCATTCCTCGGTCATAAGTGTTGTGGAAAATCTATCAAACCATGCAATTTGACCATGCTTCAATGTTTCTGCGTAAATGAAGAATACAGGGCTGCTTCACATGGTGTGGGATTTGTGAGGGTAACAGCTTTAGAGCACACAAGTACCTCAAATAACACTGCAGTCAGGAACTACACCAAATAAATAAAACATAAATTGGACAAAACCTTTTTCAAAAGGCTTCTTCACCATTTTTGTCTGACACTCTCTCCCCAGCCAGTGGACAGATTAACTTCAACAGTTGCTGCAGCCTAGTTAACGAAGGCAGGAATTCAGGGCACCAAGGGCAATAGATACTGCATTATATATTTTGCCAATTTAGCCTCAGTGAAGAAATCTATACTCCCCATCTGCACAAGGTTTTGCTAACACAGCACAAGACAAATAGTAACCACCAGCTGTAATAAGTGAAGTGAGGGATGAAGGAATTTGTGGAGTTCAGGATAGTTTCCCAAAGGTCAGAAGCTCACATCACCAAAACTATATTGGGGGAGATGTGGGACTTCCCTGTGAGAGCAAATAGAAGCCCAAATGGAAGAATTCTGTGTGAGAGACTGTGTCGTAATTGGTGTCATGGAAAAATCCCTCTCTTTTCAAGGCAGAAGAAACAGACAAGATGATGGAGGTTATAAAAAGCATCTTGCACTGTAACTGACCTTGAAACCCTTTTTTTCTCTCAGCCTGATTAAGGGAAAAATACTTAGTTAGACACTCTCTTTGTCCTCCACATGGATAAGCACTAGAAAGAAAAAAGAAAAAAAAAAAAAAAAAAGGAAAAAAAGAGAAGAGGAAAAGAAAATCAATACAAGCTGTCTTCAGTTTAACCAGAATGTTACAGTGAATAGGTTTATGAAATCTCCAGTAAAGAGGAGAACAATTGCTCCCACAACAGCAGAAATTGCTAAATTTTAGTGTAGTGTAACTTTCCAAGGTGTCATATAACAAAAAGAAAATGCAGGTGTTCTTACTGTCCAAGGACAGTACTTGTATTAGAGTGTATAAATTACTAAGCTGGAATTAACTCATCTGATCTAATGCACAGGTTGTGCCAGCAATCACTACTCTGTGCTGCACAGGAAAATAAAAAACCTGCCTCACACTTGGGAAGAATAAATAGAGATAATAGGAAGTAGCTCTTCCCATCTCTCTCAGCAAAAAGATTTATGGTCTGACAGAAGAGTTTACAACCCCTCAAGCCTTTTTGGTTAAAGTATATGGATTTAAACTACAAAAAACCCATAATTGTCTACATTTTCTTGCTAAACAGCCCAGTCAGCTTAATGAGCACTGGTGAGTTCTTGTCCTTGCTGTTGTCTTGTAGCTGTCAGTCCCACAGGAAAATTCTGAGTTTTATGGAAACAGAATCCTGCTCCTGATTTTGTTCACTCTTCTCTTCCTTCCTTACATAGATATGTATATATTCTCACTGAGCCAGCTGCATGATCTTGCCTGACAAAAACCAGATACCAAGGTACAGAAATAGGGGCTATGGAAAATAAGCAGATGGTCTTTCTTTACTATGCAGGTGCTGTTCAGCAATTTTTCCCACCAGTGAAGATGCTGTATTTTGCACAATGTTTTCCCAATTCACCAGACAATCAGGAACAGAACAACATGAATGCTCTGTTCTGCTGCGATGTGCTGAGACAGCAGGTTATCGGTGGTGACTCTGAAGCTTGCTGACATCTGACATGAATTCTTGGCATGCTGACTTTTTTAAAAATCGATGGGGACAGACCTCAGAGTAACAGAAATTGCTGTGAAGTTTAACACTGCTGAAACTGTTCAGGCTTGATTGGCTGGTGAACATGGAAGGTCAAAAAGAGGAGCACTGGATCCTCATCAGTCGGAACAGAAGAAGATTATTATAGAAAAAAATCACCCTGAAGTTTCATAGCTTACTGTTCCTGTGAAATAGCCGAGATCAGGACATGTGTAATGTGCAGCAGACCTCTTCTTTATTAATACAACCTTAAGCTAAGGATGAAAAATATATATTGGCATACAGAAAGCCTCAATGGAGTGTTATAAAGCCATTGTTTGACCTCCATTTTTGATAATTTTAGAGCAGTTCCTAAAATACTTTTTTTAAAGGAAACACTTATCCATAGAAAGATTGTTGATGTTAATTAGACTTCACTTTTTGGAGTGGAAGTGGGAAGGCAACTGTTAAGCTCCAGGAGAAAAGTACCTAAAAATTTAAGTTTTACTTAAAAACATAGATGTAGCCTCTTTGCCTTCTTAATAAAGCAAGTATCTCTTCAATCTAGACCAAATTACACCCTAAAAAATGCAAACCACCTGCCTACAGAATGGACAAAGCACAAGTCCTCATTCATCTTGATCGTTTATATGTACTAAGAAGGCTCACATAGACAGAAACAACCAGTGAGTCAATGGAAATATTATGTCACTAAAACTCTTTGTAAGGCTTTGAAATTTATTTTTTTTTTAATTACATTGTAACTTTCCTTTCTAAACACAAATAGGAATGGAAACTGGATGACAGAAATTGCAGAAGAGGATGAAAACATTTTCATCACTTTTTCAAAAGGATCTTGCACTTATAGGTTAAAAAAAGGCCTCATGCTTTAGAACACAAGTAGGATAGTACTCATATTGATACATACTTAGTAAAAGGCCATTGTCAAGTGCTGTTATGCAGTTTCTAATGTAGGTGTTTCACTTTCCATTGATTGTATAATAACCTCTCAACAGTTTAAAGTAACATCACTTTCTCTGTTCCCCTTGTTGGTATACATGATTTCTGCAGTTATAGACCATGAGCCAGGATGGTAATAGACTTCTAAATTCAGGAGTGCAAGAGTGAGGGACAACTGTACAACAGACCAATATGATTATGCAGAATCTGCTTATTGTTTACATTGTACTCTAGTTATACATTTCTAAGACTACCATTAACACGTTTACTTGATTGGTTACTTGGTTCTCTCTCACCCACCTAGCACAAGGGTCCCAGGAAATGTGATTGGTCAGAGTCCAGGTGATTCTTTATTTAGTTCTTGCATTCTTGGTAGTCTGTTTCTCAGCATCTTCTTTCTCAGTTTAGCACAATTCATGTTTCAGTAGCCTTGATGAATTCCAGAGGATCTAATAAGCACAGCTAGAGATAATTTGGCTGGGACACACTGGTCTAAACTATTCAGATGCATTGCAACACAGGAGCACTCAAAAAATGTGTCAGTGGTTACAACTAAAGTCACAAATCATTAGCTCATGTTCCTTGAACTTTGGCCTCTTTCTTCACATGTTCGTGCTTGTGTGTTAACATTATTTATTTCAATTATCTCCTCAGTTAAAGTAATATTTTTTCATACATTGCATAGTGTGCCATGTCTGCATGGCATTTGAAATTCTTCATTGATTAATGGCACCATAGCATGCAAGATGCCCATTTTGGAACCCAGTAGTGGTTCAGAGTGCCAAAATCCAACTCTTCCTTGTGTTTGAGCAGCCAAGAAGAGAAAGACCCTTTAAGAGCTGTGTACTTAGAAGTTCATCAGCAGCTCTTTCATAAAAAGCAGACCTGTTGCCAGATGTTGGGTGGGCATTTTTCTACTTCATAAGAGAGGGACTTCCCTTCTGTGTGGACTCCTTTACCTGTCTCACTGCCTTCCAGCTCCTGCAGGGTTCTGCTCCTCACAAATCTCTAGAGGAACAATCTACTGCCTTTCCTTAAAGTGTGTCAGAAAAAAAGGCACCACAAAACCCCACCCATTAGAGGAGAGGCTCTGGAGAGGTCTTTCTGATCTCTTTGTAGAGTGAGGCTTCTTATTATGGATGGTCAAGGAGAGACCAATGTGCTGTTCAAACCTTGAACATAACATCTCTACGCTCCTCATCACGTAAAACTCCATGGTCACCATGAAATACCTGCACAATGACACTGTCAGCAGCAGCCAAAATGATTATTCCACTCTCCCAGCAAACTCTCTTCATCCATTCCATGCATTTGCTATTTAACTGCCTGGTGATTGGAGATTCAGTGTGCTGAAATTACCTTATCCCTAGTAGGAAGATGCTCCATTTATTTACTCTCAGAAAATTTTCTTTTGAACATTATTTTGTTCAATAACATTAAGCCAAAGCATTTAAAAGTGAAACCAACAAAAGCATATAGAAACAGAATTCTAATGACTTGCCACCCAGAAGAGAGGTCTTTAAATGATTTCTAAACTTAGAGGAAAGCAACTTTCCCCTTTAAAGTATAACAAATTTTTCAGATCAATCCATCCAACTCAGGTTTGCACAACTCAGGTTGCAGTTTACCTCTTACTCAGCTGATTTCTGGACTTACTCCAATGATTCCCCAGAGCTGTAGGAGGAAAGGGAGGAAAGTTCTCTGTAGATCCTAAAACTAAAGATTTCAAAAGCCTGAAGCTGTTCAGTGGATGCACTATTAATTGCTAGCTGACCACTTGGTGATCACCATTTTTCAAGGTATCTGTAATCTGTACACAACTTAGTTCAGGGCTTCTTTTTAAGACTACCAGATTCTAGAAGGTTTTGGATACAATACATCAAGAATATGAAGCCAATCCCAGGCAGCAAAACTAAAAATCAAACCAAATGTGACTGAACACAACAATAATAAAGATTGTATATTGCATGGTGATGGGCCAGAACATGTGATATCCTGGGCAATATCTTCCGAGATTTTTTTTAGAAGAATAAGCCATCTCTTTTGAATAGAACAATCAATACATCCCCTGCAAAATTTGTGGGATTTGTGGAATATGTCCTGCATCTCCAATGTATCTGCAGAGCCTCTTGATTCCTCCTTGGCAGTTTTTTATGGTTGAATCCCTAGTGCTAGACACTTCAACTAATCAGAGCGTTACTTCCTAGTGTGCCTATTTCTGGAAATCAGAACAATTCTCTGCCTCTGAAATACCAAGCTCCTCTCACAGATGTTATGCCTCCTACTAAAACAAACAGCAATATTTATGGCAGACATCACTGAAATATAGCACACACAACAAAAGCCAGGAAGATTTAAAAACATGATTTAAAACTAAAATCCATTCTGGGAAGACGAAGCCACACAGTGCTTTCTTTTCTTATTTCTGATTTTTTAAGACACTAGATGCCATGCATAATACAGATTTTTGCTTCTGTGCTGTTGACAGCATTTAAGAAAACGAAAAACTGAGGAAACCAAGAAATTTTTTAGGTTTGAAATTCTGGGAAACCCACCAGATGGATACCTTAATGTGTGAGAGAAATATTCCGACTATAAATGTCATCATTTGAGAGTTGTCTCAAACTGAAAGTTTAGAAGCAATTGAATCCCTCTGCTACCCTC
The DNA here is from genome assembly GCA_018697195.1 of Certhia americana. Classification (NCBI taxonomy): domain Eukaryota; kingdom Metazoa; phylum Chordata; class Aves; order Passeriformes; family Certhiidae; genus Certhia; species Certhia americana. Next base: position 11,031,091 of record CM031870.1, read on the forward strand.
TCCAAATCTATGCATCTAAAAAAAACCCAAGTACTTATCAGTCCCCATGATTCCAAGGAAAGTGGATTATTTCAAGAGTAGTGAATGCCTAGAGGCATAAACCTTTTTATTGTCAAGTGACTTATAATACATGAGCAATGAATAAAGCCAGGGAAGATCTGGATTGAGCAAGAACAGATTCCCTTATATGATAAAGGCTGATATTCACTAAAAATGTTAGAAAGTAAGATTCTCAGCTAACAACAATGAATTTTAAAGTGAGAGAAGTGTATGAGCAGTCTTAAGTCCAGACTCCCAGGCATGGCTTGGTTGCTGTGTAACCTTAGGCTAGTATTTTAGAAGTGTACATGGCAAAGGATGCAATATTCCTTGCCCTGACAAAGGTAAAAAACTTTAAATTCTTCATCTCAGCTCCCAGAAGATTTCTCAAAAATCAGTCAGAGCAACCAATGCCCAAGTTTCAGGGCAGGCTGGATGCTGATAGCAATTCCAGAGGTACTGCAAGGAGCACAGGGTCACCAGGGAGAGTGAATGTGCCTCAAACTGGACACCAGGAACACCCAGGATAGTGCTGGAGGCCTTCTCAGTCCCCAGAACGCTTTGCAATCAGGAGTGAGACAAGGCAGTTTAAAGACACATGACCTTCTCTTCCACTGGGCTTTCAGCCCTCACATCACAGGACAGAGCCAGGCTTGTTCAGCTCAGAATTCAGTGTTTAATTAATGTCTCCTTCTAAACAAACAGTTACTTTAGCAAGTCATTCTTGCAACGTCTAAATAGATTTAAAGGAACCATAAAGTCTGAAACTTCATAAGTGAGTTCAGGCAAAATCACGTTTTTAGTAGTTAAACCTGAGCAAGGAGTAAAATGAAATGTGTTCCATGTACTTATTATTTTAAAATTTCATTGGCCTATTGTATTAAAATGTCTTTAAAATCTGTATTAAAATCCCTCACTCTCTTTGATTTGTTTACATAATAATAATCATTCCACTGTTACCTAATATAAATAGGCAGTGAGTGTATCTTTACAATGCAGGCCCTTTCTTCAGATATTCTGTAAAGTGAACGATACCTCAGAAAAGACCCTTGATTTTCATTTCAGAGAGTCAAAGTTCTATATTTGGAATTAATAGTAGTTAATTATTACAGATAGCTTTTTAACAATCATGAATTAATTTACTCTAGTAGGCAAAAAATAAAAAAAAATAAATTCAATTACCCAGAAAATTACTTTTGAGGTGGCAAGTTGTCGTGGTTTAACCTGACTGAAGCCACTTTTAAGCTCAGAATCCATCACAGATTGGATACAGCACATCCACCAGCTCAGCCCACCAAGATCCCAGTACTGAAGCTGTGTCAGAGAGCAGGATGAGAGCCTGAGACTCTGCTCCTGCTCACAGTTTTCTAAAGGCTCTCTGTACTTCAGCTCCCCATCTCTGAGGCAGGATAATACAGTGAGGTGTTCTGGGGAGTTTAGTTACTGTGGAAAACATGAGAACAGAAACATCATCAGAAATACTGAGGACAACCTCTGATCTCAGAAACCTAGGGACCTAGGAGTGCTGAGAATCGTTTTAAGAGAAAACATTCTCCAAAAGAATGCAAGGAAGCACTGTCTTTTACTGGCCCCTTTAATTTTATCACCTGTCACAGCATCAAGTGCTCCTTTCAAAATTTGTGAGACTTTAAATATTATGGCCACACAACACTAGACTAAGAAAATTACCTTTTATCTTTTTTTTTTTTTTTTTTTTTTTTGTGTAAGCAGGATATCAGGAGCAAAAAGTACCACATTTGTGAAATTCTTATCAACATTCATTCTAAGGACAGAGAAACTACAAGGAAAAGGTATTTGTCTCTGTTGATTTGTTATGTTTTTGACACTGCTTCATTCTCTTTGAAGCTGAATTTAGGTATTAAATACACTAAATGTCAGCCTGCTGTCTTTTAAAGACTCTAATTCTGCTAGTGACTTGGAAAAAAATAAAAAAGAGTTCCCAATAGTTTCTATTAAGAGCCCAGACTTGAAGGAACAAAGACTAAGAATTAAAGCACTGATAATATTAGGTTTTGCTTTATGCCTTTTCACTTATAAGCACTAGGCTTTTCATGAAACTATTCAAGGGTATGTAAGAACAATCTTCTTTTTTTTTTTTTTTTTTTTTTAGGTCTGTTTAATGCAATAACTATCTCTACAGGACTGCAATGTGAATTATATGAAAAAGTTACTAAACCTGGGGTTGTGCAGTCAGCCTTCTTCAGGATTTATGAAAAAGCAGTGACATTTCTCTATGGACATTTTTGAAGACTGCTCATTTGCAGAGAAAACTTGCTTATGGATCAGAATTCTGCAGTGCAAAGCATAGAACAAAAGACAGCCACCATCCCTAAGACAGGCTGCATTCCCCCTGGATCTGAGCTGCTTGTCCTGAAACATATTTCAAATAGACGACTGGCTATTTGGAACTGTATGAATAAGAGACAGAAAACACAGATGCAGTAAAACAAAACAAAACAAAAAATAATGCAGTGGAAGAAGCCCAGACATAGATGAAGACTTTGTTGTGAGAATGAGAAAGAACTCGACAAGAGTTTTGAACAAAGCACTTCCTGGAAAGGTGCTACAGCTCTGGATATAATCAAGACATAAACCTCTGAGCAGTTTTCATCAATAAACAGGTTAGCTACATCCTGCAAAATAAACTCATTAGGTGCAACCTGGATAGTTTTCAGTTTTTCCACCAAGGTAAAGGAACTCAGAAGACCTCATGTTTCATCTTAAATTTGAGGACAAAAAGTTTGTTGACAGAACAAATCACACCTGGACAAAAGCACAGTCAGTCCATCTCAGGAGCTGCATAAAGCTGAACTACTGTCTTCTAAGAAGCTGTTTTCCATTAAAAAAAAAAATTAAAATATTTTTTAATTTATTTATTTATAAATATATTTATATATATTTATGTATATATATTTATAAATACAAGAATAAAGACTGCCTTCCCAATGGAACTATTGACAATGCAGAAGTATCAGTACGTTCATGAGGGATGCCACTTCCAAAAAGCTGGTCTCCATAAGCACAATTCTTGTTATTTTATTAACATTTTGAAGACTTAAAGGCACATCACAAGACCATATATTCACACTAGAAAGATGCTTCTGTTTCTAACTTAAAATCAAATGATTCGTCTGATAAATCTCCAAGCCTTTTAGAGCACTGAAATTCAGTTCTCTTAATGACAATCAGTAATTGTAGATTCAAAGACTGCCCAAACCAGTCAGCAGGAGATAATATGTAATATGTAACCACAGGAAAAGCAAACTGGAAAAAGAAAGACCACTGGCTTTCATAAATCATTTTTTGACAGGAAGGTTATTTATCATGGGAAATAAGCTTAATCAATAATAGAGTGAAACAACCTTAATAAAAAAAGGGAATCAAGCTCTGTTCTGTTAGAGCATTATAATTAATGTGGGTAGGGGGAGAGAGAAGAGGCAGAAAGAATTGTTACAAAGAATTGTTATTATCCTGACAAATGGATTCTGGATTGTTTCTAAAAGTTCATTTTCATCTAGCAGCTTTGAATGAGAAATGATCAAGGATTGCATTCTGTTTTCTTGGAAGTAATGAGAAATTTTGAGGGAGGTGCCCAATGAAGGAAGAGTTATTCAAGGGACAAATATATTTTCCTTTGATCTCAAGGGAATGATGCAACCAATCATGACTATATTAAAATCAGCTTCCTTAAAAGATGTGGGAAGACCATATTTTTCTCAATTTATTTTTATATATAAACCAAGTGTTAGTTTTTCCAAAAGTCATCTTTTTTGTTCTGGGTTGATTAATTTTACAAATATGAGAGGAAAAGAAAAAAGCACTCTAGAGAAATTTCAGAAGCTTGATGAAAATAAATTTTTTCATCTATATTAAAACATAAACACTTGTGTGTTATAGTTATTGTTTTATTCAGTCACTTTTCATTTACCTAACAATTTTTACAGATAGATGATAATTCCATCAGATTTTGAAAACATTTAGCAAATTTTCTGAAAAATATTGCACAACATCTTCTGCAAAAGGACAAACCTACACATATGTACAGTGTTCACAGGAACCCCAAAGGGAATATAGATCCCAACCATAAAACATTTTTCTCAATCCAGTTAGCCACATCATCAACATAAAGGAATAGTGTCGTTAATGCTTAATAAAACCCACAAAATTTCTATTTGAAGCAAAATCAAAAAGTGAAAGAAATACCAGGCCCTAAAGGAAGTTAACAAAGAAGTTGCAATTTTCTCTGGAGGACGTATAATTACGTTAACTCCAAAAATACATTGATAGGGAGAAAGGTACATGTAAAGGTAAAATGGGAATGGAGGAATGGATGACAAATTTGCTGAACTGATTCATTCTGTATTTCAGTTAAGATGTCCAAAATTCCTGAAACCTGGAGGTAAACCAAAAAAACCCCCAACTGTCCAAAAGTTCTAATAATTTAATAATCAATGTAATGATCAGCATGCCTAGCCTAAACTTCTGAAATTCTGAAATTCTCCTTTGCCTCTACAGCAGACATTTTGTTCCTGTTCCCAAAGCCCTTCTGAGCTCCACTCAGTATTCCAGTGACTATTCACACACAATCTACAGACAAGCCACAGGTCAGGAAAAGCAGAGCAGCAAAATAATTCTTATCCAGGAGATCATTTGAAAGCTGCTTAAAGTGTTCCCAGACAATTTGTGAAGGGACAGAAAAAGATTATGCGGTATCTTACCTGTTAAAAATTATTCAGCAGCTCAGGAAATCACTAGCTTTTAGAGGCAGTTGTTGAAAACAATAGAATTTTTGATGATTTATTGTGAAATTCTTAACATTTATTTTATCTCAGGATTAAAAAAAAAAAAAAGCTTATATTTTCCTTGACCCTACCAGGATTAAACTGGCAAATGTTCCTGAGAACATTGAAGAAGCTGGATCAGGACCCCTATTCTTCAGGAACCCGTTATTTTTTCCACTCACACTTTATGTCAATAAGGTACCTCAAAACTGAAGAAACTTAGACATAAAGTGGCAGGAAGGAAGTATAAATACTAGGTTTTCAAAGTGTTGTACCCTGTGCTACATTCTTCTTCAGGTTCCACTGGGAAGAGTTTAAATAACCAAAAGTACAAAACCAGCCTAGAAGTCAACTGCTCTTGCTTCTCCATCCAGCATTGCCACGCAGCCATAGCTTCTCACCTGAAATTAAATGCTCAGCATTTCTTCCTTCATATTCTGCTTTAGTGCACAGCATCAGTGATGTAAAGCTGGGCCACTGTTAATTTAATTACATGGGAGAATGGAGAACATGTTACTCCAGTGTTATTGATAGTCGGCAGCACCTACTGGTCCCCTCACCCATTCCCTCTGGAGAATGCATCACTTTAATCATGCACACTGCAGCACTGCAAATGTGCTTCCTGCTCTTTTTACAGCACCACATTTAGGTGTTTTCTCTCTATCTCTTCCAGAAATGCATGGATTGCTCTCCTCTTATTAAATGTGGACCACACAGAAGTGGGACCCAGTTCTATATTGGTATGTACTTTTTTACAGAAGTCATTAGAGCTGCAGAAGAGGAATCCTTTTTCTGCTGGGAAAGACAGGGCAATAGTGATTGACCATTTTTTTCCTGTCTTGCTTGCAATAAAACATTTATTCATAATACATGTTTAGCGCTGCAGGTGGCATTGTTACTGTTCAAAGAACCCTACTCAGCACATAATGTGGTCGGCACTTCATCTTCCTGAAAATGAATCTTGAAAACTTCTTGAATTATATATCTCTTCCTGCTTTTCAGTAATCCATAATTTTCTTCAGAAGATGGATTGCGGAGAGCAGCACCGATGAGAATTAAACTAGCAAGGTTCATGTTAAGAACATAGTCAGTAAATCAAAAACTGAAAGTCATGTCAGAGATTCAAAATTGTAGACTGACAATAGACTGAGATGCTGCTTATGATGGAGTCTGGTAATGAAGTCATGAGGTTTAACACCAGCCTTTCAGGGACACCCACCTGTTCAAGTACCAGAAATCTGCACTCCCCTCCTAGGAACTGTGGAATCACCCTTGCTGCTTACATGGAGGAGAAGGATTCCTTAGTCAACTAATTCTAAAAGAAAGAGCCTGTATGAAGCAAAAGCCATACAGCTGCTCTCTCCAAATGCCAATAAACAATGCCAATAACCACAAAGAGCTTGAGAAAGTTAGCACTGGGGATATTCTACAATATCACAAAGCTACGTGTTCAACCAATGGAAAACACTCCCTCCTTATCTTTAGGAAAAAAAAAAAATTAAATCCCCCTAAAACTGTCACTCCAAAGCTGTCATATTCACATTTAAGAATAATCATATTGATCCAGTTTAACTGAAATAATTCATTAGTGATACTTGCACCCATATCAATTTATTTGATAAACATGTTTCTAACCGCTTCTGCTATGCTGGTGAATAACTGCCAAAAGAAATTTCATATCAATCCCGCCAGCTATTGATGTGAAGCAGATATTATGCTTGAGTGGTTGTTTCCTTATCATATCTGTAGGATAGTAAAGACTTCCAAGAAAGGTAGAAAAGAGGATTCACATCCCGTACCTTTTCTGTACTTCAATTACATGCTCACTCCCTTTCTTGTGTCACAAACTGTTCTACTTCTCTGTTCACAAATAATTTGCTGAGGAGAGCCACATATGAGGTAAATACTTGTTTGAATAGTCAGGGATTTTGCTCTTAATGTTAATGGGAGCCTTGCAGCTCTGTCTCTGTGCACACAGACTCTCCACCTCTGTGCAGGGCTTTAGGCTTTTAGGAATGTCAGGCCCAGGAAATTGATGGACTGTATTCCTATCTCAGTGTACCCACATCTATCTGTACTGAATTGATGTGCAGAAATCAACATGTGGCAGGATAAGACACTATCCTTAGTTTATGGAGATAACCATGTTAGCTCATGAGATGCTCAGCATTAGAAAGCACACATCTACATCCAGCAATTTTCTTTTTTTAAAATGAGGTATTTTTACATGAATTCAGTCCTTGTGGAAACAGCCTGTGTAAACAGCTCTAAACATCCCATTTCTCATTTACCTACAGAAGTGACACAGGACAAATGGAAGCACCGTGATGTCCTCCACAGAGTTCACCAAAACCTCTCAACCTTGGCCAGGATAAGAGGGTAATTCAAACTTCGGGTCAATAAAATCATCACAGGCTCAGTGAAGTTTCCCAGTGCAATGCTGAATTCTGGTGCATATCAAATAGGGGCTCAATCAAATCCAGTGATTTTCTACTGCTCTGATACATGCTTTCAAAAGAGGAAGAATTTAACAAACCAGAGCTTCAGTTGATATAAATCAGCACCATTCCACTGAAGCTAATACAGCTGCATTGATTCACAGCCACTGAAGTCTTGGATTCTGGTCTCAGAAATATGATAGAAAGTTCCATTTGCTAATGTAAATGTATATTGATGGTTTATCACGTAAATTTGTTCAGGAAAATGCATGAATCAGTGCTGCTTTTTTTAATAATAAATCGCTATAACAGGTAGGAATAAGTTTTGAGATTTTAAAGAACCCAATATATGTACTTCAGTCACACAGTAATTCTGCAAGTATGCTCTTGCTTTGAAAAACACCTTTTTCCTTAGTGCCCCTCTCTTGATGCAAGCCCAGAAATTGCACCACCACTCCTACGACTGTAGACAACAAATTTAAAATATCCTTAATTGGAAGCTGAAAAAACTAAGCATGCTGCACAATGGCTGAGACACAAGACTTATGGTTGTTTACTGTAACACTAAGACAGTCCCATTAACAAGAATGATGGGAAACTGCATCCTGGCATTATTCTTAGCAAAAGACTTGACAAATATGTTTTGTAAATGAAGGAACTACAACAGAGAAAACATATAGTACACTTTCCCCCCCTTCTTCCCAGTGAAATGGTTGCATGTTTAATGCTTTATACATTATTCAAGGCTCCATTTTCCAGGGTTCATCAATACCCTAGTCTGCAGCAGCTAGAAGCTTGTAACAACTGACAAATGTAGACAAACATGCTGCTTAACCCAAGAACAGTGGGTCAGAGAACAAACAGGAAAATTTATTGTCTTTGCTATATTACTGTTGGAATGGAGAAGTAAATGAATACCATACGTTACAGCTTATCACTTACAGTATGAGTGTATCATGAACAGCCCAGCATGTCCTACTTAAATAATACTGATGGATAACATGCAGGCAGCTTTTGTTCACTGCTGAGGTTTTGTCTTGTCTACATGTTGTTTATACTTATTTAGGGCTAGAGAAAGAGACAAAAGAGCCATGCTAGAGGCTCATACAATCCACTTCCTCCACATAGCCATAATGAATCCAGGCTGTGCCTACCATGGAAGCTATTGCAAAGAAATATACAAGTCTTCTTGGTGTAAAAAGCAGATTCCACAATATATCCTTGGACCAGACATTATGTTATTTTCCAGCTGCACTTGTAAGCAGCTCTGCAGAGGACAAAGGAGAAAAAGGAGGGGAAAAAAGGTGGTGGCGGGGAGGAATTCAACCTGAGTTTTATTGCCTCTGCCTGCTGGAGAACTGTTGGGAGATTAGCAATAATTTTTATATTCAGCACTGTACCTCTGAAGGTGACTCAAGAACTTGTGTGAACTAGAATTCTAGTAGAGTATAAGCAAACCCCCACACCTTTGCTGCTGTTTCTCTCCTGCCCTCAGCCTGTTGTTTGGTCAAATCATTCCAGCTGTGCAAGGCAGGCCCAGTGCACCTCTGGATTTCTGCATTAACATCTGCAGCACACTTTCTCTGTCTGGTGTGAGGGGATCACTGCCTGAGGATCTCATCCCACACTGCCATTCCACACTATTTCAGTCTTTATGCTGGCACTGTGCTAATGGCAAATGGGGAGGAAAAGGCACAGCACACTTGAAAAATGGAATTCAGAGCCATTTGATATTCATTCTGCTAATGTGCCACAGAAACTGCAGGGCAATGTAGAATCAAGGCCCACATGAAGGAAATAATTTAACAACATCAGGAATCCTTTTAAATTATGATTAAGCTTTTCACTATTCAATGGAAAAAATGGACATCAAGGAAACCCCCATTCCCCCCCCCCCCCCCCCCCCCAAAAAAAGGTAATTTTTCCTAAATAATTGAAGGTCATTGTGACTGAAGGGTTAGATTTATAATTTTTGGTAATTTAAGTCACTTATATTAACCACAGGAATTAATTTGGTCTGACACCTTTGCAAGCAGGTTTTTACCACTAGAAAAAAGATATTCCCAGCCCAACATGAATTAAGGAGTGCTTGTCTACTCACAAAACTGTATCATTTTAATTAAGATTTTGCAGTCACCAGTTATTAATTTAAACCTGACCTATTTCTCAGTAAGGGAATTTAAACTAACAAGTCAGGTTCCAATAGATTGGAGCTCCTTACACAAATCACAGGGATTTTAATGAAGCAGCTTGATATTCCATCTATATTTACTCTGGCATGATTTTGTGATGCACGACAAGCCTCCCATGAAAAGGATTTTGAAAAGGAACTCTGTTTCAAAAAGGAAACAAGATAGGCTGAGCTCCAAATGGGACTCAGGTCTCTAGTTCTCATGATCCAAACCTCATATTGGTCAAGATGAGCCTACTCAGCAAAATATCACAGGGTAGTGATTTCTGCGTGTGAGTAAATCAGTTATTTAATACCTACTGCTCATTTTAATTGGTTGATTTATGCTTGGTATAAATGAAGAATGCAGATATTTACTCAGATACAGGAAAAAACCCCAACAAAACAAAGAACCTCCACCAATAACAAAATCCAGTCCTTGGAGCTTCTTTACTAACTTACTAAAGGGTTTTTTCTTTCTCACTACTTCTTCCCAGCATTAATTTTCATCACAGTATGTCAGAAATCTGTGGTTCCTTATAAGGCTGCCACTTGCTTATGCAGACCATGGTAAAACTCAGGAGCTGTTCTGGGATGTACTCAACCTGGCTGAACATGGTTTTCCTTTTGAACATAAAAACTGAATAAGCAGGGCTGTCCAACAGGGCTCTACGGAATGACATGAGGAAACTGAGCCTATTTGATGACCATCATGGAGAACTGGCATTGGTGCTAAAAATCTTAGTTTATTCTGCTGCAGACTGAGAATAGGAACCACCAAAACTGTTTCCTAATCTTGGGCTGATGATCCAATGTCCACTGAATGAAAATCTCCAGAAGAGACTCTTAATCCAAAACCTGTTTCACAAATTTTGGCAGATTTATTTGGGCATCTTAAATATACTTCTACAGGAGACTTGTACACCTGGTACCTAATGTGGCATTTCTTTACCTCCACTTCAGCTCTCTCAATGTAGTGTCTGTTATCAGGCTGACTATGACAAAACTCTAGCACCAGATTTGCATTCCAGAAAGTCACCAGACAGCAATCCTGGGACATGACTGCTAATCAAGAGGCTGGTGGCATCTGTAGTAGAGCAGATGGTGATGTTCCACAGGTCCTGCTGCAGGGGCTCTCAGTTTTCAGGGCAGTTCTTGTAAATTTAGAAACGTTGATCTATAGTGTTTGCCATTCTCTAGCACTTGGAAAGATGGCATAGACAACTAAGCACAAATAAGGACCTTCAAGCACAAAAGGCATGGAATAATCCCTGCAAAATAACCAAGTGATAAACCCCACACCATGCCCTAACACATTGCCCATGGCTGTGGCCACTGGTAATGCTGAGTTTGGCTCTGCTGTGTTTGCTTGCCTCTAGTTAAAGGTTATCAGATTTATCCAATCTTTGCAAACCCACTCATATCCCTCATCTTACATACACAACTCATGTAGCCCAGGCCCCCAGCTGTCTGGATAACCCTCCTCAGGACCCTGTCCAGCCTTTCAGCATCCCCCTAGAACTGTGGGAATCAAATCATGCTCTGGGTAGGGAGACCAGCACCACTGTAAAGGTTGGAAAAAGTTTCCTGAACCTGTTTGCCATACTCCAGGTGTGTCAAATATGTGGTTTGCAGCCAAATACGATTCTCCAGCTGGCAATGTCAGACCTTACAGGTTTACCTGGATATTTTCAGGTACTAAATGCTACTCGTGTTTCCCCCACCATGTGCAGCCACTCTCAGTGCACCTCGTCTCTTTGCAAATTCGTTCTAACTCAGCACTAAGAGCAACAAAATAGCAGTTTGAAAATAAACCAGCATCAATTTGGTTCAAAGAGCTGGCAAGCTTGACAGTGGCCCAGGTAAATTCCCTTCTGCCCCTTATGACATTCTGGTACTACCTCTGGCTTTTACAATCCATTTTCCTTCTACTTAGAAGCATTTACTGAGAAATAACCTTGATCTTGACTTCTCACCATTCCCCAGGCAAATTATTATGTTTTCTCACTGTTCCTTCACCCCACTGTATTTTACAATTTTGGTTTTTGTCTGGGTTCATTCAAAGCTTCAAAGTGAAAAAAAAAAAAAAAAAAAAAAAAAAAAAGCCCAGAAATATGCAAATAATGTAATAATTTTTCAAAGATGTCCTATGTGGAGCCCAGCTGGAGCAGGGCTGAGAAGAGAAAATTGAGAATGATATAAAACAGATAATGCTAAATGTAAAATAATAGTAAGAGTACAGGTTTGCTTTATACAATAATTCCTGGTCATTGAAAAACATGATTAATATACAGGGTTAAGCACATTTTCAATTTGGAGGTTTTGAAGCTCAGAAATATCTGCAACACATAACCTTGCACAGAGAAAGAACCAGGAGACTGAGAGCACAGGGAGGTTCTGCTTTCTTGCTGAAATTCATTTTTAAAATGAAATTCCTACTCAGCATTGGGAGTCTGTTCTACATGGTGTTTGTGCCAGGAAAGAGACATTCTTTTGTTCATTAGATATCCAAAAGAGAGATAGAAAATTTTTGCCTGTATCACACACAACTGGACAGCTGGAAATCTCACACAATTTTTATGAAAAGGATGACTACCTGAAAAAGTGGGTGAGGGAAATGACAGGTGGATGATGGACACAAAAACCCCATACAATATCTGCTTACCAGCCAAGAAGAAAGTAATAGCCAATCTCCTGCAGAACTGTAACGTTTCCTCTGATCCCATTCATCAAAGACAAGGGAAATAAGGCGGGCAAAAGTCCTTAAAATGAAACTGGTTATTGGCTGAAAACCACAGCCAGATTCAGACAGTCACTGCTCTGGAGACATTTAATAAAACACCTATTTTGCATTAATTGCTGTTTTAAAGTTATGTTATTTAATTATTTTGGGTCTTACTAATTTATTTGCTGTGATGTGTATCTGGACAGTTTCAGAAGTGGGGAAAAAACCAGAAGTATAACCATAAGTTGCCTGAAGTTATGATTCACTATATTTTTTGCCTCACTTTTTTATGGCACATAAGTGCAGCCTTACTGTTGCTCATAAAGAGATGTGAATCTGTTCCTACTATCACACCTAACTATGCCAAGGAAAATAACAGAAACTCTGTAACAGGAGCTGCAGTGACACACTATTTTTTCAGTCTACCTAGTCCTGAGTCAGTTCAAGGGGTACACTATGAAGAAAGCTAAAAACACTGAATTTTGCAGCACAGGATACCCTAGCCTGTAACAACTTGAATCCATATTCATTTACCCCTCCAGTTATGTATTAACAGAAGTGCCAGTTGTTGTTTCAAAAAGCAACACTGTCTTCTCCTGCTTGTTTCTACATAATCCAAAAGCCCACCAGATGTTTTGCCTCTATTTCCTTTGGCTCTCCAATACTTCTGAAAACTCTCCAATGTGCTCACAGTCCCTCAAAACCACTCCTGTGGACCTGTAGCTTGTGACTTCCTTTACTTCTTAACTAATTCTGAAACCTTAAAGTCACACCAAGTAACCAAGGCTTGGGTCCTGCTAAGACACCCCCACAGGGCTGCAGCATATTCATATGTTCTGAGGTGAAGAAAACACTGAAACATTGCCGTGATGCTCTCCCTCACCCCCAGGATGCTCACAGGTGATGACTCTGAAATGCAAGCCTTTGACCAATATTCACTTAAAAAAAAATAATAAAGAGCGTAAGTCACTAATTAATTTTCAGTAGAAGGTATTCTCTTGTGCCTTCAAATCAAATGAAATTCTTAAAAAAAGAAAATTGTAGCCTAATTTTACTGTTTATCTGCCCTCATGACCTCTCCAGGCAGTGTCCACTGGAGGTGCATTATGAACACATTGTGGTTGCCTGGTCTTTCCTTGGTGAACCTTAGGCTGCTGCTGTCTCCAGATATTGCTCAGAGCTCAGAGGAAAGTCAACAGGAGAACTGGCTTAGATATGTGGACATCAATAATCAGAGGTCTGAGGGTTGAAAAACATTCATTACCCTTTTGCTCATGAGACTCTGCCAGTTTGATATCTGAAACTGATTTTTCTGGGACCTTATCATACCTTTGCCATGGCTCCAGATAACATTATGCACAGATGAAAATAAACTTACCCTCTACTAAGGATGCTAGAGACCACACAGGGCCTTTGGTTCTACAGTGTTGTTTGGCACTTTAGTACTTTAAAAACCTGAACCTACCTGACTTTGCTGGTCCCAAAGCAGAAGCCATCCTCCATTTCCAAATATTCTGCTGCCTGTGTGCACACACACATGTACCCAGGGAGTCTGGCAAACTCCAGGGGTCAGATCCAGATTTCAGTAACAACAGGGTAAATGAAGAAGGAGCTCTCCATGGAATTATTGCACTGCCTGTTTGGGATTACTCTAAGTAACTCTAGAATAATCCAGTTAAAAAATGATTTATTAAATACAAAAGATCCCACCAAAAAGGAAAGATTATATGAGATGACTTGGAAGATGTGCAGAGCTAGCTATGGTCTTAGCTCTGTGTACACATGGCACACAAAAGTGTTTACTTTCATTAGCAAGAATCCTATCCCCAGCTTTGATTAGTTTTGTTATTCTCTAAATGACACATTCATTTTCCAAATTAATCTTCTGCAAAGACAAGGGGCAGAACAGAAGAATTATTGGTCTGAAAGCTCCACTGAAGGATATATGAAGGAAAAAACTGATAAATATTTTATTAGGAAAGAAAGAAAAAGGAAAATGAAATTGAATCGCAAAAAAAGTCCACTCCCAAAATTACAGGATAAACCCCATATCACAAGCTAAAATTCTACTCTTGCTTTTGACAGCTGCTGCTTTTATTATTAAAGGTTTTGTTGAGAGTCTACATTTTGATGTTAACATACGAAAATACGTTGACTGGCTCAGAAAAACAAACTCATAAATTTCAAATTTAAGTATCTGTTTTAATGTATTATTGTACTTTATTGGCAATATTCCACCAGCAAATGCCTTTTTATTATTGTATTCCCTCTTTGCAATAAAGAGGAATGCTGTTGACTGGCTTCCATTTTGGGATATATGAAATCATTGTTTCTTGCTAGCTGTGGGCAAGAAGTAGTTTTCAAACCATGCTAAAGTTACAAAAGTGTGTTCACAAGAAATATATAGCAAGAAATATGCTAGCACCTTTCATAAATTTTCAATACAGGGAAATAGCAAGATCATTTCCAAGCATAAACAGACCCAGTAAAGAAAATATATTATCTTAAATCAGGTATCATTCCCCGGTATGACAAAAGATGGGTTGTTTAACAGCATAAAACAAGCAGACTTCAGCCTAGTACAATATGATAGCTGAGAAAGCTTTAATATTTTACATAAGTAGCCAACTATCTCTGGCTAAATCTTTCATCCCTAACTGGAACAAAAGGCACATTGGCTTCTGAGAAATCTTTGCCTGTCTGCAGGGGAGGTTGAATTAATTCAAAACTTTTTCAGTAGCTGGCAAAGAAAGTTGAAGACGGAATTGATACATTTATCCTAAACTGCATAAATAAGACTCAGTTGTGAAGCCCAGAGACTTTGTGGAAAAAAGGAACCAGGAAGGTCCAGCATGGCCTCAGAATTGTGTCATCCATGCAGGTGGAAGCAGAGCTTGGGGCACACAACAGGAGCTCACCCAGCAGCCAAGTGCAGCATTCCCTGCTCTTCCTTTCCTTTCTGTCCTTTCTCCAGTTAATAACACACAGCCCCACCTTGTATTTCACCAAATGAACCAATGAATGAAAAAGCTCTTTGTAGAAATTCTGTCATGCTGGGCAATAACATCATTAACACAGGTGAGCAAACTTCCTGTCACTGGCCAAAACCTACTGTCACACTGGTGTTTGTGAGTCAGCCCCTTCCACCAGCATGTCACACCTGCCCTGTGTCCTGCTGCCTGGCCAGAGTTTCTGGGGACTCACAACCTGCAGAAACCCACATTTAAGCAAAGGAAAGACCAAAAACTGAATTCTATCACAAAATCAGCCTTTAAGCAAAGCAATAATCCAGGGCCCCCTAGAAACAAGGTGAGGTGCAGTCCTGCAGTCAGTCTGCACACATGTCCTCGAACTCAGACATTTTCCTTGGAAGCTGAAAAATATAACATGAGCCCATAATGAATGAGTTAGCAGTCCTATTGCTACAGATACTCAGTAAACAGGTGGTTGAAACCCAGCAATTTCAGATATTTTTGCCCTCTTCCAGCTGGTACTAAGGTTCATAATGTAATTGCTTTAATATTTCATATACAGGTCTAAGTTAAAACCTAAAATCCTTTATAGGTAATATTTGCACCATTGTTAAGGTAGTCCCTTTAATTTTTCATATGCAGTGGTTGGTATGAATAATTTAATTATATCCAAAGATCCACTATAAAACCCAATGATTTACTGACATATTGAAAATTGATTGTAGAAGGTGGCACTGTCCTACTCCAAGCAACAATTGATGGTTTCAGTCTGTTTTCAGTGGGTCAATTGTACCATAAAGATCTTTGACACCACCTGGTCAGTCTTGAGGTTTGCTTATGACAGGCACCTAGGAGAGAATTTGTTTTTCCTGGTGTTATAGTTGCTCTATGGTCAGATAATAACCTATATTTTGGAGGCTTGTGAATCAATGAAAGTTGAACAGATCCCTAAATTCAGACATAAATTAAGAGATGTGGCTGTAGAGATAAACTGGTTCCCCCCATTAGCTGTATTTATTCCTGCAGCAGTCATTCTTTGGGGTTTTTGAGTATAAGACTTTGCCTCCTGCTCAGGTTCTGATCCAAAGTCTTTGAAAGTAATTGGAAGCATCCAGCTGACATGAGCAGATATAGGTATTGCCCATAAAAAACACATGCCAGTTTACTTTTTAGACACCTGCTTTGAAAACAGTTTCTCTTAAGTCTCCATTAACACCGTAATCATGAATAATAGAATAAGACAGCTGTATCCAACACAGAAATGAACTTTATATTCAAATTTTTTACAGGTATATGTTCTTAAATACATATAACATTCAGTAATAAATTTATGTCTATGCATACATAGGTGTGTGCACACATTAATTCTTAGCAAATACAATCTTACTGCAGAAGAGCTCCTTGTTTCACAAAAATTAGAACCAACAAGGAATTAAGGTCTAAAAATACAGTCTTTTAAAAATCTGAGATTAGGTAAATTCTGAGTCAGTCTTAATATATATGTCTTGATTTCAGCCATTTCAGAACCTAATCCTGTAATTCTAACGAAATATAGACACAACATTCAATTTTGCAATACATATTTTTGGCACACTTGTAAAGTTTCAATTTTATCTACAATCTCAATAACAAGTATCTTGAAGCTGAAATCAAGAGAGAGCCTTGGGGAGGTCCCACAGCAGTCATTTATTACCTACTTTACACAAGCACCTTACCTGGGATCCCCATGGTCTGGGATTTCTAACAAGCACTGTGACAGTACATACAGGAGATGCAATATTTGAAAAATCAGAAAGTGATATTTTCAATGGTGTCTCAGGGAGTAGATGAAGAGTAAAAAATCTTTGCTTATAGCAGTCACTGGCAGGCATTGAGAATGAAATGGAATCACACATATAAACATCAAGGACTAAGGAGAAGGGTATTTGCTTAGGCACTGGGTTAGTGTGAAAGTGCTCCACTCCTTTTGCCCTTTTCAATTAGCAGGTCCTGTCCTAGGTTGTGGTCCTGAAATCCCCCCTGTAATTCCATTCTGGGATCTCTCTTCTCTCCCTAGCCCAACATCACATTATACAATAGGAAACAATCAATACATCCACACAATATTTTTATGCAGCTCCTTTTCTTACTGATTGACTTTTCTTACTGACTTTCTGAGGAGCACACCTCCAGTCTGCCTTAACAATATGTGTTATTCATTAGCAAGAAGTAAAAAAAGTCCTTGTTGTTATTCTTCTATTTGCATTCAATGTGAACATCAATATCTGCTCAGAGCCATCATTAATTTTTTTAACTCTAGCCTGTAATAAAAATCTAATTACAGAACTACCATGCAAACATGTAAAAAGAGCCCTCACATAGTCCTTACTCCCTAAAACCTCACAGTCCAAACATGTGACTGTAATGAAGCATAAAAAACAAGTCTTGATCAGAAGCAGCTCTGAATTGTATCTTCAGTGGGAATAGATAATAATGAACACATGGTAAGTACCTCAAGAAAATTTACAGCTCCACCAAACATTAGCATAAGAAGCACAACTAAAAAGACATGGCTAAACTCACAATTCCTTGTGTTTGTTTGTAAATCTGAAATTTAAAAAGTGGGATATGCCCTGACTTCTGAGGCATCTTTCCTTTCTAATTGGAAGGTCCCATCAGCTAACACTGAAAGAGATGAAATTCCTGCTCCCCACATGCTCTCAGTTTCACCCATTCCTCCCACCATTTCAAAAGTTTTCTGAATCCAGATTCTGATCCTGATGACTTCAGATCAATCATGGTATTCCATGCTACTCATTTTTCCAGTATTTCCAACACTCCAAGAGTCCCTATGTGACCACTGGGGAAAAGAGCAGCTGCTTGTTTGCTTGAGACCCATTTGGTAATGTGGTTCTGCTTAACAGTAAGAAGTGATCCACTTGTTACAGGCTGGAACTGTGAACAGGCTTAGCTTGCCTGGTGGTCTTCTCTTCCTGGCATTGATGAGAGAATCCTCCAGGCAAACATCTTCTCCTCACAAAGTAAAATGTCCTTCTTGGCTAGAATGTGTTATTTTCTGTCTGTGAGGGCTGAATGCACAATGATCTGCTTACACGGAAAAAAGTCTCAGAGAAGTTTGCTCAAGTCTGTTCACTCAAAGGGCTTCACCTTGAACTAACATTGTCCACAGGAATTAAGATTACAGATGTTTAGTCCTTTCCATGTCCTTGTTACAAAGGAGGAAGACAAGGTCACATTAAAGAATAAATACGTGAATCAACACACAAAAATCCCACCTGAAACAGATTTGCAAAAAGCCAAATTTTCAGGGGGACAGTTGCTGAAAAGACAAGCAGTTTACCCTTTAGAAACTGGTAGCTTCATTAAAATTACTTTAACAATAAGGATTGAGGTGAAGGCAAAAACCTAAATTCTCAACAAAATACAGACTGCTTTCTTTCTGATCTGACACATTCCACTGACACACAGATATGGAAACAATTTTGATGAACCATTTGCATGCTTAGATTCTGTGTTTGTCTGTTCTCTCCAACATTTTGGTTTTTAATAGACAGATGAATGGAATGACTTTACTTGATTCATTGGCACTGTAAAGCACTGACTTCTTTAACAGCAATCATAAATGGTTTTGAGATATGAAACAAGTGTTGCAGCATGGTCCATTGAGCAGAATGGAGAGCAGTGCCTATCCCAGTGTCACTGCACATGATATATTTAATCATTGCTACCGTATGTTTGGACAAAAATGCTTTCAGTCATCTATGACATGGGATTCCATCTTGTTTATACTTTTTTAAAAAGCTACGAAGACAGTCATAATTTGATTTTCCATATTCAAAACTCTGAAATGCTCTTTTATACGTCTTCTTAGCTCCTTTAATTTTCCTTTTAATATATCTGTACAAATATATGATAATAATAAAGTGCAAAGCTTAAGCATTAAAAAAAAATGTTAATTATTGGCTGGAAAAGAACACTGAGTCTGCAAAAATTTAAGCTTACTATAGCTATAAATGCATTACACCACCATTCTGCTTGCAGCTGTTCATGAAAGCCACAATACTCTACTGTCGTTCTCAATACCTTGAAACATTTTTCAACAAGCAGCATTTAGAGCTGATAAAGAAAAATGGACTTTTGTTTGCCAGAAAATTTCAAAATTTTGGTTTAATTTGTTCAGAGATGAAAGCCAGTATTTTTTAAATTCCTATAAAAATAGTTTGAATAAATTTTTATTTGTTTGAAGTGTTGCATTTGACTACGTGGTAGCATTTTTAAAGAATATAATCCATTCTGAAAATGTTAAGTACTTCAATGCTGTATCAAGGAGGTATTTATCTAAATTAATAAATTGATTTGTGGAGGTGTTACAATATCATAGTGTCTTCCTTGAGCAAATTGTTAGACTTTTTCTTTGCTTTAATATCTTTATTGGGCTAATGTAGCTGAACAAACCCCAGAGTTTAAAACAGCAGTAAGATTTTAAATGTAATTTGTGCCCAGAAAGGAATATTAGGATAATTTCTCATCTGCAGGAAATAGTATCTTGCCCAATATCCTGAGGGCTTCTTTGAAGAAATTCAGTACGCAATTGATAGGATGAGAGTATGTCACGGGTTGCAGTGCAAAATGTAACCAAAACTCTGTATTCTATCACAATATGTTGAAACTGGGGTGGTGGGGGGTGTGGGTTATTGTCTGTCAATGTACAACTGTCAATAAACCTGCTGGGACAGTTTTCTTATCTCTTCCACAACCCATCCTCCCTCCAGGGAGAGATCTTCTACTAATGGGCCATTGAGTCTCACTGAAAAAATTACATCATCCCATTGGGAAATGCTCCATCCAGGGGGAGGAGCCAAGTATTCCTACCTGGATAAAAATCTGGGAGTTGGAACACCAAGCAGCCTTTTCCACTGGATTCTCAGAGGAAGACCAGGCCCATCTCTCCCCACTGGACCTTCAGTGAAAAACTCCACTTTTCTCCAGGAGCATCACTTCACCAGAGCCACATCTGCCATTGGGACTGCAGCCACCATTGAATGGCACTGCCACCAACACCCTGACCCACAGGGGGGCAGCTGGGACCCTGACTCTGTCAGTGGGTTTTGTTTGTTTATTTGTTTTCTTTTTTCTCTTTTGTAATACTGCATGTGTTTTGGTTTTATTGTTTATTTTAGTTCCCCTAATAAAGAACTGTTATTCCTATTCCCACATCTTTGCCTGAGAGCCCCCAAAATTTCAGTTATAATAATTTGGAGGGAGGGGGTTTAAATTCTCCATTCCAAGAGAGGCTCCTGCCTTCCTTAGCAGACACCTGTTGTTCAAACCACGACAGAGGACAAGACAGAACAACTTCAGTGGCATCAGGGAAGGTCAAGATTGGATATTCAGAAAAAATTCCTTAGCAAAAAGGCCATCCAGCAGCAGCACAGGTGCCCAAGGAGATGGTGAAGTCCCCATTCCTAGAGAGATGCAAAATTGTAGAAGTGACATTTGGGAACATCGTTTAGTGCTGGATTAATGTTTGGACTCGATGATCTTAGAGGGCTTTTTCCACCTAAATGATTCTATGACTTAATTGAATGATTGAAAACTGACCAACAGGCAACAGTGCGGGGTAAAGATGTCTCACGGTGACAAAGAACTGACCAAGGGCTCTCCCTGTGCTGTACCATCTCCTTGCTCCCTGTCCCTAAACCTTCCTTAGTTCTGTCTGCTGTTGCTCCTGCACACTTGAGGCAGTAAAAATGCAACCATCTCCCTCCTCTGTCTCCATGCTTCTGGACTGTGCCTTGCAGGGAGAAGTTCAGGACTGCCATAATCAACCATCAAACCATTTGGACTCCAAAGCATAAAAACAACCCTCAACAGCCTCACCACTGGGAGACAGAAGGTGCCTCTCTTAATCCCTGGGGAGATATTAAAAGTAGATTGACTTTACAATTGCTCACAGAAATAGGGAAAAACTTTAACAGAGCCACTTTACACCTGGGACTGCGTGGATTCCAAATCGTGTACCTTTCTCAAAGTTCTGTGCTCAATACAGGGTATAATCCACAGTCTTATTCTTCTGATGATCCATTTGAGTCCCCTCCTATAAGCATCCATTTTCAGACTATTTCATGACTTTTAGAAAGAACTTCCTCATTCCAAGTGAAGCAGATCACTTATTCCTGAATGATGGTTTCTGTTCCCAGATTATGTACTGTACCCTTAATTGTGCAGTTTGATAAAGGTAGTTGATATCCTCAGGATTTCTCTAACCTTTAGTTTAGCACACTCCAGGATAGTAACACTCTAATCAATTATAGCATGCTGATGGCACATGGGAAGCCCTAAATCTCCTATTGACAGCTCATCAGGGAAGTCAGCACTTTTTTGTAATTTTCCATTTAAACAATTCCTTAGTACAAAGCCATCTCACAGACTCTACTCTGTTTGTTCACAGTCCCACGATCCTGACTTGGAGGATACAGAATTTAATATAATTTTATGCCTTATTTATGTATCTTTAGCTTGCTTGGTTCAGAATTTTTAGGTGTTTTGACTTCACATGATACACAGGCTCATTTTTAGACAAGAAAAATACTTGAAAAAATGATAAAGGGGAAGAGTACTCATTTTTTATTCTGCTCTTTGGTTTTGTACTATATTCTCCATGTTCAGGGAACCGATGGAAAACACAATTTACTCCTTTAAAAGAATTTCATTTCACGGGAAGAAACCTATAGCAGCAATTCATACACAGATATACTGCATGAATTCAGGCAACAATCCATTTCAGTAACCAAATTAATTATATTTAAGCTTTCCAAATCATTAGATAGTACCTGTGAAAATGGTTACATGACTTCCTTTTGATCAATGCTAAGTTACAGCAAATGTCAAATGAATTAGTTAAAGAAAAAAATTCAGCAGAATTTAAATTATCAAAACCTCAAGCAAGGCACATTAACATAAGAAAAATAGCTGTGAAAGTTCATTCCAAATGCTGAACAGCACAGTGCAGAACACAGATTTTCCCCTACGAAAGAAACCCATCTCTGTGTATCAGATATACTCAGAAATAACAAATGCTGTTGTATTGGATATTTATTACAAAGTACTGTATAGAGAAAGAAAAGAAAGGTGAATCCTTTTATTAGCTAAGATTCACTTTCCATGCAACTGTGGAGCTGTGACATTTGCAACAAAGCATAAGAACACAATAAATGTGATATACTGAGAGAGCTTTCAGACATACCTTTTCTATCCTTGAACTCTAAACAAGGATTTCTGCCTCCCTCTCTCCCATTATACAAACCCTCTAAGTATTAAAATACAGCAATTTCAGATGGTTTTAGATCATTGTGCAAGTATGAATTGGTATTCTTTGGAAACAGCTATACTTATTTCAGAGTGAGGAATGTGAACTATCAATCCAGAGCATCTGCTGAACCTTATGTAAAGGTCAGTCAGTCCTGTTGTAAATGCAAACATGGTACCTAAGTTTCCTTTTCACGACTGAAAATACGATTTTGGGCAAACAAGGAGGTTTCATTAAGTAAGAAATAGAAGAAACCCTCACAAAGAGAACTGATACAGTAAGTGTTCTTTAAGAAAAGTCATTAAAATATCATACAAATGCTGAATCCTTATTTCTTTTCTCCTTATGTCTAATGAAGTCTATAAACAGTCAAACTTCTGAGGTCAAAATAGTAGCTTCTTAAAATAGCTCCTCCACGTTTGATTTTTCATATAGAGAGACCCAAAGTGCATAAGATCTTGATTTCAGAATATCCAATAGTTATGAGTGAAAGAATTAACGTTCAAATTGTACCAAGAGAAAAAAATTGACCCAAATAAAAAATCATCTGACATCCCTAAGGCTTTCTCAGTTGAAGATTTTGGCACAGATTGGTTCTGTTTGTTTTTTTTACATCGAAAACTACAAACTGCAGCCACTTCTGTAAAATTGGACATTTGAAATAGCTCTTCTGTTCTTCTGGTGTATTTGTAGCACTTTCAGCTGCTTCTGGTGCACAAAAAGGTAAAAGAAGTAAGGGGACATTTACGGACTGGGGCCAGTTCAGTGAATCTCATAAATTCACTATTATCCATAATTCTGATTAGGACATATCCTAGTTGAATTCTGGGTGATTTTATTCACAGCAGACTTCCAGGGTGATCATGTCTGAGTTCGTCCTCAACAATTCTGCTGTTACTATGGGTAAAATACCTTGGAGAAAGGGCAGTCCCAGTGATCCCACACAGTCAGGATGTAAAGCCTGTGGATACAGAATTGCTACATTAGCACTGACAACAGCTGGTGGCAACATCACTGCAAAACTTTATTTAAATCGCTAAAATATTCCCAAACTGTTCCAAATGTCCTTGCTACTCAGATATTAAAAAAATACCTTTTCTGAGAGCTCTGATCATTATTTTAAGAATTTGCCCAACTTTCAATCTTAAACAAGATCTTCTGTCTTAATCGCCATGTAGTATTTTCTGCCTGAAAACAGCTGTGTCAAATCTCTTGAACAAAACACACAAATTGTTACTAACTTCTTCACTATCAGGTATTTATGTTTTATCTTAAAAATATTGCCTACAATTATTTACACAGCACTATCTGACACAAACAAGATGCTATCCGTGGAGCATACATTTTACCATGTGAAAATCCATTATAGCAATTTTTCAGAGAACAGTTAAATATACTGTTCCCAAGGTAAACTTCTTTGCTGTAACATAAATATGCATTTGTAAAAGCTCCTAAGCAATGATTTACTACCTTGCAAGGTTGGCTTGGTACACAGTTGTGCAGTAGTTCCAGCTGAAACACGTTTAATTCCAAGCTTACACGGTGACATTATCAATAAGCTTTATCCTTAACTCATGACCTCAACTTCTGAAGACAAGCTTGTCAAATTCCTGCTATATATTCAGCTGACTGGAAGGTAAAGTAACATGGAAAAAAGAAATATCTGGGCATATATACTGACAAGGTACTAACGAAAGCAATATGGGTTCTGAACTGTTCATCAGTACACACTGTTCATCAGTTGTGAGCAGGAAAATCTCAATCAGCTTCTGGTGGTATTTTGGAAAACTAATGGGGAAGGAAGGAACATAAGAAAGTGCATGTTAGAAAGCAGAGAGGCAAACAAAGATAGTTTTTTTTAAATGCTGTGGAATTTAACTCATGATTTCTCATGATTAGTATTAGCCCAATAGCAGTATGGGCTATTTTGCTATTTTTTGTGGGAGAGGGAGAACACAGCAAACCTTTCCTAGCCCTGTCTCAGAGCGTCAGCACAGACAACCTGCACACAACTCCCTCAGGCAGATGACAGTTCTCTGCTCCTTGATTCATTCCCCAAGCTCTTCCTTGCAGCACATCAGTAGCTCTCTCAGTGGTCACTGAGCCCTGCTTTGTACCAGTAAAGTACATGTTTTCATTTTCTCACCATGTTTTATTTAGCGAAAGGAGAAAACGGTATTTACAGAGATGTCTGTTCCAGATTAGTGCCATAAATAAGAATAAAAGCTTGTTCCTTTTCTTTCTGGTCTGCAGGAAGCTGAACTGAGAGAATACATTTGGTGAGTTTCTCTGCAGAAATCACAACATGAGCAAATGCACCAGTTCTTTGAAAACTGCAACCACCTTTGATGGTGGAAGCAGTAAATAACAAAGAATTCCCAGTCTCCTAATTAGCATGAGAAATGTTTGCCTTTCTTCAGATATGCTATTGCAATGTGACTCACAAAATCAAGAGAGGAAGACCAAATGGCTGAATATTCTGACAGTTTAATAGGAATTTATTACACGAAAGTACTGCTGCATCATCCAGAGAATTCATCACAGACTGAAAACATGAAAGTGCCCAAGTTCTAAGTGTACTCTGAGATCAGTTAATTTCTCTATTTCTTTTCATCCTGGAAATAAAAATAATATTTATAGTAGCTACTTTCTACGCAGATTAACCTGTATATTTGTCTATCAATTTTGCAGCACTGTGTTCACACAAACAATAACACTCCTTATGTAGCCAGGGGTTCCTTATCATCATCAAGTAAGTTCTGTACAACACTTTTATGTGAATAAATATTATTAAAGACTGACCACTGTAAGTGACTAAAAGCTTCACAACAACAACAACAACAACAAAACCAACAAAATCTATATAATCTATTTAATAATATAACCTCATAGGGATAGACAAAATTTTATCTTGAGGCAAAAACACAGGTTCGGTCGCGTTTGTTTTAAATTATAAGAAACTGTATTCCTAGACCAATTCTGAGACTGAAACATTCAGTCTTTTTGATGACTAGAAATAACAATCTTAGCAACAATATCAGATGAACAGAAGTAAACTAGATTTTAGCAACATTTTGACTTGCGGAATTTTTTTAAAATTCTAACCTACTAGTCTTATCACTATGGAGGAAGGACAGGCCATGCAGCAGTGCCTCTTTGTATTTTTGCCACTGTAGTAATATCTTATCTGAACAAATTAATTCCCCTGAAATGTATCTTAAAACCTTACTGCAAAACACAAGAGTGATGACAGTGGAGGAGATACCCTTCAGATCTCCAGCATGTTGTACCTGGGCTCCAAATCCAAATCAAGCTCCAGAGATCAGGCCAAAGTCAATTAAATTTATTCTCACCAACATACAAAAAAAACCCAAACAGCCCAAACTGTTGTATTTTATACCTAAGATATGTTTTGATCCTGTCTGTAATTCTTTCAATCTGCCTGGTATTTCCCCCTTTTTCATGAGCGATGGGAAGGCAAAAACTTCTTTCAAGAATTGCACATAATAAACTTTCACACAGGCAGAACTGAGAGTGAAACACAGTTTTAGACTGAAGAATATTAAGGCTGTCCAAACAGGGTCACTCAATTCATCGGCCACTCGGGCCCAAACAGCATTAGGGAAGTGCATTCTGTTAATTTGGTTAAGTAGCTTGATCTGCAGGACACAGAATTCACAATATTGAGCCACTGGCATTAATGCGATAAAAGAGTTAAAGGCTAGCAAGTGGAAAGAGGGAAAGCAAAGCTTATAAACCTCATTTAATGGATAAAAGAAAACCATCTTTAACATTCCAGTTGTCTCTGCTTCATTGTATTGATTAAAAAAAGGCAAAATTTTGATTTGAGGTCTCTGACGATAGAAATAAATGCTGAGTTCTCAAAACATTTTCAGGAAAAAGCTTCTATGTGAGAGAGAAGTAAGACATTTGAAGTTTGATAAAGCTTTGTCATTAAGTAAAAGTTAGTGAGAGTTTTCATTTGGATAGGCTTCTTCATTGTTTTACTGGCTGATTTGCTATGAGGATTAAATGCTAGGCTAACTTGAAAGGAAATTTCAGATGACTAAAAAACCGCAACAAGCTACATTTTTTTTCCCTTCCTTTTTTTTCCCCTGGGTTATGCAGGTATTCCCACATTTCTTTAAATTTCATGAAGATCACAGACAAAATTTTCAACCAAACTGCAGTTATATCTCCTTCCTCACTGTAGCCACAGAGGATCACTGCTGCCACACCACTGTCTGTATTTTTAAGTACCTCCATGTAGTCTTTATGTTAAAATATTTTCTTATTTTTCTCTCTTTCACCTATACATAAACTCACATCCCATTAAAATAAATGTAGTCAGGAAGTTCAGACACTGAAGGCAGGACCATCAGGCTTCAGCAGGGTCAACATTTTACCCAATGTGCTTGTTAAGTGATTTTCCAAACAGGAATGTACTCATGCAGGTTAAATGCATATTTAAACATTTTGCTGAAGAGGGACAGGAAAGGAAGGAGTACAGTAAGATTTCAAAATTACAGTCCATCAAGGTATCCCATCCTAATAATGTACAAAAAATTATACAAAACAATAAAAGATAAAAAAATACAGGCCACCATCAGAAACACCTCGGAATAAATATGTATGATATTCAACAAATTTTTTTAAGCAGACAAGAAATGGAGTTTGATTTAAAGATGAAGGGCCACCTTTAAACACCAGTCCTGTTCCCCAAATCAGCTGACAAGTGATGCTGTATCCTGGAAGGACTGAGACGACAAACACCCAGCACAGCAAAGGCAGAATGGGGCTGAGAGAAAAGCCATCCAAGCTGCCCCAACTACGAGGATAAAGCACCCAGGGGCAACACTAACAAAAAGGATTTTGTCTGAGTGTCATGAGTTCCAAAATGCTTTTTTGAGGAGGAATCATCACATCTCTAGAGAGAAATTGGTTTTCCTCATCACAGAGAACAGGGGACAGCATTGAACTGTAATCTCAATAAAATCAATCCCATTTATCATGTGGACCACTCCTCAGTATTTCAGCTTAGAAGCTTTTTAGTACTATGAACCCAAGAGGCTTCTCACAACACTTAAAACGTAAGTTTGTCTTTACTGTATGGTTAAAAGTGCAGTCACAAAGAGATTTTAACTCATCCTTGAATATATAAAGGTATAAGGTGATTAAGGATTAGCTTGCTAGATAGTGTCCAAGTGTGAAAGATTATTGTTGATGACCATTATTACATTTTAAATGATTTGCAATTTAAAATTAACTACACGAATCTTCCCTTAAAAACTTGAGCATCAAGCTAACCTAGTTTAAACCTGTTCACTAAATAAGAACTATCTTCCTATTTTTTAGGCCTAGTAACTGGAATGTTATTTTTCCTGGTCAGAAAGATAAGGTCTTCTGCATTTCTCACTTTCCCAAGCTTGCCTTGCTACATTTCCACACTTTATTACTACGTAATGTTCTTCTAGAAGAAAATCCTCAGATTGCTTAAAGGCTTTGAACTTAGTACACTTTCTCCCCTCTTTAGTGATAAATAAATACATACCAGGGTAGCAGCTGTTAAAGGAGGTGCCAGGTACATAAATCAAATAGACAGAGCCTAGAGGGGAAAAAGCCTCAAATGATAAATAATTACCAATTCTACAGATCTTAATTACTGCATTAGTAATGGCTGAGTTAAAAAGATCAGGATTAAGGCAGAGACCTGAGCACCACTGGGAGTGGAGGACTTAGCCTTCTGCTTAGTGGAGACACAAACCAGGTCCCTGAACTGCCCTGGGATCCCTTTGCCATCAGGGACCCGCTTTGATCAGCTGGGTACTTTAGCAAATGTCTGGAATGTTAAAGTTTCAGGGCGTCTAATATTTAATGGATTTTTCCACACCCCATTTATTGCTCTGATTCCCAAACTCTCCACCAGCATGCTGAGAGGCCCAACATTGAACATACTTGTGGCTCAGTCTCTGTGGAACTATCCTAACTCTTAAAATTTGCTTTTCCGAGAAGTGTTAGTTTGCTAACTAACTAATTTCATAGGGGTTTTTGCCTTCCTCCTTCCCTGTTAAAAAAAGTAACTTCACAATAAATATTGATAAAGGTAAAATTGTTTTGTACTTCATGATTTAATGGGAACACATTTTCTAGTAAGTTCATCACATTTTAAACTTATCCAAGTGATAATTTATAATAATTCCTTAGAGTTAAATTAAAGCATGTCTTTCCAAATGCAACATTTTTATATCTGTCAGAAGCTCAATATTTTAGCTTTCAAGAAATTAATCTGTAGCATTCAACTTCATTTGGCTTTTCCAACACTGAACCAATAAAGTAAAATTATGCCACTATGATATTTTTGGTCAAGAAGGGCTCTGAATAACTCAGATATGTTTTAGGATAACAAGGAGTTAGCTAAAAGGGTGAATGGAATTGCTGATCTTAAAAAGAAAGACTGATACCACAATTCAAGAACATAATCTAGAAATTTGGCTAATAAATAGGTTTTTCAACAACAATTAATACTAAAAAAGCAAATAGTCAAAAGCTACTATGTGATCAGCTTATTCACTTCAGACTACTTATTGAGATTCTTTAATCCAATCTTTAGTTATTATGCTCTTGACCAAAACTCCAAGGAAAGATGGTGAGCCACAGCTGATGAAGCTAGACATATCAGTTCACATAAGGATGCATAATTAACACAAATTTATGTAATTGAAGATAATCATACAGACCGTAGATTTTGAACTTTATGTCAATGTTTAGAAAAAACAGTGTGTTGATTTTCATGTGCATGTTGCCATAGCTATAGGAGCGAGACAGGATCACATATTTTGAACTTGAAAAAGTCATACAAAACCTCCCAAGGCTGTAGGTAAATTTGAACTATGCTTAATCAAACAAGAGATTGAAGCTCAGCACAATATTTCAGGCAGGGATATGGAGGAAAAAAAACCCCAAAGCAGTGAATCATGAGCTGCCACGAGCAAATGAATGGATTGTTACAAGAGCCGTGTCCAAGCGTCTGACACCCAAAACAGACAAACCTCAGTCTGCTGAAAGACAGGACAGCTCTACAGAAGGGAAAGAAAATGCTGAAAGCCAAGTAAATATTTAATGAGCCTACCTTCTTCTAAATTTGAAATTTTCACCCCATTTATCTGCAGAGCTCCCTGACCTTAAGAAATGTAGTATGGAGGTTATTGGGGAAGGCTGCCTACAGCCTGGCCCAAACATTCTGCTCTCCAACTGGAATAAATCTATTTGCTGGAAAATCTTGGTTGCATTTGTTTGCTACTAAAATCCATGCCCAATATTAATACAGGGGCATTTACAGACATTCCAGCAGCCCTCTTTGTGTTACGCTGTAACTGCAGACTTTTTTACTAGTGTCTTTATAGATATTTGTGTGTCCAACATAAAATATTCCATTACAAAGGGGAAGGCTAATAAGAAGCTATAACATAGCACAGCAAGGGTAGTGATTGGGCAAATGGAGAGAATTATGAAAGATACATAAATAAATTTGCTTTTTCACTCTGAAAGGTTACAGCACATAAATGCAGACGATCTATAATTCTCCCATTTCTAGCACTGACTGCAACATTTACTGATCTGTGTTACTCCTGCAACTCGTTTTAGGAAAGATGAGCTAAACTCATCCCTATTATAGATAAAGCATAGACTGTGTGCCAAAGATCCACAGACTTGTCATCTATTTTGATACTGTTATGTTAATGCTGGACTGGTAGAGTTTTACTTCACAGGAATGAGTTCCAGTGAAGTTCCTTCCTGTGATGCTTTTCCTGGAGTCTCAGCAGAATGGAAATCTTTATAACCCCATAAGGGTTTCATGACAGATGCCTACAGGAATATGCACACATATACAGTGTGAGCTAAAGCAAAGCAGCCTCATGGTAACTTCAAATTCCGATCATGTTTAAATGCTAACATATTCTTGTGTGTTAAAAAAGAAGATGGAAAAAATATCTCCCCAGCTGATATATTTCTAAATTTTTTAACAACAAAATTAGATATCTTTATGCTGCTGTACCATGCTTTGTCAGTAGTCTTCCATGGTAGGAAAAATAAAATGGAAAAAAAAAAAAACCAAAAAAAAACCCCAGCATTGATAGAGAATCATAGAGTAGTTGGGAAAAGACCTTTAATCCTCATCTGCAATTTGGAGCCTCATAGGTCAGAAGCCCAGGCAGAAAATTGTGTGCCATGGAACAGGCTTTGCATTTCCTGCTTCCAGCATGCACCCTTAATGCTGGAATCTATCATGGGAACATTACTGGGTTGCTAAAGCTATCTCCACTTTAGAGGGGTACAGAAAAAAAAATTGCCTTCAGCTCCTCTGTACATTTTCATCCCAAATGCCACCAGACTGACTTGCACAAACGGACACATGGGACAAAACTTCTTCTGTATTATAGTGAGGGAAATAGTTGCAATGGTTCCATAAAACAGACAAGTAAACAGGAAAGGGAGCACCAAATTCTCCAGTGGTACAGAAATCCAAATTCTTCCAGTCAGAATTACACCCCAAGGTATTCTGATGAAAATCAACATTCTGAGGTTCAATAGTAATTCCTATAATATTTTTAATTAAATTAAAACCCAAGCCAGCACAATCTTTGAGCACAAAGTGAAATGAATCTATTAATTTACAACACAACTAAACTCAGTAGTCACATTATCCTGGAGGCAGGCTGCCGACTCAGGAAGGGTCGGAAGTAAATAAATCATCTCTGACTGTGATAAATGATCAGTGCAGGATGTGTCAAGAGTGCAGGCCTGATCAGCCATCGTGCTGAAACACTCTCGGCTACCAAGGGAGGTTTGGGGGCCTGCAAATATGAAATAGGCTCTTGTTAGTGTCAGAACTGGGCAAATGATTTGCCATGAATTAATACAAAAGCAGAGCTTAGCTCGCTTCACATTTCTGAACAGTGAAAAATCAGGTAGTGCTTTTTAATAATGTGCTTGCAGTGGTTGTTACACTTACTTTCTCCAGAATTGTAAATTCCACTTTTTTTTTTCCCATGGTTATCTATTAACAATATGCCATGAATGGTTTAACTCAAGACACATCATTTATCCTCAAAATCCCAATGCTTCATGCCAGTGTTAACAAAAATGCATGCTGAAAATGTTCTCAATCCAGAATAAAACATCATTAAGATGCCTATATGTCACAAAGAGCTATTAACCAGGGGAACAGATCCCATTCCTTCTACATTCCCAAGCTTAGTAATGATTGTGTCACAGTTTGGTTCTTTGTCACCTATTGTATAACCCTGACAGGTGCAGAGACATATGACACTCAATTCCATGCTTGGAGGCACCTGCAGAAAAACATTTTGCTTTGTTTTGGTTTTTTTTTTTTTCAATTAAAAAGAGGGAAACAAGAAAAAGTATCAAAAAATTTTAAAAACAAACACCTACCATCAATATGAACACTGAAAAACCCCAAACAGATGACATTTCACAAAAATGCCATAAACATCAATAACAGAAGTAGATTGTGGACTGCATTTTATCTCAGTTAATCCCAGGACAACAGCACTGGCACATTGACACAGGGGAGAGCTCAGCAGCCTGAGGGCCATGGGTATTCACAGTAGTCACCCAGTGCTATGCTGCTGCAGGAACTGGTCTGTCCCACCCTCTCAGGTGTGTGACAGCACCTGCTGCAGATGACAGAAGATTCAGAGACTGAGAGAGGTGCCTGAGATTCTGACAGCGTCAGACTACCTGGGATAATATCCTCAAGGCTGTGCAGAGAACAACAGCTGCTCTCATGGAACCCTGGCAAGGTCAGCCTCTCCCTAAGGTCCCCTTTTCTCTTTCTCTGAAATCTACATGAAAGCCAAACCTAATGGCAATGCCAGACAGAAAAGGCTACTCTGCTACTCTGGTGGGGTTTGCAATGAACCTTTTCAGAACCCAATTTTGAGAAAGATCACATATTCAGGAAGACAAACCCTCTAACATAGAGGATCCAAACAGTTATGGTTTGTGGCTTTTTTTTTTTTTTTTTTTCACCTGTAGTTATGCAGTTAGGTTATGTCCAATGCTAAGACTGAACAGTGGTTATTTCTATGAGCAACTCACACTTGACTATTCAAAACATCTCTGAGATGTTTTGAAACATCCTTTCTTTCTACAGGACTTCCCTGAACCTTAAGCCCATCTGGGGTCTGAACTGAAGCCTCCCAACCCTGCAGTGCTCTCAGAGAGGGATCACACAGACAGCCACTTGTCAACTCCTCTCTGCCTGTATGACACTGTTTCTTTCTCAAACACCAAATCTCACTCTAGGATGAGACAACAGCCATAGAACTTCCCAAAACTTGAAGTTAATTGTTTCACAGAGGGACCTGGCTGCACTCTTGCTTCTCTGCAGCAGCATCTCCTGTTCCCTGCTCTCAGTACATACCTGAGATTTATTGTCCTCAGAAGCCTCGATCTGGTCTCATGCCCAAGCACAGCCTGAGCCCAGGCCAGCAACAGAAGCTGTTCCATCAGCTCTGAGTACCCAGCTCCACTAGCAGCTGTCACATGGCCCTGCCAGCTATTCCCAACCCCACTGCTCCTCTGGGACTTGGATCACTGCTTTTCAGCATCTTCACTGGCTTTGTTCCTCTGTTGTTCTCTTTACCTGACGCCTCCTTGGAACTCTGGAAGACCCAGAATACATCCATAATGCCTTATTCCAAGATAATAGTTAGAGGATGTCATGGTTTTATTTTTAATGATGTGAAAATACATGAATTTTGTTAGAATTCCTCTTTCAATTGGCTTTTTTCAAGGTACCATACAAAACCCCCACAAATCCATCTGTCAAGGTCTCTTCTTGACTAATAATGATTTAGACTAAAAGTTTCTTTACAGTTTGTCAAACTTACTGTTATCATTTGATTGCAAATTTCTCCCTTCTCTTTGATATTATTGGCACAATGAAAAAGTTAGGGCCACAAAATTAATTAAAATCTCAATTATGTGAAGTCTTCCTTGCATTCTGCAATTATATAAAGCAGTAAGTTATCATAATTCCATAAAAAAGCAAAAAAGCAAGACCAAAAGAGAAACACAAAGCAAATGATGGGAAAAGATAAAGGATTTGATGTTTGTATTAGATATGTGGTCATACAGAGCTGTATATCTTGTAGAATCAGCTAATGTAAATGCATTACCAATTTGACAAGACATGGCATAAAAAAAAGGTATGAATCCATTTATCTTAGATGACATCACTGATCCTGGGCTGTTTTTATGTATCCCTGAAGTTCCAAATTATTTAGACCTGGGGTACTGAAGAGTATGAAATGTATCAGTGGGAACAAAATTCCCAACCTTTCCTTCTAGGTTAATATGAAAGAGATTTTTCTAATCCTTTTGGGAACAGAGCAGACAGTCAAAACACATCAGAATATTTTTTTTTATTTCTCACCTGGGCAAAAAATTGAAAATGCTACCAACAAATAGTTTTGCCATCTCTTGCAACCAAACTGAAAGTCTCATTACTCTTGTTGCTGGCTAAAACTATCATTTTCGGATGCTAGTGATAACATGAGAACCTCAGTTTCCTTTATTAGAAAATAAAAAACTTTCCCAGCTGTCATATGGAGTACAGATCCATGATAACATGATCAATGGCTAAGACATAATGAGAAAAAGAACTATTTAAAATAAAATTGTGACTTTGATGAAGAATATAAATATTAAATGGTTATTAAGTATTGTTTAAGAACACTGAACTAAATCTTCACTGCAGTATCCAATATTCAACAAATAGCAACAGAATAGTTAAAATTGCATAAACATCATGCAATATCAAAGGGTGGAGATAGGAGAAAAGTTATCCCCAGGGTTTTAGGTTCATGTAACAGCAGGGATTTGTTAGGCAAAGTTTCCAGATCATGTCCTATTGCACCCCTTTTCCATAGAAGAATGGAAAAAAAAAAAAAAAAACAACCTGCAGCAGGTCTCTCAGCTGCTCTGAGGGAGGGAAAATTCCTGTGCATCTCACATGCAGGTGTAACATTGAGCTCATCATCTACACCCTGCAAATGGAGAGTACATCACACCATTTTCTTGATCCTAATTTGTCTTTTGCTATAGGGTTTGTCCTTTCAGAGTTAGATGGAGAGAGAAAAAACTCAGCCCAGAAACTCTGAGAGGCAAAACAGTTTGTTACTCATTTATTCGAGTGTATGCTATAAACCTCAAAAGTTTAGTGCAATATATGTGGTGCAAAGAAATGGATTTTTTTTTAATTCCCACAGGAGACACCAGCATACTGAGTGCCCAAAGATTCCTATCCCACCCTCAATTTTCTCCTTTCAAAAGCATACATTTTGTGCTATATAATTCTTTTTATACACTTGCTAAAATGACTGTGGGATGAAAGACCACACTATATTGCCAAGGCAGTGGCTAGGTGAGACACTGTTTGTTTTTCTACTGCATCAAATAGACAGTGAAAAGAATGAGAAAACTAACAAAATGAAAATTAAAGGGAACAGCTTACTGACAATTAAGAAAACATGTTCAGCTGTCATTTTGAACACCATTAATGCACAAACAGACAGATCTTGGGGACTGCAAGGCAGTACTAAACTCAGCCCAGTCACCTGCTAACAACTCACCCTGCTCTGAACCTTAGTGGGTTCACAGGCCACTAACTAATATTCAGCTAAGAGGCTTTAGTAATACAGATTAATGTTTCATGCTCTAGGGAACAAGCTTATCACAAACTGTGTTGAGAAACTCTCTTTTCCCCTCCAGGGAATGGAATTACATAATCGGTTAAGTACATTATCGTTTCTTAGCTCTTTCTAAGCCTTGGTCCAGGCAACCAGCAAAAACTTCTGCTGGGGTAGGTGGGCAAAGGGTCTCTGTTCCAATGCCCATTACCCACCAGAATGGTACTAAATAAATATAGCAGCACTCCAGCCATGCTACTCTTATTCCATTTAATTTCAACCATTAAAACATAGCCCCCCTATTTTCTATCTGTGCTCCTTGGCAATTGGCAAATGACCATGAAACAGCCCATGTTTGCAATCACACAGCCCAGTGCTCCCCCAAACAACCAACACACCCGAGAGCAAAAGCATATTTATGGACTCCTGCTAGCACCTTCCCTTTCTCATACAGGGATGGAAAACAGAAAGAGAATTAGGTTCCAAAGCAACACTCATTATTAAGGTCATATCTTACAGCAGGCATGGCTACTGCAGCCAATTCTTGTTGCAATTTAAACTGAACGTGCAGCCATGTGATAAGAGACATAATGAGATTTTTAACACAGGGCTGCCTCTGAGTGTTTGACAAAAAAGATTCAGCTGGGGTACAATGAACTGTTATTTATTTCCATTTGAGTTTAGCAAAGGTTGTCCTACACAACTGTGAAACAATTTTACAGTTTTTAAATGTATTAGCTTTGAACTGAAACAGTAAATAAACTGTTTATTTGGATTTTTTTTAGTATCTCAAAATGAATTAAGAAGGGTGTGTAGAGAGTAAAACCACCACAGAGAACAATTTTTTGATGGCAGGCTAATGGGATTACAAAGGGTTATTTTGCTGGAGAGGATATTTTCTGATGCTTTTTCTCTAATGAAGTTTTTGTTCTTCACTTACAAAGTGTTTTTTTGCCTTTCTTTTTCACCCTTTTTCTTCTTCTTTTAAACAAGTCAAGGAAAGGTGAATTGCCTTGGAGAACCATGTTGTCATTGGACTAAATTAAACCTTAAAAGATCAAAGCTTTCAAAATCATGCTGAGATCAAACTGGGATCTTTGGAAGATTGAGAGGGAAGGAAAAACACTGATCTTTAGGATTTGTCTGAAAACATACTGCTCTTCAGCTTCTC
Organism: Certhia americana; assembly: GCA_018697195.1. Classification (NCBI taxonomy): domain Eukaryota; kingdom Metazoa; phylum Chordata; class Aves; order Passeriformes; family Certhiidae; genus Certhia; species Certhia americana. The sequence goes on from CM031870.1 coordinate 11,067,433, forward strand.
AAAATATGCAGGAGGAACCATTCTGTGTAAAAAAAACCAATCTTTAGTGACAGTAGTGCACCTTTTAGATAAATCAGTCTTTCCTGAGAACAGATAAAATTCACCACTGTTTCAAGAGTCCACAGGTCCTTTCCTGGCTATGTTCATTCAACTCTCTAAGGGCTCAGTGATTTTGCTATATCTTTTCTCTCATGTGACCTTCTAAATCTCATCTTCACACTGAAGACTGCTAAAGATAAAATAATGTATAAATAAATTTTAAAAATATCTAAATCTTCCACAGCAGCAGAGAAAACCATTTTTAAGTCACATAACAGCTCTCTTAAGAAATCTCTAGGGACTAAAAAGGCCTTTAATGTCCATGGGGACTGATATAATTTTTCTCAAGTTTGAAAATGACCTGTGTGTCGGCACTTATTTTTCTATGTACAAGCATGAACAGGACGGGGGTGGCTGGCGTGGCTGTCCTGAACCTCTTTATTCCATTACAATTATAAGTCTCATCTGACAAGGTTTAAGCAGCTTCAGCCACTGCAAAGCAGCCGCCAAAGATTTCCTGGTTACAGTGCATCTTAAAAACTTTTCAGCCAATTGCATTTGCCAAAGCTTTACAGGCTGTTGCTTTAGCCAACTGCTAAAAGCTCACATACACTTTCTTCTAACAATGCTTTCTTGTAATGGTTTTAGACAATGGATAACAGTTCATTATTAAGCATACATATTTCTACTACCTCTTTTAGCATATTTTCTAGGCTTTACTTGATATTAAACATAACCCCATTATTTTCTTGACCTTGCTGACTATATCTTTCTTACATTTGAGATTTGCTTTCCCACAGCTTTCTAACAGTTTTATGGCCTTTCTATTTCCCACAATTCCTCCTCTCACTTCAACCAAAAAAGAAACCTTCTTAAATTTGTTGCTTATTAACTACCTAGCATAACACAGTTTTATGTTTGCTTTAAGTATTGCTATTTTACATTACAACAATCTTAATGCTGTAAAAATCTGGTCTATTCAAAAGACATAAGTAAAATCTGGTAGCAGTTACTCTTCATTGTTCTAATAAGTCTCCTCTGTTCTCAGGTCTTAATTCAAAGCTTTCTTCTATACCTATACCTTCACCTACTATCTCTGCAAAATTTTGAGAACTTTCTGTGATTCCATTTCTTACATCTCTCTCGTATGATAAAAATTTCTTTGATAGTTTTGTTCATTATTTGTCACACACACTTACGTATGCAAGCTACTACTACTTGTACCATCACTAATGTAACCAAGGCATATAAACCTATTTTGCAAAGTTCTCTTAACCAAGGTGCAAAGATCCATTCTTTGAATAAACAGACATATGGCACCCGAGACTATTGCCTTGGCTAAGGTCACCCAAACATTTGGTTTTGGTTGTTCCACAGGGAAATCTGCACTGCAAGAAGCAAGCAAAGCTAGCCAACACCAGTGTAACATTTGATTTTGCTCTATCCCTTTTGTGAGCAATTTTTTGGCAAAAGTTTTTTCCCATTAATTTCAAATCACAAATTTTATTTTTGTTCTTTTTAAAAATTACTTGGAAACTAAATGACTATGTAAAAAAGAGGTAATTTCTCCCTTCTTGCACTGGCACCAGTGGTGCCCGGTGCCCGCCCAGAGCGATGCACGCTGTGACAGGGACGGGGCAGGGCGGCGGCCGCCCGCAGCCATGAGCAGAGAAAAACATTCTTCAGAAAAACTCTTCAGAAAGCTCTAGGGACTAAAATGGCCTTTAATGCCAGAGAAGGACACTGACCCAGTGTCAGAGGCTGGTCTTGCCTGAAGTAAAAGCTGCGTCCACATACAGCCATTTCTCACATGCTTGACAGGCTCAGAATTGCTGTGTCTGTCCTGTAGCACAGCTGTGATGGTTAAACCCACCTTTTAAAGCTCATTTCCTCTCACCAAGGTCCCAAGGATTCCACCTGCCACATGCCTGTCTCAAACTTGCAAACTTTCAACCAGCCAAGCCCAACTCACAGACACCCACCCAACCAAAACAACTCCGAACCCATTCCTGCTTTGGATGGCAAACAGCAGTCCTTGAAAAACTGGGACACTGAGCACAGTCACTGCTCTTCATACAATCTCATACATTTTCAAACATTTGTCAGAAAATGACTGGGAAAACTGCTGCAAAATGTAAAGGCACTAGATGTAGGTAAGGGTAAAGTGTTTAGCTTTCCAAATGAAAGAACCAAATTAATCAGATTTCAATATTGTACAGATGCATAAATAGCAGCGAGCCCAATTTAAATGTTTGCCTTCACCATATCCATCAGAATTTTCCCTCAAAAAACATTTATTCATAAAATCAATTTTCCTGTGTGAACGTTTAAACACAATTTTCTTTGGGATTTCCTTTAAAGAACTGACGATAGCATACATTCCTGGAAAAAGTCAATTCTGAGGATGAAGAAAAGGAACAAAAAATGTATTCATTTAAGTCCTTGACTTTTGACTATTAATACTCGCAGTCACTTTAAACCATTTACAAATGATTATTTAGACTTGAAGATAACAAGGATCAATCTGACAGTTTATACTGGAAAAAATATCTACATCAAATTATTTCAGCAATATCCTCAGTAGATTTAAATTGCCATGAAATTCACTACAGTGTGTGGAATGATCACATTTTACAACACTGCACCATATATTCTAAAAGGAATTCAGAGTTCTAGCAGTATCAATAAAGAATTAAAACTCTACATGGTATTTTAAAGAGCAATTCATTTATCTATGTTAAGAATAGGACAGCAGTTACAAATCTATTTAATTTCAAAAGGTATAATCTGTAATATTGACTAGATTGAATCACAGTTTAATTCAAGTTAATTGTATCAGATGGGGTTACACCACACAGTCACACCCCATTTGTTTCATTTCTAGGAAGTTTTCATGTCTCTTATAGAACATTTTAGCTCGGTACCCTCCATAGGTAAAATGGAAAACCACATTATTTCTGGCAGATTATGAGAGAACAGAGAGGGGGACAACTGGATCAACTGAGTATTTCTGAGATTTCAGCAGCCAGGTTTTCTTCTTCCGAAAACATAAAAACTGTATTATGCTTTATTACAATGAATTTACAAATGATTCCAAAAGAAAGATAAGTCAAGTATTCCTTACACATGAATGCTACAGCAAAACATTATGAGAAATCATTTGACATACAAAATACAAAGATGGAGCATATTAAACAGCAGATTTACTCTGTGATTTTCTCATAGTCCCCCTAAACTATAGTGCAGGCAGCGAGGCAAAAATTACCAAACAAAAGCATCCTAGATGCTGCTAAGAAATATTCAGCTTGTTCTTTAGTATACACAGAGATCCACTCTTGTTAATACCAAAGAAAACACAGCTTACACTCCCAAATGCTGATTTATCAAACTAGAAAAGTAGAAAAGACAATTTTCCTCACTTCTATTTTCAAGGAAATTTGCTTTGCTTCAAAATGTACACCTCATTCAGAATTTCCATCCATCTCCTGAAGTATCCAACAGATCAGGTTTTTCTTCCACCACCTTTAACAAAATGGCACAATTTGTGGCAGCCCAATTAGCTGGGATAAATGAAAAAGCTAGGCCCAAGTTTTCTGCACTAAGGAGTAGGCCTAGGACCCTGGCAAGCAGGAGGCTTAGACTTATAAGGTCTGACCCCTGTCCTACAGTCACAATTGGACACCTACCCCAGAAAAACCCTCTCTAGCCAAGTTAGCCACTCTCCTTGGTGTCCAGATGCAGGCCCCAGACCCGGTGTCTTCTGAAAGCATCTCCAGCCCACACAGCCTCTGGATGCTGCCTAGAGACTGTGTGGTCACTGCAATGGTTTAAAGGATATCTCTGGGCCGTCCATCGTACCTGTCCCGTTTTTACAGCCATGCTCCCCTGGCCAAACTGGGTTAGAAGCAGCAGGGGAAACCCCTCCCCCCAGACTGCCACACCAATTTTTGCAGCAAAACGTGCAACAGAGTTGTGCAGTACTACCTTCTTTCTAGGCCATATTGTCAAATTTAAGTCACAAATGAGAATCATGCTGTATTTTCCCAAAGTTTCTGAACGCCCTGAGAAACTTTCATTTATCTTCACAAGTGTGACTTGCAACAGTAGCACAGGACTTCAACAACTCCCTTTGTGAAAACTCCAGCTAAGCCTTTAAACACATGTATGGTACATTTTATGTGAACTTGAACATCTCCACCAATGCCATCAAATCTTCAGCAGCGTTAAAATTAAATATGGGCTTAAAGCATTTTCCAGATTTCCTCTCTCCTTTCTTTATTAAAATGGGACAGTGGCTATAAGCCATCAGGAACTCTAGTGATAAAGTACAAGACATAAAGTTGGAGAGAGATGTGATAAAATTCACTTCTATACATGAGGAAATGACTCACATAACTCATTTCAGACTTTACTTCTTGTAAATAGCTTGGCCCTGTAAAAAAAACCCACCTCCATATTGTTTCTGGATGCACACTACAGTGATTGCTGGCTAGCTCTAATTTCACTGAGCGGGACCATTTTGAAGGGCTTTTTTTTTCCTTTTGTTTCATTATCTTTACTGGATTTGTTCTTTCCCCTTTGGATTAAAGAAGTAAATATAGAAAAGAAAAAAAAAAAAAAAAAAAAAAAAAAAGAAGCAGCATTCAAAAGGAAGACTGATCTACTAAAGAGGCAAAATTCACACTGCAATTTTTCTTCTGTTCCATGGGCTGGATGGATGATCTACCTTTCTTTCAACTTGCCTTTGCTGGAGGCAAGGATAATGACAGTATGTTATAGGACTAGCCAAGGTGCAGAGCAGCTGGATTCCCCAGCCTTCTATAAAAAGCCCAACAGGATGAATTTTGGTAAGGTCTAAAACTATCAATTACCTTTACATAGCTCTTGCAACACTGACTGCTGAAATATATAATCTTGAGAAAGTTCTGTTGGCCAAACACACATTCTCCATTTTACTGTATCGTGTAGCTGTCAAAGAAGTATCTATCCAAATCTTTGAAACACATAGCTGTGAACAGATTTTTATAGAGTGCACAAAATCCCAAGGCCACAATGACTTCTGTTAGTTTGGGGTCATTAATTATCTGTCATCCCCTCACATTCTGCTAAACAGAAAAAACAATTCCTGCCTTAAGGGATCAAGTCTTTAGTGACAAAAAAGGCACTGGAACAAATTTATTTCTGCAATAAAAGAAGCTAGGGACCTTACTCACATTTAAAAGTGGGATGTTCTGAAAATAAAGCTTTAAAAATTAATAAAAAAAAACAACAACAAAGTATTGTTTCCAGAAAAGTCCCCTAAAAGCACATTTTACATTGTTGGACAATAGGAATGCACAGGCTGCTGTACCCAGCACAGTACTAGAATATACTTTCAGGCTTGGTCATTTGTTAAGAGTATAAAATTTATATTCCCTGTGCTGAAACAGATAAGAAAAGTAAGCAAATCAGACACTACACAACACTCTGGTTTGAACTTGGCTCTTGCAATTATTGCAACTCAGTAGAAACTTCCTCACCTTATTATAAGTCTATCCCATAAGGATATCCATAAGGATAGAGGAGCTTGGTGTGTATCCAGATTTACAGAGAAAACATGCAGATATGGTGAGATACAAAAAATTTCCAAGTGTCCTTGGGAGATCTTTTAAGTTCACAATGCCTGAAGATTGAGCCCAGGAGATGCCTCCACATTTGCTGTGGAGGGCAAGTCTGAGAGATGCTCTGGTCTAAGTGCTCCTGGCCGTATGTCCCTGCCCCATAAAATACAACACTCTGGAACAAACAACCCTCACTCGGAGGGTTGAGAGAGCCTTTAAATCAGAGAGCAACTCAAAATAAGCAGGATTGAGGATAACTTAAATTATTTGAATCCTCTGCTAGTCAGCATGTAAATTCTCAGTTTGTACTTTAGTAAGACCTTCTGTAGGAAGCAGTGCCTGAACAGCAAGGAGAAACAGAAATTACAGCCTAGGGCTGAGGGAGCAGCAGCCATTGCCTTTTACACATCCACACTTTGCCATTTGGGTAATGTGTTGGTCAAATTTACCTGAATTTACAACAGCTCTGGATTGGTAATAGATTGGGTGCAGATCTTTTTGTCAGTTTAGATGTTAATACAGGATTATAGAAGTAAAGCACCTTGATATTTTTAATTTTTTTTTAGTGAATTTCTTTTAAACATTGTAGTCTATGTATACAGTCATGTTAACAAAACCTAACAGGATCCAGGAAATGTCTTAGTATTTATGCAGACAAAGCCTCTTGAATTTGTTAGGTCTACTAGTCTATAATCAGAATGATTACACTTCTTTTAAACATCAGAATTCCCTTTAATTTTTTTTAAGAGAGGATCCCCAGAAAATCCCATCTCCCTTCCCTCTCCTAGGCATCATTATTAAACTAAAAGGGAAAAATGTTGAGAAAGAATATGCATCTTCAGAACTGAATCATCGACATGAAAAGTTTTCTATTTTCAGGATATTGCCCAGTGGAATACGCTGACAAATTCAAGTAAAAATTGTCTTGCTGATTTTTATTTTAAAATTTTATTAGGATTTTTTTTTAACTATATTGCGTCCTGATTTCAGACACAAGAGGCTGTTATCTCATTCTACAGAATGCTGGTGAATCTGGTGGTGAATGCTACTGTTAACCTACCTGAAAAGACAAATAAATACCTGTTCCACAATGAAGTCACCCTAGGAGACCAACACTTCATGAAGGATGAAGTATTTACTTCAGTATTTAAATATTTAGTCTTGGAGTGCCTTATGAGTGCCTGTGAAGATACTGCTACTTAAGCAAAGCCCCAGATAATCCCTCTGTGCTAATCAATAAATAATTGCTTTAAATATTGTAGTTTTATTATACATTTGCCTGGCTAAAGGTGACACCACAAAATGAACCAGCTGAGAAATCGTAGCAGCCATAGATTCAGATACTGCTTCTTAAGAAAGAGAAAAGGAAAAAATTAGTTAGATAAGTCTACCTTGTAGATACATGGCAAAGCTCTTGTTTGATAGCCAGAATTTACTTTGAAAATAGATGTACTGAATCCATCTTCACTACCAAAGAGCAGTTCTTTGCCAAACAGCTGATGCCACAGCCTGATGGATTGGCTGTACCTGTGCTTCTGCAGGAATGCAAAAAAAAAATTGTGGATAATGTGAAACTTCCCAGAGGGAAGAGATGAAGAGAGGATTCTCTTGTATACATGTTGCAATTATTAACAGTAACAAGTCCCACCTTGAGCTCTAGACTAGCACAGCCTTCTGGGCAGTGACACAGCAGATACAAACCTAACCCTTCTTTAGTCAGACCAAAACCCCAGCTGGAAATGAGACACACAGCAGCACTTGCTGTTATCCATCACCATTAACAAGTTATGCCTCACCACTAACAAGTCTGGGAAGAAAAGTTCCTTTGTGGATGCACACAAATCATCAAAAGTGCACACAATGGGAATGAAATCCAGACAATAACAGCCTATTTTCCGTTAATGAAAATTACATGTATAATTACTTGCATAATCAAAGTCCCATTGGTTTTAATGGGAGTCTTTGAATAAGCAAATGCCCTCCAATCACCTTCAAGGTAAGCAGATAGTATAAGAAACACATCAGAATTTCAGTGTGGGTATAAAGACAATGTTCAACATCAGTTGTGGTTTTTTTGTGTTTAGTTGGCTATCAGATAGTGGTATTATTATTATGATCATCCAGATGACTTTCCCCATGACAATGTCAATAAAAACTATTTCTTCCTGTCAGCCATGAAAGTGAGTTGAATCTATGTACATGGGAAGAACTGATTGCCTGAAATCCTTGCTGTGTTTGTGAGAACAAGGAAGTTGATGTTCATCAAAGCCTTTTTTAAATGAGCCTATCTTATAAGAATTTGGTTTTTAAAACCATTTTTTTCAATCTTGGCCTTGCTATTTCATTACAGTCTGTGTCAGTTCTAACTGATAGAATGATTTTCCAATTAATGTTCCTTATATCATCTGACAGTCATTACTACTCATCCTCAGACCTCCTTTTGGCATTTGGTGAAACCAGTTGTGCCTGACAGAGCATTTTTAATTCAATAATAAAACCATGTGCTAAGGCAGTGAATTGACAACTGCTGATATTCAGTTCTTGTTCTTGATTTCTGCCTTCTTAAATGGCTCTGAAATGAATATCAGAGCCACTCCAAGGTGATAGGTTCTGGCTACGACCCCTGCAGACATTAGAAACAACTTTCTATTAAGTATTAATTGAACAAAGTTTAACTATAAGGTGTTCACTCAGACTGAAATGACAGCTCCTCAAAATATACCACACCAACTTATTCACTTGGATCTCCAGCACCAGGTGGAAAAAGTACCTTAGCTGGCCTCTGGGAGGGCTGGACAGTGCTCCAGAAAGAGGATGCTACAAAGGTGGTGGCTCAGGAGCGAGCCACCATCAAAAGACCTCAAGAACAGTAGTTTAATCTCCAATTTTTAAACCTGAATGAATCAGTAGAACATTTAAGCACTCAACAAGTTTTAGTCATTTTCTCTATAGAGTAAGACTTAGAATTAAGCCTAAGTGCTTTAGGATTAGAAATGGACTATGCATGTCCTCAGAAGTCCAAATAAATGAAAACCTCACACAGATATATATATATATAGAGAGAGAGAGAGAAATAAATATTTAGAGGGAAATATATGTATATATGTAGTAGCACAAATGGTCAGTAGAGCAGATGGTCAGTTGCTGCTACCTTCCCAAAAGTGTCTCTGGGGTTGAAGGTATTCAGCAGACACACACACCTCTCAGCCACACACAAACACTCGCTGGATAGCTTGTCAGCAAGGAGAGGCGAGAGTGTCCTCTAGATGGAGTTCCAGCAGAGTTTACTAAAGCTACACACTGAAAGAGTCCAGGGAGAAAACCAGGGAACTGCTCAGGTTCTGGGCTTAAGTATGGGACAGAAGGGGATGGCTCTCAGATCAGGGTCCAATGGGAACAGGTAAAAGTGGTGTAGAGCAGGGGCAACCAACTGGTAGTACCAATGGGATAAAAGGTGTGGAGCACTGTGGCAAACTGGGGCTAGTGGGGATCAGGAGAGGGGAGAACCATAAGGATAATAAGGAATCCAGTGGCTAACCTTATTGGGAAAACAGGGGTGGTCTAGGCCAACAGGCCAATGGGAAAAACAGAACTGGGGTAAATTGACATGAATCTCCAGGTCACCATGGGGAAGCCTTTTGTCTCACCCTAACCTCTGGGGAATGCCTGGAGCCTACTGTCAATCCTTCCCTATCTCCCTAGGGCAAGGCCATTGACCCCCTGGCAGGCCCATGGGTGTCCACATATATATAAAATAATTGATTCTATATATGAGTTTTTCATCAGAGCCTCACAATGGATTTCAGAATAAACCTGAGAATTCATCTGCTTTTGTGTTTGTTGTCATAAGTCTGGTCACACTGTGGAAAGACTGATTTTAAAGGTAGGCAACAAGTTGAAGCTATCATTCCAATATCAAAACAACTGCTAACATCTCTTTTTGGTTTTCCACATGCCACTTTAGAAGCACCCAGTAGTTTCAGTAAGCACCTTATTTTAATCTTACTGAAGTTTCCAGATTGCTTCTGACTAAGTCTGGAGTAGTAACCCCTGTCACTCATCACGCTCCACAGAGCAGCACAGGAACATGCGTCAGCTGAATTCTGAGACTTGCTTTACACTGTCCAGTATGCAAATAACATTGTTGATAACAGTTGATAACATGAGGAAAAAGTTTATTTATCAGAAGGAAATGAGATTTGCACCACAGTGCTATGGAAAGATGAGTTTAGGCCCAAAGCTGCCAGAGACTGCCAAAAGTCATGAAGCTTCTGCCTGGAAAAGTGTCCCAGAAGAGGCCTCCTGTATTGGAGAAGCTTCATACAGATCAGAAACTTGAACATGACTGAGTATTCAGAACTCACAACTAAATTCCCACATTTGTGGTAAGTTATAGGATACTGCATTAATAAAACAGTCTCCAGAACACACAGCCACTGGTAGAACACATGGGAAAATGCTGTATCCCTCCCTGGATCCCAGGCAACTTCTCTGCCGTTTCTTGTCTCAGTCTACCATCTTGAATTTCACTTTCTGCCAGCTCCTGATGACAGGAGCTGAGGTGAACTGCTGGTGCTGCTCTAGAATAGGGTGGTAACTTTCCAAATTGTCCCCCACATTGCTTGGCTCTCTGTTGGCATAAAGAGCCAACAGAATAAATACTTTATTAATGTCTCTTGAAGTTCCAAGTTGACCTGCCTTTTTTTTTTAAATCAGTTCAACCTTTGTTACAGAAAAGAATTGGCCTGAATAATTAGATAAAAGACTGCCAAGCAGTGATAATGCATAATGATTTTTCTATTTAAATTAGGGCCAGTGAATAACAGAAACATTTGTGGTTCTCTTTAAGTCCCAGCAGGCAATGAATGAAGCCCTCAACTTATATCTAGGGGATAAAAAGGAGACAGAAATTGCTTTCATGACAATAAATATCTTCATTCCCTTGTAGTTCTACTGCATTTGGAATTGATTTTCGGTCATCTCTTAGCTGCACTTTAAAGTCTGATATTGAATCAATTTACATATTCCCTTATTATAGAGTGCAGATGAGCATAATTTCATTAAAAATAAAAGTGAGTGTGGCAGTCCTCAGTCTTTGCCTGACATTCTCAACTATTCTATCCACTACATGGATATGTATAATCTAAATGTTATTACATTTGTAGAACTTCACTCAGGGGACTCTGGAGACACTTGTTATTTTGGATTTTTTTTCTGGGGGGGTGGGAAGCAGAGAAGATATTTGGGGTTTTTTTTTTCCTCTTTCTTTTTAAGTAATGGAAACACACTAAGATGAGTAATAATTAAGGAAAGTATAAGGGTTTTTCAAAACAGTACAGATAGTGCAAACCTGACAGAACTTCACCTGAGACAAGAAATACCATGGGTTCTGTAGGGCCTAGAATGTCTCCTCCTAGATCTCACAAAAAAAAAAAAAATTAAAGCATGTTTGTAGAACACAGAGCAACCAACACCCCAAGTCTCCAGACACGTCCAAATGAAGCTCTGTAGATTGCAATTTACATTTCCTTGGCAGAATCACTTGGTTCCTCAGTTTTCCTGTGCCTGCCCCTATTTAGAGACTCTCAAGTTTGTTCAGATGGGTTTGTCACACCCTTGGGAGAGCCCTGTGAGCAGATCCCCCCCAGGAAAGCCCAAGGCTACAGAGTCTGTGCAGTGACAAACCCCTCAAGGTTTGAAGGTAACACCAGCACCTGAGTGCCTTGCCTATGGCAAGTGGAACAGGAATGTTTCTCCTTGCATTTTCTCATGTATCCAATTCTCTGATTGCTACCATATCTTCTTAGCCACACAAGCAAAGCAGCAATTTGCCCTTCCCCTGTCATTTTGCCACGTGGCTGACAGACAACACAATGGCACGTTGAGAACCTCAACACATGCAATGAAAGGGTCTCAGACCCCTCTAGTCTCGCCCAGTTTCTTTTCCCTTTCCAAACTGAAGGGCAGTTGGGGAAGCTTAGCAAAATACTCCACCAGAGCCAGTGGGTAGGGGTTTCTCCTGTATTTATGATTAATAATTAAATGCTTTCACTGTCAGGCCTAAATTGAAACCAGACCACCTAATTAACAGAATCATACAAGAACTCTGGAGTATCACAACTGTACTTTTTGGAAACAAATTAGAGTTTCCTATCTAAAAGTTTGATGCGAATTCGAGCCCAAATCCAGCAAAAATGTATTTAAGAGCCTGGAAATCAGGCAAATGTTTCATGCAGCATACTTCAATAAGAAAAACTATTTCTTTCATGCTGCCTTTTTGCTGATATTTCAGAATACTCAGAAACTAATAACCAGCTTTGGGCTGTCAGGCTGATCCAGAGATAATTCAATGAGAAGTACTGCTAATCCAGAAGAAAACTTGACAGTTATGCAGATCTGGCATTCATTATTAGTTTATTAATATTTGATTAATCTTGTAATAGGAAGTAATCAGTAGTGCAGGAGCATATGTCTAGAATAACACAGACAAATTACATTTTTGGTAATATTTGAGCTGGGGTGTTCTTGTGGGTTTTTTCCTGAAAGAAAAGCCAAAAAATGTTAACTTAGGAAAGAATGTGCAAGACTTTCATGGTCCAAAGCTTTAGCAAAAGGAAAGAGTGCTATGAGCTAAATTTTAGCATTCACTACCTGTAACAATGTGTGCACCTTTATCACATCAAATATCCACGCAGTGCTGGCAGCAACTCTAAAACAAATTCAGTGCCCATACTTTTATCATCAACATTAGGACTGAAATGATCTGCAAAACCTGAAATACAAAATAAAAAAATAAAACAAAATTTTAAAAAAAATTTAAAAAATTAAAAAGAAAAAAAAAAATAGTTTGTGACTTCAAAGCATCAAAACAAAAATGCTGTGTTAGGAAATTTTCATCTTTCCTTTACTCACAGGTCTGTGTTTTCCTCACAAGCCTCAAGAAGCCTTTTACAGTATTTAGCTACCCAGAGGTGGAGCTCCACGTTTCTGATACTTCGACATAATTAATATTAAGATCACAAGAACATTAGAAACGGTCCAGAAAAGCTACTGGCTAACTTATGCAGGAGGCCTAATGTTTACTGCAATGTTTTTTACAAAGTCTTGCATTCCCTTCTAAGGCATTTTATTGGAAGCACTGCAGGGGAAGAAAAAGATTAAAAGACAATATACTATGGACTATTAATTAAACAAATAAGCAATATGATCAGTTTGGCAGCAAACTAATGCTGTGCCTGAAACTGTCAAGACAAGAAGTTCTATAAGTGTAGCATGCTGGGTCCAGCCCGGATAGGCTGGACTGTGTGCTACCTCAGGAGATCAGCAGAGAGTCCCTAAAGTGGTGATAAAAAATGAGGGACAGGCACAATTTGATGACAAATAACAAAATAACGAATGCATAGTGTTGTGGTGTGTTTTTATCCCAACGGTTTTTCCTTTGCATTGTTGGTTCATCCTGAGTTGTATGTACCCTCCTACTCAGTTGTCAATCTTCCCTAAGACCTAGCCTTTGTTATAGAATAGATAGACAATAGACCTTGTTATAGAATGTTCTCTGTCCCTCTTCCTTCTGAACTGTCATCCCACATTGTACCTGCCCCCTGTTCTGGAAATCCCCTAAAACTCATGTGAACTGTTCTTGGCTTGTTTGAACTGTTCCCCTCCTCTGTGTTACCCCATTGGCTGGTGTATTATAAACCCTGCCTGTTGCTTCTCCCCAATCCTTTCCCTATTGGCTGAAAATTTGTACCCTCCCCTGAGACCTCCCCTGGATAAAAAACCCCTGTGCACCTGTGCTCTGGGTCTTTTGTCCCTGGACCTTCCTTGGAATAAACCTCCTTGAAGTCTATACAGAAGATGTCTCATCCTTGCCTCTGCCTTCGACTCCTGGTAATCAGTGCCATGGAAAAATTGCTCTAAGCTGTATCCCTGATGGCTTTCAGGGAACAGCCCACTCTTGACATGTGGCCAGGAGCTAGTGGGCAACTCCTGCACCGCATCAGAGTAGGCTCTGAACACAGCATAGGGATGCACCAAAAAGACCCCAGGGCTAGGGTAGGATACAAACTTATAAGATACGTTAGGGTAGGAGTCTGAGGGGAAGGGTTCAATCACAAACAAGAACTAGAAACATAACTCTATATGGAACACATGACAAACCAATCAATAACAATAGCTCAAAACATAACCTCATGCAGAATAACTAAATTGATATAAAAACTCTCAGGGGGTTATGGGAGTGAGCTTCTGCTCACCGTAACTAAGGGAGGTTTTCCCATGGCCTTAACCCAAAGCCTTTATGGACTCCAATATATCAGCATCTGTTAATAGCAGTGGGGTTTAAATGAAAACCAGGAAAAAATGAGTATATGATGGAGAAGAAAAAGCCTCTCTCTAAATGAGTGTCTTTTCAATTTATTATGAAGGATACAAAAGGCAAATAGAGCCTTTTAGATGAGATTTTCAAAGCTTTCTTGGAAATAACACATTCATAGATTTTCAGGGCTGACAGAGGCCGCCACGACTATAACTTCTTGTTCAACTAGCCAAAACTCATATTTCACATTCACACACCCCACAAATCTTTTGGTGCTCCTGATAGGTCTTCAGTCTTCCCTTCCTGTTTATTTTCCAATCCACTTTAATACCTTGCAAGTGCATAAACGTGTGAACCACCTCTGCTGCCTGTACCTGCATCCTCTGAGTGGCTAACATCTGGTTTGGAAATCAGTGCAGCAGTTGCCCGTGCCTTAATTGTTTTCTGGGATCTCTACATTTATACAAGCATGTGTTTCCCTTCTCCCTCAGGGTTTTCTCTCTCCTGCCACTGCTGCACGTGCTCTCACCAATCCTTGTATCATGGAAGTTGCACATGACTTTCAGAAGTTACCTATTACATTCCTTTTACTCCAAGTCAGGGTAATCTGTACTGTTGTTTTAAATCCACCCCAACTCAGAGAACTGCCATACCCTTCATATACCTGCTGGCATCCTGCTGTGACAAAGGAAATCTCTGTAGGTACATTCTCAAATCCTCTGTCTTGCTTGTTTTATATGGATTGCTGTGCTTTCTTTCCCAGCTCTCTGATTCTTCTCATTACTCTGCTCCAACCTCTCCACAGAAAGCCAGTTCCTCCTTCACCTGCTCACACCAGGAAAGTCTGCTGATGTTCAGAGTTGCTTTCACACCAGACCCACTGGGGCATTGTGCTGATCTTCCACCACTTATTAATGATAATTCCACACCACAGAAACCAATCCCACAGATGGATCTCCATAATCAATATCGGTCTGTATCAATAACATTTAGAATTTCTTCAAAAGCCCATCACACAGTCTGACATGATCTATTTTTATAAAGCTGCACTGATCCACTTCACCACCTTCAAATCCATATTTATCAGGCCTTGTATAATTCATACCATTATTAATTTTGGAGTCAATGTTCAAAGACAACTGCATGTGTTGTTGCAACAACCGTAATCTGGCCACCATGGCTGTAAAGCCTGGCTGGTACAGCCCAGGGAAGGCCAGCTCCAACACAGTGACCTTCCCAGCAACAGAACAAAGGACAAGCAATGACAGAGCCAGGGAACAATCTGAAATATCCTGAGCAAGAAGGGGACAGCAGTCAGGGAGGATGCTTCACACATCCCGTGTTCTGTGAGAATTCACCCAGGCAAAGCTCACTTGAAACAAGTACATGACGAACATTGGCCTCTGAATTAATTTCTTTGGGTAGTATCTTGAGCAGCATCTCATGAATCTTTCAATGAGCAAATTATTTTGCTGTGCTGATCATGGGTAGTCTTTTATTAAATTTTGGTATAGATTTTTATATGATTTAGTCTATTTAGTCCAAATTTCAGCCTTCTTCTTGCAAGAACAGAATTAAAACTCTGGACAAAGCTGCCTCTGGCTTTCACAGCAATTTTTTAATGTGCAGATGCAAACTGTCCAAGAAAGGTGGCATGTTGAACTGTTTTCTATTATTTTGTCAGTGAGTGTGACTATATCCCCCATGGAATTCTTCCATAGCCAACTAGAGCTCCTTTACATGCAGCAATAAAAAGGAAAATTTCTAAAACTGGACATGCAAGAACCTTTTTCTGTCATGTTGGCAATTCACATTTCAATTCAAAATAAGAATTCCTTGGGAGCTTTTCCCCTCCCCCTGCCCCAGATACACTAAGATACAACACTAAATTCCACTGATTCATTATTCTTATTAAAACAAATAATAACCTCCAATTGCTTAGCAAACCAAACAGTTGCAAACAGTAAATTTAAACGGTAAAACAGGGAGACCTTGGGTAAATGTTATTTCCCTGAACAAGGAAAGCTTTCGGCAAAGTGCTTAACTTGAATACAACAAAAGGCAATTTAATTTAGTAATACAGCTGGATGAAAAATGGAAACCTCAGGTGTAATAAGAAGGGGAAAAAAGACAAGCATATATCATCCAAAAGGATAATTATGAGAAACTATTTCGTATGATCCAGTTAAATCAAAGCTTTTAATGCTTTCTTACTCCTGTCAAAGGAGGGAGATTTAGTGCTTCAAAAATGGGGATTTTGCAGACTCCACTGCCCAGAAAAAATGATTTGTCCCTTGATAAATTACTATTGGGTTTTCTACTTGAAAAAAAAAAAAAATACACTTACATTGAAATAAATGCCAACGAATGGCTAGAGAATTTATATTATTCACTCGTACCTGTCACTGGATTGGTTGAAAAGTGACAGTGCTATTAAAAATGTCTTCTTGCCTCTCTACAGAATGGCACAGGGGGGCCATGCCAGCATTTCCGGAATGGGAAGGAAATGGATACGGTAGTAAGAGTAAGCAAATCTTTATTCCCCTCCACTATCCTGACACACCAGACTCAAAAGAGTGACTCTGGGTGTCTCCGTGTGTATTTTATGTTTATAAGCTGCCAATTCCAATGAAAATCCCCTCCCACTGGGATGGAAATTGCTTATTCATTTTCCTAAGGATTTTCAAGGGCTCTTAAATAAATCCTAGGAAATTTTTCTCTCTTCTGACAGAGGGGAAGAACATGCATGCATATATGATGATAGCTGAAAAGCTGCAGTGCAGTAAAAGCAATTTTTCCCCAAAGAAACCCCTCTGACGGTCTGTTCCTTTTTTGCCTAGTACTTGGACAAGAACTGTAGGTGTCATCAGGAAACAGAAACACTGAGCCACAGAAACACTGGGTCACAGCCACTGGGAAGGGAGTGGGACACTCAAGTGGGGAGCATATGTCTCTGGTGGCAGCTTCCCCAGGGGCTGTGTGAGGCCAAAGGGATTGATCCCTTTGTGATGTGTTTTGGCACTACCTAAAAAACAAAGGCCAGACAGAATTAAGGGAATAAAAGTGGCTCTATTTATTAAAAGTTCTTCTAGTACATTTTGGGCAGATGAAGCCTCCCAGGGGCTACACCCAAAATGGACCACAGATCATGGGTTTTCATACTTTTATACATTTGGTCTTTTTGTACATTGAGGGTTAATTTTCCAATTATAGCTTCAGGTAATGAAATCATTTACCCCAAGTTTGCTCCTCCCAAATCACTTTTGTTTACATTTCTCAGGGATGGAGATAGTGAGGTGTCCTTGATTCTCAGGCCTAGAGAGGAATTGTTGTGTCTGACCAAAATAGGAAAGCAGCAGCTGACACTTTATATGGAGTTTAGAGTTACACACTAAAGAATTGCAGGATTGCAAATATATGAAAAATATAAAAGCTAAAATTCTAAGGCATCACCTGGAGGTATTAGTGCCTGGTAGAGGCTCAAGGTGCCATGCCAGAAACACCTCTGTTCTCTCGGGCATGGCTGAGGACAGGCATGTTCCAGTAGCCACCTGAGCTCTTTTCTGTCAGACTTCAGGAGCTGAAAGCCCTGTCACCAAGGCTGCCTGTGTGTCACCAGGGCCAAAGACAGAACTCACAAAGTGTGTGCAAATGACACATTGATAGAAGTGGGCAAGGTCCACAAAATCACACAGGTTTGCAGGGCAGATTTTAGCTGTACTGAGCACTCAGATGCTCATTGATTAATGCTAACTTTACATAGAGTTTTCATTACAGTCTGAGAGGCTCCTAAAAATTACTTTGTTAATTTCTGAGTTTGATGTGATCTCAATACACTTTCTGTTATTCCGCTCAATTTATAAGATTTCATCTTTTTTTTTTTAATTAATTGTAACATCTAGCACATGCAAAAAATATTTTGCATATTTAATCGCTGACTGACATTGACATTTATCTGTCTCCTGAGAGTAGTAACAACTGCATGTTTTAATGTTTCTTTGGGGCCTGGACAACTTTTATGCCTACTAATGAGATGAATATCAGTGGGAGAGCTCTGAATGCACAACAATCAAAAAGCAATAATAAAAGCTTTCCCATACATGCACAAAGTTATATTTCTTTGCAATCATTCAACGCTAAGCTGCAGAACAGAGAACAAGCTAGAGAGAAATAAGAGAGGAGTTTAAATTAAATGCCACCGTTTTTCATGTAGAGTGCTTAGTCTATAGTCTTTGTAACAGAAACAAGCCTCTTTCTCCTTTACTCCCAGGAATGTGCCATTTGTGGCCCTGACTCATGAACCCACCATTAAGAAACTGCCAGAATATGAAGACAACAGCAAAAAAGGAAATTCTAACTTCTACAGACAGTTTAGAAAAATTCCATCTGAACAAGGAAATCAGTCTCTAGAAACCATCACTACAAATTAGCCAAAGTTAAAGGGATTTTATGCAGTTATTTCAAAACTATCTGGTTTGCATTCTCAAAGTGTCTACTGTTTAAAACCATACAGGGCAATGCCACCAAACCTGACCTCCAGGTCTTTAAGTGTATTTTACATAGTTGTGCATAATTTTCCCAGGTACTAGGATACTAGAATTTTCACTTTTACTTTCTTCTATCAAAATTCCAAGATGATTTCACTGGAAAGTTGCTATTTGCTTCAGGGTTGTCTCATTGCTAAATGCAGGAAGAACCATTTTATTTTTTGTTTTCACTTCAGAAAACCTAGTTCAGTTTTGCAGTTCAGCAAATGCTGCATTTTTTAAAATGTAGTGAGCTACAAAGAATATCCAAGCCACTCTTGGTAAGAAAATAAAGTTTAAAAAAAAAGAATCAAATAATTGAAAGTCACAGAAAGTGTGAATCATTGTCATTGTGATGTCTCAATTCTTTTTTTCATATGGATTATGCTAACAAAGCAAAAAAAAATTCAATCTATATCTTTCTTCTGACAAGGTCTTCTCACAGAATTCATAATTATATCATCTCTAGCCATTTATCTTGAGTTAATAATTCCACTGCCCTTCTAGAACTGGCATTTTGCAAATACACTACAGAAGCTACTTGAGGCTGTAATTTATTTTCAAATAACATCTTTATGTTATCCTCTGGCATGTAGGCTTAAGTAGATTGCTTATCTACAAAAAATGAATGTAGTAGAAAGTATACCTCCCAAAATAAGTTTCGTGAGAAAGACAAATTTCTTCCTAAAAAAATCAGTTCTAATCACTAATTAGCATGCAAATACTAACATTACATGGAGAAACAAAAGAATAAATAGGGATTATAGCAGAATAATCCTTCCATAAGTTTTTTTTCCTAGTCTATTGTTTTCATGTTTTTAAGTCTTTGAAGAATTAAAGAATAAGGCAAGTCATTGTTTCTCTATCTTTTGCAGATGCTCCCTTACAGTAGTTATTCCTTAGAACGGCTTCCAAATTCATCACTCCTGGAGTCCAGGACTCCTTTCAGCCTGGCAGTTACAGCTTTGGTGGAGGGCACTTTAGCAGGATACATCATAATGAGATTCAGTTGGTGACAGCTGATGAGCAAAACAAACAATTTTGAATTGTTAGGATTATTAACCTCTGGAAATTCTCTAAAATGAGTGTTGTGGGTTCAGTTCGACTTTTCCCAGCTAATGCACCAATGTTGTCATGGTTTTGGTTTGCCAATTTGAAATTTCCCAATCAAAGCAGGCTTAAGCTTAAAAGTAATAAAACTTTATTAACAAACAATTAAAGGAGAAAGAAAAAAAACCCCAAGAATCAGAATGAAACCTTCAGATTACTTCTCTCCCCTCGCCAAACTTCTTTTCTTTCCAACTGACACCGTACAAAAAACAACACCCAGAAATCTCAGTCAGTTTCTAACTCAAAACAGTCTTTCTGCAGTTCATTTAGGGAGGGACGCACTTCTCATTTGCTATGGAAAATTATCTCACAAGAAAACAGTTCTCTCGTGGTTTCAATCTTCATGAAGCAGCCACCCAGAAAATCCACATCATGAAGACCCTCCCATGTACAAAATTCTTTACAGATGTGCCTCTGGGACATATTGACGTATGGGTTGGGTTTTGGTTTTTTGTTTTAATGATAAACTGCTCAAAGCAAAGGTTCTCTGTATCTACTTTTATGATCATCTTCATCTCAGGGAACAAAGATTATCTTCTTTTTCTTCTTTAGGGGCAAAAAGTCTTTATCACTTCATCTCTCTGTTCAAGCTTCTCATGGAAGCACAGACACTTCAACTTTGGCTCGCTTTAACACTGAATTCCTTTGCTCAGGTTTACAGTTTGAACTTCTCATGTCCCCATACTCTTCTATGGCTTAAAGGAAATATCTCAATATATTGCAGTCAATCACCATAGCTTACAAGAGATTTTCAGCCTGAAAGCAACTCCCCGTACTCCTTGTATCTGGGACAATCACTCTTTCTTTGCTGACTTTAATATTTTCATGCTGGTCTCTCTACATGTCTTCCCTTTTGTCCTTGTCTTTTATTCAGAGGAGAATAAGCTCTGGAGTTCTCTTCTGCACTGAAAGGGTTATAACATCAGGGCAGCAGCCAGGTTAAGGCAGTCACCTGATGCATTGCAGCTGTGTTGGAGCTGGGCCAGGATCTCAAGGCCTGATGCTGCCTTCAATTCCAGCTGTGCTGAGAGAGGGAAGCTAGGATCTTGTTTTCCATCCCGGTCAGGCTTCAGATGTCTCAGCCAGGGCTGATTCATCTCTCCTGTCTCTGCCTGGCATCTCCAGGCCTGGCTCAGCACCCCCAGCCCCTGCCCCCCTGCTGTATGGGCTGTCCTGGCTCAGCAGATTTCAGCAGCCAGGACTGGACCAGCCAGCCTTCACCCCCTTGCCTCTCCTTCCCCCTTTGTCTGGCCAGGGGTGCTGGGAGAGGGTAAAGAGAACCTTGGCCCAGGCCTGCTACCTTCCACACCACCAGAAATCAGAAGAGTGAGATTTCCGGAATCCCAACAAAAGATGTGTTTTCTCAAAAGGCTTATCCACCCTTTTCCTTGGTTTAATCAGGTGTAAATATTACAAAATTGTCCAATCAGGACTAAACCAGGACAATGAGGTAGAGCCTGCATCCTGCAGTGTCTTTAACAAGCAAAGATAAAAGAGCAGAGAACAAGGCCTCAATAGGAATTACGAGCTATGGTTGTTTGGTCCTTGTCACTGCAGATCATGGAATCATGGAATGTTACGGAAGGGACCTTTAAGACCCTTTAATGTCTTAAAGACACCTTAGTCCCTTAAAGACCTTTTAGTCCCAGGGTCACCTGTCAGGGACCAGGTTGTTTAAGGGCTAATGCACCTGTGTCCTATTTATGTACTCTCCTGGTTACACCCACCCATAGATCCACATCCTTGGCACCCCTCCATCCAGCCACAGTGATGAGATCCATGTCTCCACGGGACTTCTGTGAGTAGGGAGCTCTGTGCCACTGGGATCTCTCTGGCTGAAAGAACATCCTGTGCAGCCAGTCCTGCTCATGCACAGACATGAGAAGTCTCAGCAAGGCTGGTCCAGGCACCCCAGGATCCCTGGATGAAATCCCTGACAGGGCTCCATCACTCTAGAGGTAGAGGGACAGGGCTCACAGCACTTCAAAGTTTTTGATCAGTGCATCAATAATACAAATCAGCTGATGATTGCACTCTCAATTTAGTGATCTCTGCTGGAATTTATGGCGCTGCAGGACATTTTCAGTTCAAAAACGTTTAATCTTCAAATCTCTTCCCCTTTGATCTTAAACTGCTATGTCTTCTGACAGCCAGGACAAAGGATAAATCCACAAAATCAAAATGGGTTTCTAAAGCTATCTTTGTCAAAGGAGTTAAGAACAGAGGACATGGTTAGAGTTTCTCTCTTACAATCCAAGATCAATTCTGCAGGCCAAATTCTCAGCCAGCATAAATCAGTGCAACTTCATTCAGATAAAGTTGACAGGACTTTTTACTACCTGTGGAACTGGTATTGAGAGTTCCACAATTTTGTGAGCCTCTTTAATGTCTGCAAAGGCCTTTAATGAAAAATAGCCAATAAACAAGTGCTAATAATCTAGCCTGATATGCATGCAAACAAAGTAATCAGGTAAAGCAGGCTAGAATTACAGTTTTACAAGATACTGTAAGCCCAAGAAGAGATAGAAGATAGAAAATACATTCACAGGTCTACCACTTGGCTTGTTTTTGTTTTAAATTATAGCCCTATAAATTTTTCTGGACTGTTTATTCAACATGCAAAAAAGGAAGCCTGTGCATGAAGTAGCCATCGTGAATCTCCTCATTTCTATATCCATTAGCTGAAAGTATACAGCCAATTCTCAGCCTTGTATTTTAGGTCATAAATCTGCTCCCTCTGTTCCATGGGCAAATTAAAAGCTATATATCTTTTGTCAAAGTCTTTCTGACACAGAGCTCCTACCTTCACAGCCTAAGGCTAGCTGTGTGTCTGGGAAAATTATATACAATAGGCACTGACAGCCATGGAGTCCAACATTTAGGCTCTAGTCAACATATTTTTATACATGTAAAAATCATTCTACCTTATAACTTGAGCACAATCTATACATATTTAAAAGGATTATGGGGGTATGAAATAAGAAAAATTCTTTCAAAAGGATAGGAAGGTGGTCTGAATTCTATATCCCAGCAATCATTAAAACTGTTCTGCATTAAGCATATGCATTAGCCCCTGCACTGGACTGTCACAGGACACAGGTTGCACTGTTACAACCATAATCTATTTCCTTGTGTTCTAACTGCTGCCATGCTTCATTTTCTGATAAATGTGTGGGCACTGCTTTTGATTTCAGCCCAATATGCAAACAATAATATCTATTTTAATTAAATGCATACAGAATTATGTTGTTTGGGAATGCCAGCTATGTCATGTGTCATGGCAATGGCTTGTCTAGTTATATTGGAGTTTTATGGCCTTGAAATGATGCATTGCAAAATGGCAATAGTTAAAAAGCCCTGCATGAATTTTGCCATTGTGGAAAATTTTCTAAATGATGGGCTCTTGAATATCTTTTAAACGCAGCAAGATGCTCACAAAGAAGTAATTTTAACTGTAAGACACAGAAATATTTATAAGAAAGTAAGGGTTTCATCTACTTATCTGTTCAAGTTCTGCCCCTCTGCCCAAGGCAGCAGCTCTTCACAGTGTCTCATTCTCCTTACACTGCAAGTAACCCTTGTTTCACACTCTTATCTGAAACACTGCTTGCGCTCCTTAGCTGCCATTTTCACTATGTCATATCTCTTACACTGTGATCAGAGATGTTCGTCTTTCTCCTTTCCTAAGTGATATTGTTGTCACATAATTTACTTCCTCAGTTATTCCTTCTGGAAAACCTGGAAGGCCTGTCTTCCTTCCATTTAACACACAGCCACAATGTCAATAGAGTTGGTAGATTTGATCTGCAGTTTCCATTTATTTCTCATTCTGAAACAAACACAAAGTAGTGCTACTATCCAAAAATACCTCTTCCTCCTATTTTTGAATACGTAGTTTATATTCCTTAGGAGAACAGTTCACTTTCCAACTGTCATCTTTTGTCCTAAAGCAACCAGCTTTAGAATGCTTTTATGGGCCATGCAATTTTTCCTTCTCAATGTTGATGATGGTAGTTAAATTTGAGGATGTGATGCTGCTGTCATCTCATTTCATGCAACACTACAGGAAGGGAAGTCATATCTCACTTCAGAACAAAAGTCATTTACAGAATAAAAAGTGATAGAGAATAGCATTAGAACTGTTTGCAGAGAGTCTTGTAGCCAGGTTCCTCTGACTTTCCATGCTAGTTAAATACATGCCCAGGCCTTGCCAGTCTTAAACTACTTACAGATTTTTATTGTGTATTTCACACCAATTCAATTTCAAATCCCCAAGTCTGATTTAATTAGAAAGGCAACAAAATCTGGGAAAGCAACCAGGCATCTAAAACTGCTGCACTCTGTTTATTAGACTCTCAGAACATATAAACTCTTCAGCATTGCTGGCACTCCCAAACCGACAGCGGCTTCCCTAATGGATGGAACAGAACACTTTTAATAATGTAAGTCTCCAATAAAGAGGCTTCCCTGGGCCCAATTCACAGCTGGCACAGCTGTATCCAAGTCATTC
Source organism: Certhia americana (assembly GCA_018697195.1). Taxonomy (NCBI): domain Eukaryota; kingdom Metazoa; phylum Chordata; class Aves; order Passeriformes; family Certhiidae; genus Certhia; species Certhia americana. Next base: position 11,091,535 of record CM031870.1, read on the forward strand.
CCACACCTGCAAGGACGTGGGAGTGCTCACACAGGTAGAACAGCTCTTAAATAAATCAATGTCTGCAGCAAGGATGGACAAGTCCACAGCTCCCCCCAGAAAAAATTAAAAATCATTGTAGCGCCAAGGCTTCATCCTGAAATCCATCTCTGCATACACAGATGTAAGACTTAATTTGCTTTACAAAACCCAGTTACTTTATGCTCTTGCATCTGATGCTACACTGGTGGAATTTTCTGCATTTCTTGTGAAAGTGGCATTCTGTACAAAAATATATAAATGCATAAACGCATTTCTGATTCCATTGTTTAGTGACCTGACATTGCTAATAAGCCTTTAGTGTGCTGGCATTGTGACTTTACTTGTCAGACCGACACTTTATGTCTTCAGTAAACACACTGATCTGGGCAGGAGTATTTAAGCAATAAACCATTGCTCTGTGTGAGGAGGACTATCAGATTGCAATCCCAAGCAAACAAAAATCGTTTTTTTTGCTTTTTAAGCTGCTTGAAATGAAAAATACCACAACATTGGCATATCTGCTTGCATTATTATTTGAAATTATATACACACAACATCTTAATAGGGGAAATTATATGCTCCCTAGCTGACACATTTCACAGCTAGAAATAGATGCTAAAATGTTTTCAGATAACAAATTGACAATCTTAGTTCTGCTTTCCATGTATGTGCATTCCTTAAAATCACAACCAGAAGGGGGAGTAAAAAATTTGATTTATAATTCACTGCTTACAGAGTTTGCAATAGGTGGTTTTTGTCTGTTTTCTTTTTTAATCACTCAATGGAGAGAAATATTTTTTCCAATTTCCTTTCAAACTTCTGTTAAAGGTCACAAAACCAAAGATATGAAACTACAGGAAATACACAGAAGATGTTTATCCATTTTAACTGAGTTTTAAAAAAAACCCTAAACATATTTCTGCTTCTAAATAGCTTCCTAATTTAAAAATGTTTCTTTTTTCTTAAAAAATTGCCATTCGCATTCACACACAGAGGGCAAGTCTGCAGTGTAACTCTATTAACTTTAAAATCTCCAAGTGGAAAGGCTGTTGGTTATAGTAGTACAAAACACTAGGTCATGAGCTATCTTTGTGGAATAACTTCAGCTTAATACTGGAAAAGGAGTAAATTATCATCAGAAGAAATGTAGTATACTGAATATCTTTCAAAGGGAGTGAAGAAACCTTCACAAAGAGTGAGGTGAAATGGCTGAAGAATCTTGCAATTACAAGATGTGGTCCTACTTATTTTTGGTTTTATCTGTTCATTATTGGGACGTTCTCCTTCTGGTAAGAAAGGAAAGCTTTCTTCTATATTTTTTCTTCAGTGTATTGCTGTTTTCAGAGAATGCTGTTCTCTTTTCTCTACAGTGCACACTCAGAACCACACTCACAGGAGTGACAGAGCCTCCTCCAACTACTATGTTAAAAGTGTCAAAAAATCAACTCCATCTGCAACATTACAGGAATTATCTCTGTCCTGACACCAACCATTTACATGAAACCCTGGTATGCTTCAGTGCCATTAATAATTTTGTTAATATTTATTAGCTCTCAATATCCCTCAGTCAAGGAGTAGCTCGTGGCTTGGCTAAAACCGTTCCAGCCACCACAACCTATCATAGAGCTGAATTAAACAGAAGAGCTTTTTTAAAACAAGAATAATCTTCTCTGCCTCAGAGATCAAATATGCCTCAAAGAATAATATGTGTTGAAATACTGAATAGTTATGATTAATCAGTGAGGAAAAAACAGACTCAGGTTACATAATGTTAGGAACAGAAATGCAGTATTTCCTTATGTACTCATAGGCACTATCCATTACTCCTGTTAGCCATATTTGACATAACACCACATACTGCACTGTAAAATTGTGATTTCCTCTACAAGTTCTGTATAGAAATACTCCATAAAGAAAGCAGCAATGCTCCTGAATCATAATTTTTGTTATAAGGAAGGAAGGAAACAAAACCAGAACTGTGGTACCTTCTCTTATCTCCAGTCTGAGGAGCTCAGAGCTGTTCAAAGAACAAATAATAGCAAAATTTCCTTTGTCTTGCAGAAGTCCAGAAAAGAACAGCAGAGAAGGCAATTAGTTTAGGGAGCAATTATCTTCCCTAAATGTCTTTACAGGACAGAACTGTGAGACAAGGCTTGGAAAAAATCAGACTTTGATAAAGGTCAGTGGCATATAACCTATTTTGGCAATTACTTGTCAAATATAAGAATGGTTTAAAATACATTGAAGCAACTCAGGAAATCTGGTGACAGGACTGTTTTATGCAATGTACTTGCTATTCTTCAAAGAACTCTGAATTTAACACTGGCAATACTGAAATAAAACTGCGTGTGGGAGAACAAGGAAAGAAGCAATATGCCATCCCCCTGAGTCTGAGGGGTTTCTGGCACAGCTGTGGTGTGTGATCTAATGCCATTTTGGTTGCTCCAGGCTCTGTTCTTCATCCTTCCCCACTCTCAGACACGAGTCAGGCATCTGTGACCTGCTGGCACATGAAGAGGGCTGACCCTTTGTGAGCTCCGGGGAAGCTGGAAAGGTTTCAGGAGGAGTTCTGCAGCACACTCAACACCTCACTATTAAGCATCCTTATTTTTTTCTGCATTGAATTATAATTTTCTCCCCTGGAGATTCATCCCCCTGGGTCCCCATGCAAAGATGGGGGATGTTTGGGGTCAGATTTGAAATGTTTGACCCACCTGCTGTTCCAAAGCTACACAGGCTGCATTCCCTCACCACTTCTGACACTGTATGATTTTATCTGTGCCAGTGGTGGGGGCTGAAAGAACATCAGGAGGGAGAGAGAACATTCCATAAAACTGCAGGCGGAAAAGGTTTGCCAATTATTTTTCTTCTCATGACTTCTAGGATGCACAGATTTCTTTTGGCAGTTCCCCTTGTTTTGTGCCCATAAAATAAGTTTAATAGCTGAATTTTCCTTAAGATAATCAGAGGCTGTATAATTTATGCATCTGAATAGCATTGTAGCCAGATGTAATTTTGCTTGAAGTTTCAGCATTACAGTTAGTAATGACTCTACTGGCTGTGTTTTGTAGAATTTGCAATTTATTTAACAGTTGACTGAGCACTGACCCCATATAATATTACCGTAATAAAATGTGGCAAAAATTAAAAATTAAAATCTAAAAAGAAATCTGTGCCTTCTGGGAAACAGGCAGCCTACAAGTGGACAGGGTATAGAAACAATCTCTAAAATGACAGGTAACTAACATGGTCTTTAAAGTTTATAGCAGAGACAAACTAGCCAATCAAACATTGAGCTGAACGAAGGTTTGAAACATTCTCTAAGTAATAGTAATGGCTTGAGCCATTTGTTTTGTCAGCCTTTCTGCCATTCAAGTCCCTCTCCCTGATTTGCAAGATTTGGTTATTTTGTGATCAGACAAACGAAATATCAGAGTATCCTGTGCTTCCAAAGAGCAGGGGAGCCTTAGGGGGAGGAGAGTTAAATTTCAAATCCTGTCTGTTTTCTGCCATGGCTTCCCAAAGAGCAGTAGAGCAGTGACAAGTGGGAACCTGGGACTTTCTGAAGCACACTGCACACAGCAGGGGAACCCCCTTGTTTTCCAGAGCAGCTCCTCCCTACTCTGCCAGGCTATCTCAGCCTTCCCCAGGTGGGAATCATTTAAGGTAAAGGATTTTTGAGAAAGTTATAAAGCAGGCTTTAGGAGTATTAAAAAAGAGAAAACTTAAGAGTTATGTTGTAGATGCTGATTTGGAAAGTAAAAAGATACTTTAGAGAGTAAGCAAGGACTTTCAGCAATAATGTGTTGAATATAAGTTATGTAGACCTCAGAACAGCAGAGAAATATACCTAGCAAGATATAGAAAGTGTTAAGCTTAATAATGGAGTACTGTGTATTGTATTCTAAAGCTAACAAGTAAGCATTGTTTTAAACAAGAATACATGTGCTTTTTCTAATAGACTGAAGTAAGTGTCAATATACTTTTTGCTTTCTGCTATTAGCTGAGAAACTTTTAAAGTATATTGTAATATAGAACTCAGAGTCTGCTGCTTGGGATGTGAACTGTTGTCATATTTCTAAAGTCTCAGAAATGAAATGAGACTTTGGAAAAATAAACACAGCTCAAGACACATCCAGCAGCAGTCCCATCTCATTTGTAAATATTACTGTAGCTGACACACTGTCCTACTCTTCAGAACCCTTCCTTGCTTTCCCAAGCACTGCCCATGTCCTGCTCGCCTCTTCCAGTACGTCCCACACCAGATCTACAAGTCTGTTTGGGTCATTACTTTCTTTTGGCCCTGTTTATAATAAAGTTTGCAGTCAATCCACCTTTTAGCCCACCTGCCAGGTGACATTTAATAAACTGTATTCTTCATTAAAATTTCCTTCTCAAGTATTATAGATGATTAATGGTGATAGAGAAATACAATGTCATCAGCCTAAAACAATGATCTATGGTGATAAAGAAAAGAGTATCATCAGCATAAAAATTATTAAGTTATTTGAAGAACTAAAGTTAAGATGGGAAGAAGCAGATCCAGAGTTTGCTGCAAGTTCAGTCTAGCTCTGCTGCATTCATGTGTGCTCCTGATTTTTCCTGTGGAAGTAAGTGTGGCTAGCACTTTTCTGTGTCCCCAGCAAGGGTAACAGAGCCTGTTGGGAGACTCTGCACTGCAGACACAGCACAACACAATGCACAGGGATGGAGTTTTCTCTCAGACTCCCACACACTGCCTGTGAATCCTCACTGCATTCCTAAGCCAATTTAGATCACAGGCCAATATTACACAAAACTTGCAGCAGGCTGCAATACAATTTGTGTGCTGTATGGGATATGAAGAGCCATGAAAGATTTCCTTTCAAAGTACTCAAAAGGCTGAAAAGATTTTCCAGCCAGTTGCCATTTACACTAATAATCCAATTGGAGTAAGAGAGTTTCTAACAAAGGTAAAAGATGACGAAACAATCAATGACAATGGCCCAAGACTGGAACAGCACTTCAAAAATGGAAAAATTAGTGGGAAAAAAAAATAAAAATACTGCCCCATGGTACACAGACACAGGACACTTGATCCAGTGTGGAATATGCATTCAAGACTACAATTCTTTAAACTCATTGATTCCCAAAGTTTCTCACATCAGTGATTTTTTTTCCCCCCAAGGAAAAACTCCTAATGATGACAAAAAAAAGCAAAAGACAACTATGACAAAAAATCATATTAATTTGATAGTCCACTAGGAATGGACATTTGACCCTCAGGATTTTCTGAAACAGGGATGGGCTACACAGTATGATAGCTGGTTATATCTAGGCCACAATGAAAAGCTAACACCATAAGTTTCATTAAAAAAAAAATCACCAAAAGTCTTTGCACTGTGTCATTCATTCATAATAAAATAAATAAAACAAAAATCCAACACTTTAATAGTTTGGGGGAGGAGGGTGGTGGGGGAGCTGAATGGAAGGACAATTTACTCCTATTTTCATTCTATAGTCACATTCACTGCAGCTATGGAATCAGGTGTGCCAGTAGTCAGAGCAGTTACCTACTTGATGGCATTGTTCCTAATTATTTGCTGTTCCTTCCCATTAATTTTCAAACTTGATTATCTTGATTTCAACACTACTAAAAGAGTCATTTGGAGAAATAATGGAAAAAGAATGGTTCCAGTGCCAATTCATGCTGTCCTCTTCCATAAATAGCTCTCCACCTTTAAACACTTACATTTATAGCTACGATATTTTTTGACCTTTATGATGTTTCCAAGCCTCTTTAACCATCAGCAGCAGACTGAATACTGTGAGATTTTTCCTCCTGCATAGTCTGAGTGTCCATACAGAAGGACCACTGGCAGAGGAAATAAATCTGAAACAATCTCTCCTCTCGCAAAGTGAAAATCTCATGATTATGTCTTCACCATTAACATGGCAAATTGAAAGCTACAGACTAAAGGTGCAGTGTATGTGGCACTTACACAAAGACATTCAAATTGGAGGCCAAAGAAGCAGGGATCCTGCTTTCCTCTCTGCTCAGGTACCAGCCCACAGGGAAAAGCCTCTCCTGATAAGAGTATATTGGGAGCAATGACCACTGCACACATTGATTCCCTACTTGCAGATGCATCTCTCCACAGTGTCAGCAAACAGCTTTTAAACAGAAATGTCTCCTAGAGGTTTTCTGTATGTGGTTTTGCATGTCACACAAGACAAGATTTTCTCTCCTGACACAAATTACAAAACTCTCCATTTAGGTCAGGCAGCAGCCAGGGTCATTCTACCAAGATGAGGAAATGCTCCCTGAAGAGACTGGATGAGTTTGAGAGTCATCTGTAAAAAAAAGGGGAAGCGTGTAAGAACTTCAAACTATTTTCTATACATTTGTATTTAAATATTTGAAACAACTTTGACCAAGTTCATAGTGTTTAAACTAGCATATTAATGAGAGCAGAGAATTCTAAATTAATTATGGAAAAGGTGTGCACACCAAAAGTCATTCTCTCCAAGAGCACATGATTGTACAGAACATACAGACTTGGGGTAAAGAAACATTTCAGGTTGCTTCTGCATACAACAAAATGAACCAAGTTTCCAGATCAGGAACTGGCTTGTAGAATTTGAAAAGCAAATTAAGCTCCATTCTCTGCCCCACTGCTGTGTGGACTGTCTTGCATGATCTGATAACTACTTTTTTTCCTAAGTTGAGTTAAAATGTATTGCTCCAAAACCAACAGCTTTTACAAGTGAAGTGAAAAGGAAAAAAACTAGAGGCTGAAAAAAACTTATTTGATATTCAGCTGGGAAAGGCAGAATTGTTTTACTCTGCCTATCTCGCTGGCTGTTTTCTTTCTCACCTGTGAAAGCAGTTTCTGTAATAGCAATTCAGTTCTTGTTCCTCAGACTATGTAGAGATTTGTTTGGGCTTGGATAAGTGCCCAAAACATACTCCTAACTATTCCAGTTCTATTGAGTCTCTGAAAAAGCACTACATGTATCTTTCCAGAATTTAGGTCTTTTTATTTCAGTCTCAGATGAAAGCACAAACAAAGCTAAACAAGGGGAAAGGAAGGAAAGTGATCTGAACTACACTTTATCTGAGATAAAGAATGGCTCATTTAGAGCCTGGATGGAGTTCTGGATGAATGACCATCTTAACTTTTGTCTTATTCCAACAATTCCTCCAACAATATTTTAACCCTGGGTAACTGAAATTCTAACTTTTGCCAAGTAAAAGGGGATTATGATGATACTACATTTTAAGGTAGAAGAGATGTATGCAAAACTGTTATTTTTTTCACTGAAAGTCAACAGCAACATATTAACAGCAGTGCCATGAGAGATGGGAGCAGTCACATCAAACAGAAAAGTTTTCACCTTGAACTTGGTGTAAAACTTAAACCATTACAACGTAATTCAACAAATTTGAACTTTTAAAAATAAGAAGTCTCTCAACAGCTAGCATTCTAAAACACCAATAAGATTTTTTTTTTTTCTTTCATGGGGCACTTTTCACTAGAGATATTTGGTAGGTGATATGCACTATTCCCAGTGCCAAGCTCTCTGTGAATGCAAGGCAAATGTCACAGGAATCAGCAGCAAGCTGGCAGGTAGAGCAGTACATCATGGTCACAAACAATCTTTCCAGTATCAATCATCCTTCAAACAGGAGGAAAAAATACCCTGTTCTCATTAATAAACTTGAGTTTGTTTTCAGATGAAATCCTGCCCCCCTTATTGCCTCAGAACAGCTAAGAGCCCCAGATTGCTGTTTGGGTTACCTGGTATGTCCTGGCTGCAAAACAGAGACGTCTGCATTGTGATTTCTTGCATTTGAAATACCTGAACAGAAAAAGAGAATAGGAATCCAGGACTATTCACTTATTGGTAATGTTCATTCATGCTTAAAAAAGTTCAGTTTGTTCTTGTACATCTTTCAGATTCTCTTTTCACAAAATATCAGTGGTCATTTCTTCTGAGTTTTGAATTATCTACTGCTGAGCAGGAGGCTCATAAAATTCCTACTCTCCATTTACATGCTTCTACAATAACACTCCAGAGGAGGAGAGGCCTATCTCCCCAGGATACCTGCTCAAGCACTTGTGATGGGAATGGAATAAAATACTGTGCTGTAGCAGACTGGGTTTGACAAATGCTCCTTTAATAGCCTCTTCCACTTGAAGCAGTTAAAGCAAGCCAAGTATAAGTTCCACTGTATCATTTTCCAGAAGTAGCAAATCAAACAAAATTTGAATAGTCTTGTATGACACTAGAAATCAGCAAGTGGAATAATAATGCATGTTATGCACCTCATGCACTGTCAAGAAATTATAGGAGGGAGTCAAGAATTTTAAAGCTCTTGAAAGATATTTCTGAGCAAGTCAGCCACGTGCTGTACAGCTCCATCACACGCAATTACCATGCACAGGAAACTACTCAATTATGCTGAGACATCTGAAGCAAACATTGGGCTTGTGTCATGTTTATGCTATGATGGGGAGTGTGTTTGAGCATGGACCTGGAGCAGTCCACCTCACTGAAACATTGGATTTTACAGCTTTGGTCAGCCCAAAGCTGCTTTCTCCATCCCTAGCCCTTGGCAGTGCAGCAATGATCTACAGGAACCACCCAGCCCTTTTCTTTCTTGTAGAAGGCACAGCTTTGCTATTGCAAAACCTGGCATTTTTGAAAGGTCTCTGAGATGAGATATTCACCTTTTCCCCTCAATTCCCTGCTATTCTCTCTTTTGAGAGCATCAAGTCATTATAAGACCATGTTAACCTCTGCAGCCCAAAGTAACTGAAGTATCCTCAGGTGTTTTGGCTGGGCTCAGGCATCTCTGCTGTACCAGAAAGACCAGAAAGGCCCATAACCTGCAGCAGAGTGACCTGCTGGGGGTGTTTCACATTGATACTAAGTTCAAGGTGTCCATAAGCTGTCCAGTCAATTTTGCCATTTGCCTTTCCATGCTCAGTCCCCCTCACATGATCTTTTACAGAGCTCACACAGGGCTTGGATTAACAGCATTATTTGCTTAATATGGAACAGTCCATACCTTCAACATACAACCATGAGTTGTCTGTTCCAGCTTCATTTGTAAGAGAACACAGTATAAAAGAGAGTCAATCAGCTGTACAAATAGAAGAAAAAAACCCAGAGCAGCTCTAACAGTTGCCTTTCTAATAGCTGGGAAATTCGGTTGTAAAACAATCCTCCAGGTGGTGTTCCAGGAAGTAAATTTGAGAAGAAGTTGCAACCAGAAATATATTTACTGCTAATTGTGAATCCTGCCAAGGTACCAAAGACTGAGCAGAAACCGCAGGGAAGCAATGTAACCTTTGTTTCAAGAGCTGTGGGTGTATTACAAATTGCTGAATGGGTGCCAAGGAGAGGAATGTTTTCAGTCAAAATGAAATCCCAACAGAGTTAGGTATTTGATTGATTTGGAAAATTAGATCATTAAAAACTTGGGTGGTTTGAGTGGTTTAAATATTAAAGGAAGAGAAGAAGAAATCAAATGCAACAGGAAACAAGAGGAATGACAGATACTGTAAAGGAGCAAGGAAAAGCAGATGCAATAGTTCAAAATCACACAAAAAGAGAAACAGGAACAGATGCATTTCCATAAAGAATAGAAAAATCTCTATGTTTATTTTCATTTGAAGCCAATGGAAGAAAGAAGTCCTAAAGGCATTAGAATAGTTTAATTTTGGTCTGGTTGACATTTTCTTTTGAACACCAGATTAAATAGCTCAACTCAGCTAACAGCATCTTTGCTACAAATGCTATTGGGCTAAAGACCAGATAAGCAGCAGCATTTTAAGCTTTTTTTCCCTATGCAAATAAGTGCTGGTTAATACTATCAACATACACATATTTTGAGTAAGATGAAAATAAAAAAATTGTTCACTGCTCAAGTCCTAATCTTGATGCCAACACCTGACATACATCAGCTTGAGACTTATGACACGAGGATTCCAAAGATGTACTAAGAGAGAAAAACAGAAACGTAAACACATTGAACTAACTACATGCCACTACTCATTACTTGTGGTAGTGTTTGAATTTCTCAGAATCAGGATCACTTAACATGAAACATGAACACACTGACACAACCATCAGAGTACCTGAACTTCTTCACCTAAAGCTTCCATCCTCAAAGGCAACAAATTGACAAGCATATCAGTTCCCATATTAAGATTAGACTACAGGCCTCAAAGTAATAAACAAAACCTTCAGAAATACTCCAAAATTCAAGGTTCCTCAATTCTTCAATGAGAAGCATCAAATTTAGATGCACATTTCAATCTCTATACATTTTTGTCATTTAAAATTACTTAAAGTTGCATTATTTTAACTTTTGAATTTGCAGTAAAAGTGCACACATTGAACAGTATTTTCTGATTTAAAAAAAAAGTAAAATGTTAAGAAAAAAGGGACCAATAAAATCAACCAAAAACATTAAAAAAGAGGGAAGCCTGAAAGAGATTTTGGGAATGTCAAGCCAGGTACCATAGCAGCACTGATGTTACCCCTTTGGGCACCTATACTATACATTTGCAGCCTGGAACCAGAATATATCCAGCACCACACGTCTGATATAAGCCTGGACTCTAATGAAGCCCTGAAGAAGCTGGTGGATATTCCATTGGGTAAACAGGTCCATAAAGAGCCAGTCCCACGGAAAAGGATCTCAATTTTATTAACATTTTTGATTCCAGAAAAGTTTTATACTCTTAATATGTTTGAAATAATGTGTGATGAATCTGACTTAAAAGAAGAATTGTAATAAAGCTAGAAGCGTACAAAATTGCAGGAAGGACAATTTAAACTGAAGCTCTCAACATTAACATCCAGGTTTTGAGCAATCAAAAGTGAGCTATGAAACACCAGAAAATTGAGGCCTTTGGTAAATGTCAACCCGGGGGAAATGTAACTTAGATTATTAGAGAGTCAAAGAATATAATCCACAGTAGATCACTTCAGCCCTGACTAATTACTAAAGGCACCAGTTCATTACACTGCTCTAAGTGTATCTAATTCAGTTTGCTCTGCAGTTCATCTATTATGTTTTTTTTATGTGTTCCTGCACTGGCTGTTGCCATGTACAACCTGCTCTGAAGGTTCTTGTCAGCTCCTGCCATTTCCACTCTGTCCAGAAACCGTGACTGAGGTTTGCTCAGTTTCAAGCAGACTTCTAATCAGCAAGAACAAGAAGGAAGAGAGAAAAAATATTAAAAATCAAAAAAAACATGGGTGAGGGATAAACTCATGTTTCAAAATCAGGACCAAAGTTGAGACATTTTTCGTAATAAGTTAAGCAACTGGAATTGGTTAATAGGAAACCATTGTCAGATGCAAATTTTAAATTCAAAAGAATAAAGCTATTTAACCTATGATCAGACCATTTAAAAGATACATTTCACTATAAAGAACTACTGAAATTTATTCCCCTAAGAGTCCATTGGTGTTGAAATTTTACATGGATTCAAGACTTAAGTATATTCATATATTCAGAGGTAAGAAAAATCCCATTCAAGGTTAACAACTACAAGTATCCAAAAATTTGTAGTTCACAGATGACTGGGGAAGACTCTTAAAAGGTCTTTTTTTTGCTCATGTATTTTTCTTGTTGTCTGCCCTGGACACCTTTTATTGGCCAGTGTTGGTTAGCTGAACCTTTGGTATGGCTTAATATGATCACCCAGGCAAACACCAACCCCCCTCAATCACTTAGCAAATGTTCTGAACACAACACAAAGTTTTTTCACAATTTGTACCTTTTCATAGAACAAGCATGAGGTAGTAATAGCTACACTCACCTCACAAACCTCTACAGCATTTAAAAATACTGTAAGGACTTCAGAGCAGCAGCAAAACTCTTATTACAGGAACAAATATTTTAAGTTGGGAAATTTGAAGTGTCAGTTCATGAAAATCTGTACTTTATATAAAAGAATATTTACTATCCATATATGACTTTCCAGTAGTTAATAATAATAAAACCATTTTTAAGTGACTATAACAAATTTCTTTTACATATACACATCACCTTTATGGCTTGGAAATACAGCAACATAATGGATATTAAAATTGACATACTCCCATATTTTAAATAGTTCTCATCTGCTCTTATTTTTTTTTAATAGGGTTCTCAAAAGTCATTCAGATCTAATTGGCATTAGTTTTAATTGAGTTTTGTGTTGGTATTAGAAGGAAAACTAGAAAAACAGCTTGCAGTAATTTCCTATACAATGAATCAAATAATGCAATATGTGTGAAGACAGTGTATAAATTAAAAATGACTGAAAGGCACAAGAAACTGTCAAGACAAACATGATCTGTGAGTGAAACTGGACACGTTTTCTTCTGTTTGTGCAGTGGGTGGACAGTCCAGCTCTCTCTAGCACAGATGAACAAGACAATCAAGCAGCTGAAACCTTCCCTTGCAACAAGAAGAAAAATCCAAGCTGTTCTGGAGTCATGCTGCTCACACTGGGAGGGAGCAGCCTCTGATAACAACTTCAGAAACTTACCTAAAATCTAAGTTACCTGCAGCTGCCTTTGGTCCACCACTACTCAGTTAACCTTCAGCAGTAAAGCACCAAAAATAATGTTTCCTAAATCCTCAAGCTGCCAATAACACTATTTGTTCCCAGAAGCACTCTTATCACATCAGTTGTAAACCTGTCTACAATTCCCAATACATTTTTTAAACACTCGGATTATGGAGAACAGTCAGACCCCTAACCTAGACAAGCCCTGGACGGGACCTTCCTCCCAAAGCCAGCTCTGTTTGCTTGTTTTGACTTCACAAGAACTGCTGAAGCACACTTCCAGTGGGATGATTTGTATCTGCTGACAGGATCTGGTCTGAGATCTCAGGGCTATGCACTCCCAGACCTGCACATGGTCCATTGACCAGTGTGTGGAGGCCCATGAACCTACCAGAGAAGGGTCAATGGTGTGTCCCTGGAAAGGTAGACTGTAGGCTCCAGGCATTCCTCAACAGATAGGATGAAATAAAGGCTTCCCCCATGGTGCCCTGCAGGTTAATGTTAATTTACCACAGTTCTATTCTCCCCATTGGCCCGTTGTCTTTCCCTGCCCCTTTCACCCTTATATGTTCATGTTCCAGAGTATTCTCCACTCCCCATTTCCCCATTGGTTCCTGTACCCCTGCAATTCCACACTGGCATTCCCTTGGCCATTTTATCCTTGGCCCTGCCTTTGTACTGCCCCTGTGCCCATTGGACCCTGATGCTTTACTCTGCCCCCTTTTGCCCTATACTTAAACCAGGACCCACCTTTGTTCTTGGTCTTTTGTCCCTGTATCCCTTCAGCTGGAATTAAGCTCTCCAAATACCCACACAGAAGACCCTCTCACCTCTCCTTGTTGACAAGCTATCCTGATGAGTGTGTGTGTGTGTGTGTGTGATTGAGAAGTTGTGTGCGTGTGCCTACCCGAATGCCTTCTACCCCTGAGATGCTTTTGGGAGGGTGGCAGCAACTGACCATCTGCACCCACCCACAACAGTGAGGACAGCATTTTCAGGAACATTATGGAAAATGACTGACCAAGTTTTAACTTGTGCAAGGACATTAACAGGTTCCCTGAGCTGCTTACAATCTCTAGGTGTCTACAGATGACTCTCCTGCTCTTGGGTTTTGCTTCCTTTTTAATCTGTATCAGCTAGAGGGCAAGCTGACATGCGCCTACTTGCTCTTCAATTGCTCCTTTACCCAACACACCATAGACACATCTCTGTGCAGCAGCAAATAGATCAAGCCTTCTTGTGCCTTAGAGCCTCTTAATCCAAAAGAGAGATAAAAAACCTGAAAAACCAACTGCATGATACAGAGCAATGCAGCAGAATATTGGGTGTTATCACTTCTTCTCTCACTAGAGCTGACTTTTATGTCTGTGATCACTTTTCCTTCCTTTAAGCCCCAAACCTTCACACTAAAGACGATAAGGAACCAAGGAACATTAAATAAAAAAAAAAATTAAAAAAAAAAAAAAAAGGCAGAATTTTATAGCCTTATTCTAGACCTTCTGCACTACTAGCAAGCCATTGCAACCGCTGCTATCTGTGCTGGAAACCAGACCCCAGCAGTACCAGGCAGTGACTTACATCTTCTGCCCCAGCAAAACCACACCTCACAGAGGCATCCACTTGTGTGCCACCAGCACCGCAAATCTGGACTCCAACAGTCCTCTTTCCTGTCCCAAAGTCAGCTTCCAAGCCCCCAGCATTCAGATTGCTTCCTGCGGGTAATGTCCCTGAGAAAAACCTCTGCAGCTGATATTTGGAAAAAAGCTGCATGGTTCAGGTGTCCCCCTCATGCTACACTCCAGTATATAAAGAACAAACTACCTTATCTTCATTAATACTCCCCCATACCTCATACAAGAACAACAAAAACATCATCACATACTGATGCCTGTTGTCTCCTTCACTTTCATAAGGTTGCCCATGTAGTCTGCAGGTAACTCAAGAAGTTATTGATGGCTGTATATTAAATACAGCAGAGTCATTTGTCCTCCAGGTCCTCCACTGAAAAAAGTAGGCAAAGCTCTGTTTTCTGAGGGCAAAACTGTTGAAATGATGAAATAAAGACTTTTTATTAAGGCAAAATACAAAAACCACACTGACAGCTGAGGGCTGATCTGCAAAAATAAATAAATGCTCAAACCCTGGTGTTTTTACCAGACAGTTCTTTTACCTGTGAGCTCAGTTCAGATACCACAGATTAGAGAAAGTAATTAGTGGCACTACATGACATTAAAAAACTCCACTACAAAGCATTCAATGAAAATAAACTACTTTGTAAACACAAATGAAGAAGAACTGCTCAAGATAGGTCCTGTGTATTGGCAAGGAAGGAAAAAACTTAATAAAAAGAGATTAAAATAATTTGCAAGGAGTGCTGCACACTACCACATCATCAGCAATACTTGGTGACCAAGGATGCATTAAAGTGGTGATGGAGAAACATTTGGCAGCTTGAGGTTTGAAGTATTTAGATCTTTGAGCAAAATGTTACCCTGCATAGAGTGTACCAGGCTGCTAACAGGTCTAATTCACAATATATTTAAAGTATACATTCCTATTACTTGAACCCTTACAGTGAGCGGAAATTACTTGTTTTCTTTTCAATATTTTTTCTGTGTCTAGTTATACATGCCAAAATGATTATACTTCTTTCCACCACATCACGTCTGCAATTTGCTCCCAATGATCTTCCCTAAAACAGAATGTTTTTGACCCATTACTATTATTATTTTTATTATAACTATTACTATCATCTTCATCAAAACCTAATTTTAAGATTAGCTTTCTGAAATAAAAACCTTGAAAAACTTTAGGGAGACTATATCTCTTTCAATCCATGTAAGGACAGTGGGTTTGGTTTCATGTTTTTTCTGAGTTTAATGGCACTTTTATCTTCATTTTCACTTTTGAAACAAATGTAATATTTCCTCTCAAAACTGAAAACCCCAACAACTTGCTTTCCACAGCATTTATCTCCTTCAAAACTACTTCAATCTTGCAAAATAGTTTTAGTGAGAAGGGAGCAAATAATTTAATGTCATTTTTTGCCCAGTAATGAGCAGTTGCTTGGGGATTTCTGCCTCATAGATTGGCATGTGCTGAGTCACTTAATGAGCAGAGGACATGCAAGCTGGTGCATGTCCTGTAAACTATGGATATATTGCCCTTCCCACTTGAAAACTACCCAAATGTTATAAATCCTTACTTACCAAAGTTGGTGTCCTGGTTGATGCTGAATTGTATCCCCATTCATCTGTGTAGTTCAGAAATAATTTTTGCACCTTTAAAATTGGATCTGAGAGTGAAGGAGAAGCCATGGAATGTCTGAGGTGGTTGTTTTCAAAACATAAAGATAGGAGTTTTCAGCTTTCCTTTACACACAGCCTGCGTTGTCTGCAGTGCAGATGGCGGGACAGAGCTCACCTTTGTTTTTCGTTACTTTTTGGCTAGCTGAAGCAAAGAAGTTCTCTGGACTGTGGGCTTTTTTTCTCCTTTTCCTTGGAACTGTTTGAACTTGCTGTGGATTGAAAACCCAGCAGAGCCCCAGGAGCTCAGACCCATGGCCTGGCCTGAGCCCGGCATTTCCCAGTGCCAGAGGGACTGACAACAACTGAGTGAGCCAAACTACAACTCACAAAAGAAACTTGCTGAATTTATCATCTCTTTGGAGCAGCGAGAGGTTTTGTTGTTTACTATTGTTTATTGTACTAGGAAGTGCTTTGCATGTTAAATAAGCAATATTTTTCCATTTCCCTCCAAGGAACTTTTTTTTCCAAACCAGCTGGGGGAGGGATTGGTTGGATTTGCTTTCTAGAGGGACCCCACTCAGAGATTTCTTCTCAAATTTGCCCTAAACCAGGACAAATACATTAATTTGTGCCCACGTGTGGTGTGAGAAAGTGGAAAAAACATACTGATGGCATTTTGGTTGCATTTACTCTGCGTTGGGATAAAGCAGACAGTAACCATGTTGCTGCTTGAATTCATAATGTCTCTTGGGGTGGAGGCCTTCCTGCATTTCTGTTCCCTAGGTTTTTTTGAGGTTTTAATACATCTCTGGTCCCTAGGTTTATTTTCTTATCCAGAAATAGCTCCAGTGTTGTCCCTAACACATATTTTTTACAGTAGAGTGGCACAGATTAGAATAGCTATTTTGCTAGGTGTGGTAATAATGATTTATAGGAAGGTTGCAACAGTCAGTACTGGAGTTTGTGCCAGGTATGCTTGGTTTCTGGTATCTTTGTCCTACCCTGTGTACCAGTTCCTGTAGCATGTTTTGTGGGTTTATTAGTAATTGCACCCAGTTTGTTAAAGGAGGAGCAGGGGATTCTCGGATTTAGAAAAAATTAATTTTTTGGTTTTTCACTTTGTCTCTGTCTCTGCCGGCCGGCTGTTTTTCTTCTGTTTCCCAAGAATGTAAATAGGGAGTTTTTTCTCCCAGCCAGAGAGTTTGAAGGAAAGGGCACGCGACTTTCTTTTTGTTTTCTCTCTTATTTATTGCTTCTTATCATTACATTCTGTTCCTGACCTGCAGAGTTCTTCCTTACAGGTCAGTTCAAAGCACAAAACTCTAAAGCTCCATTACCCAATACAAAATGCAAAATGCTCTAATGCTAACTACAAAGTGCAAAAAGCTTAATGCTCTCACCCTCAGGGTGGCGTGGATATTTATACTACAATCCATGTAATCAGTATTTATAATTCTACTCCAATAACTATTATCTATGTTAGAAGGTTAGACTCTATTCTAAGCCAACTATGATGTGCCACCTCACAGCAGAAGATGGAGGCAAGGAAGAAGAAGGAAGAAACCCAAAAGCCATGTGCTTCCTCCATCTTGTCTTCACCTGCTTGCCATCCTAAAAACCCCATATATCTAAAATTCTCACCCTGTGATAAAACTACACACTATTCTACTGTCTAATGCACACTTTTGAAAACTCTGCTTCATTCTAGAGCCTAAAAGCCCTTTTTCCATGAACAAAGGTTTAATACACTCTGTCAGAGATTCTAAAATCTCTCAAACATGCAAAGAGATATTCCTCATAATTCCAGACTCTGACAGGGGATGAGCCTTTTCAACTTCTCCTTTCTCTCTTCTTTGAATCTGTTGTGTCACTTTTTGAGAATGTTCATTTTCCCTGGAATGCCAAGGATACCACCTTCCTAGTATTTCATCTGGTAGGCTTCCTCAATGTAGTCTGCAAATTCTCTAGAGTGAGGGCTGAGATTTCCAGAGGAGCTGATGAGACCCCTGACCCAGAAGTAAACCCAGGTATGGAGAATCCTGAGTGGTGTGGAGAGTGGGAGAGAATGGCCTGAACCCTGAAGAAATTTTCTGATCTCCCAACCTGGGAATTTTCACGTGAACAAATTCAGAACCCAGACAAGGTGGGGAAATATCTGGAAGAGAATTGCCATGATGACTCTAAGGAGAAAAATATCATTGCAATAAGCTGGGCCCTGGCATATGCTTATTGCACCCTGCTAGATACTGTAGGGCAGCAGAGACAGGGGGGCAGGGAGATAAATCAACAGCTAAACCAGACAGCGAGCCTAAGCCAGCAGCTAAACCTGACAGTAAGCCTCAACCAATGGCTGCTGCTACTAGCACGAGAAGTGGAAATTGCACAGACCAGACCGATGGACCTGTGGATGATGATGATGATGATGATGATGATGCAGGAGAAGGACCCTCAACACCTCCTGACCTAAAATCAGAACTCAAGAGTAACTGGCACAAGATCAGAAGCCAATATTGAATCCTTTTCCCTGAAGGACCTTCGTGGCCTAAGAAAGGACTATACTCGACAACCTGATGAATCTGCAGTTAGTTGGTTAGTCCATCTTTGGGATGCTGCAGGCAAGGCTACAGTTCCAGATGTCACTGAAGCAAGGCATTTGGGATCCCTGTCACATGATCCCGTTCTCGACCAAGGAATGATGAGGGGGGCCGACCCTCACAGCCTCTGGGAACAGGTCCTGGAAAGTGTGGCACAAAGATACCTGTGTGCAGACAGTCTCTATATGCAGCAGACCCAGTGGAAGACCACAGAACAAGGGATTCAACACTTGAGAGAAATGGCAGTGGCAGAGAGTGTCTTTTCAGATGACATAAATATTAGGAACCCAGACTTGGTACCACGTACAACCATGATGTGGCGAAAACTTGTATGACTTGGGCCACAAGAATATGCTTCTGCTTTAGCAATAATGAAGCGAGATGACAGGGAGGAGACTGTGCTGCATGTGGCCAAGAAGCTCTGAGCATATGCAGATGCTCTGCGTGGTCCAACACATGCAAGAATCACAGCTGTGGAAACATGTCTGCAGAAATTAGAAGACAAGATAGACATACTCAGAGAAATGAAAGAGGGCTTTCTCCAAATCTCGGCAGTACAGGTCAAAGGTTCTGGTACCAAACACAGACATTCCTCAGATGGAGAGAAGAGTAGCACCCCATGAGTTGAGCTGTGGTTCCTCGTGCGTGATTTTGGGGAAGACATGAGGAAATGGGATGGAAAATCTACTTTTGCTCTGGCACAACGGGTGTATGAATTGTACAAAGACAAGACTCCGGGATGAATTTCCACCAAAAAGGAAGTAGCTCCAGTGGCCCAGGAAAAGAAGGATAACCAGGCTTAGTGCGGCCCTGCCTCTAGCCAGGTAGCGGCCTGGGAAAACCGTGTTTTCTGGATTGTGTGGATTCATTGGCCTGGCACATAAGAACCACAAAAATATGAGGCCTTGGTTGACACTGGTGTGCAGTGTACATTAATCCCATCAAGACATGTGGGCGCAGAATCTGTTTCTATCACTGGCGTGACAGGGCGATCACAGGATTTTACATTGGTGGAAGCTGATGTGAGCCTGACTGGAAATGAGTGGAAGAAACACCCTATTGTAACTGGCCCAGGCCAGGCCCAGGAGTGGATGCAACCCAGCTGGATAATTACCCACACATTTTTCACATGTTCTTCAGCTGCAAGACAGCTGCAGCTTTACTTCTCTGCTTCTGTGAACTAAGGGAAACTCAGCTGGAAAGCTCTGAGTTTCTGAAAATGCATGCAATTGCAGGTCAGAATTAGAAACTAGCTGAGTACAGGTTGCCCTAGAGCCTGCCATACCTGGACTTGGCACAGTTTTTGACTGATGTCACTTCCCAGTAGCAATGTTTACTGCTTCAAGGTAAAAGGTGAAGCAAATCTGCTGTCTTTCCATTTACCATTTTAGCAGGTCTAGGGAAAAAGCCTTTTGACACATGGCCCCTTACAAAGAAATTGAATAAAGGTGCAATCTGTTAGAGGCATGTTACAGCACACTACTACTTGCAAAGGATAATTTTGTTTCTTTTCTGATTTATGTGCTTGAATGAATGATCTCTCAGTGCTCAGAATTTTAATAGAACTGTAAAATTGGGAAATCCAGTGGCCTTTGCTTGGCAGCACAGCCCTTGCTCATGAGCCCCAATATAGCTACAAGGCTTGTGACAAAAGACAAATGTTTCCAGTGACCTCTCCTCCCTGCCCATTCCTAAAGATGTTGCCTCTGCAGCCAGTGACAGGTGGCTTTCAAAAGACAGCAACTGGCAGAGCAGGTGAAAGGTAAGAAGGCAGACAGGAATGCTGTGCACTGAATTGAATACATTGGAAGGGAAAGAGTGGAGGAGAGGAGAGAGCCACACAGGCCAATGCTCAGCAGGGCAGGACAGGGCAGTTCAAAGGCTCTTGGCTTTGGAAGTGAACTAAAGCACAGCCTCACTCTGCATTTCCCTGCTCTCCATACGAGCATTGTGGGTTGATGGAACCATAGGGATCAAAAATCCAAGGAAAGAAAAATGAAGCAGCTCTGAAACATTTCCCTAAATATCAAATATCTCACTTTTTCTTGAAAGACTATTTTTCCTCCCTTCAGGCATCAAAAAGACATAAAAGCCGAAGAATGTATTGAGAGCTGCCCTGAGGAGATGGGTTTGGACACTGGGGTTTGGAGCAATCTGGGATAGTGGAATATATCCCCCTACCCATGGCAGGGGATGGGGCGGGGTGAGCTTTTAAGTCTCTCCCAACCCAAACCAATCTGTGATCCCATAACAGAGAGAGAAAAAAAAGATGGGGGAAGACAGAACTTTGAAATCAAATTCACACCAAAGAAACTGCAAAATCTCGGACTCTGCCTCTCTCTCCATTAACTTTTACATAGCAAGCTTGAAACCAGTCAAGCTGGTGAGCAGGGAAAAACTTAAATACAAAATGAAGAAAGCTTGTTTAACACATGATTTGCTCAATATCACCCAATCTCTAAACAGTCCTATTTTTAGCTGCAAAATAATTTGTATACCAGCCATATCTTTCCTCTTCAAGAAAGTTTTATAATTACAGGTAGATGCCACAAGACAATATTTGAATTTAGTTTAATTTATAAATTACCTTGAAGCAGGTTTGTCTCTGGTGAATTTAAAACATTATCTAAAATTTCATGTTTTATCCGCAGCTGTCAAATGAGCAATTTCCCTACCTTGAAATATATAAGGAAAAATGCTAACCCTGAAGAAAAGGAAAAAATTAATCAAAATCTCTCACCTCAAGTAAAAAGAAACCTGGTGATACTCTATCCCATAAAATTGTGATATATTACTGATCCAAACTCTACCCAGTCCCAAGCATATGTGGTGGGTAACACTGATATAACCATCCTGGAATGTGGGACTGTACAAGGTACAGAGAACGCCAGGTTCTCTCTGAGACAGCTCTGCCTCCTCCCAGACCACACCAGCCATGGGTGAGTGTAGAGGAATTTTATTATCTTGGCTTTGCAGAGGCCCCCCAAGCACAAAGCATGAGCTTCCTGCACTCCAGAGCTCCTGCAAAGAGAGGAACCTGTGTGTCTCAGGTTATCTCTGTGCCCACAGATCCAGCCTCTGTCACCCAGGGGACTCCTGCCTGCCTATCCAGGCTGTCTGAGCCCGTGTGCAGGATCTTTATTCCTCCTCCTCTCTACAGCCTTCACACCATTTCTAGTTCTCCTCTTAAATGAAACATTTGAAGCCCTTTCAGGACAAGGGGTAAGGCGATGGGCCCTTCACCTTCGAGGGCAGACTGGAAATCCCAGCTTGTGGAATAAGTGCCTGGGGACTAGACAGCTGGTTACCTCTGTTAATCCCACTGACAGTAATTTATGCCCATAGAGTCAAACCCTTGAAAAATCCCAGGAGCAACTCATACAAAAATTACTGTAGAGTTGCTTTAGGTCTCCAGCCCTGTGTGCAGTGGTGTTACATAAACATAAGGGTTGACATGAATGATTTAGTGGCTAACCATAATTGAGACAAGCTGTCTCATCATTACAGAAGACATAACAGTTTGGGGTTTAATGAAACCTTGAGAAGTAAACAAACATTTCCTATGGGTGCATCATGAAACATTTACTCCTAATATAAGTTTACTTTCAAAAGAAGAAAAAGAAGTAAAATTCCTTATGAAGAGAAAAAATTAAAAATATTGTTGCAAATGATCACACCACTGTGATCATCTGCAAATTTTACACTCACAAAATCTTTAAAAATCCACTAGATCTTTAGGAGCACATTTATCAGCCATCTTTTATCACAGTAGAAATGAAGACACTTTGCTGACAAAGTCTGACAGAGTGAATCAATGGCAGAACTAAGTACCAAAATCCCCCGATTCCTACTGCAAATATGACTC
Organism: Certhia americana; assembly: GCA_018697195.1. NCBI lineage: Eukaryota > Metazoa > Chordata > Aves > Passeriformes > Certhiidae > Certhia > Certhia americana. Next base: position 11,113,820 of record CM031870.1, read on the forward strand.
CACATTACCAACATTATCAACTGCCTTATATATGAACTTTTACTGCCAAGTCTTAGTCATAAAGTAACTCTATTTCATCTCTATAAACTTAGAATGAATAACCTTTTCTGTTATTTTAACTTTGTGGGATATTTCTTATTTCTTGGAGGTAGATGGCAAATCCTTCTGTCTTCCTCAATTTTTAACTTAACAGTGCTTACCATTTCACACACTCCAAAGCTCTGGGCACTACCCATTTCCCTGGTCTCTCCATCATTGCTGGGGTTTTATATGAAAAATGCATGAGCATTTTGCACTCCCTGCCCCAGTGCTTCTGAGGTCAGGCACCTGTAATGAAAAGTCTTCCTGGATCAAGGGCACCAGTTTTCCCCAGTTTCTAAGCCAAAAAGGGGACCAAAGTTGACATAACAATAACTTAATTCCAGCAGGATCTTCCTCCTAAACTTGCATTTTGTAGAAGGTTTTGTCGTAAGAGAACAATTCTTTATCCCATGCCCACTTTGGTGTAGCGGGCTAACTGCAATATGCATGAAAAAATAATAAACAAGCCTTCTGTTGGCACAAAGACCTGAATCTGGACACGCACACAATACATCTGAAATTCACTAGGGTTTGGATGCTTTCTGTGTTCATTTTTTTTTATTTATTTTTTTTTTTTAAATAAAACACTCAAAAAGGGAGATATTTAATCTGATGTTTTAAACCCACAATACCTGGTGGGTTTTTTTCACCAGGTAATATATTCATATACAGTGCTCTAAAGTGGTAGAAAACACTTGATGTGTGTACCTCAAAAACCTCTTTACTACAAATTCTCTGTATTGCAGAGGGCTGGCCTGTGCAATGCATCACATTATGCCTGGTGCATGAATGAACAATTAGTTTTCAAAAGTTTATAATTTAAGTACTAAAACATTACCACTCCATACAAACTCATTGCAAATGATGCAAAATGTACAGATCAAACACAAATATTCTATTCCTTCAATGCCCGTTCACAACTCAGATGAAGGAAACTCTCATATATTCCAACTTCAGTCTGACTGGCCTAAAAAATGCAATATTGAGATGAAACCAGGGGAATCTCATGTGAAAGAGCACCAGCATTCCCTGAAATACAAGTTTCCTCAGCACACAAGAAATTGGCTACTATTACCTACAGTCAGCTGAGAAAAAAAAAAAAGGGGGGGAGAATATTAACTCAAGTAGTATAAACTCATTCATCTCAAAAGCTGTTGGATAGGACATGGGACAACCAAGATGATCAAGACTTGGTTCTTGGCAGTGTTAGACGAGACAGATAAAACAAATCTTGGCACCCATTTGTACTGAGGGTGCTGTTTGTTCACAATGACTCCCTCTGAGTGAGGGAACAGTGCTGGCAAGCTCCTCCCTGCAATTCACCCTCACATCCCTGCCCGGATTTCTGTATCAGACATGCTTCTCTGGGCTGTGGTGGCCTCTGCTTGGGTATTTAGCATTGCCCCAAGCAGCTGTTTGCTCCATTGCTGGTGCTCAGCTAAAATGAAAACATTTTTACCCCCTTTCATATCCCAGATGCACCACAACTGTACAGACCTTGCAACAGCAGTTACCACTGCAGAGAAATGGAAGGGGACAATGATGCATCCCCAGGAAAACCACACCAACCATTCCTTTCTGACTTGGAACAGGTTTGAAAAAATGGCTTATTTCTCCCCTGATTATCAGTCCTTTAGACAAATTTACAAAACTCAAAAAAACATTGTAGCAATGAATGTTGCTGCTGTCCTCAATATAGCCACTTAAGTTTGGGGGGTTTATTTTTTTTCTCCAGCCCAAAGGCAAAAGAAGTAGGTTGATAAAGAAAATAAATTATTGCAATGGCTCCCATGGGTGTCAGTGGCAGAGAGAGATTTAAAAAATGAAGTGGCCTGTTCACTCTTCAGTATTTTCTCATTATTTCACTGTCTGGTTTTTTGGGGTTTTTTGGTTTTTTGGTTTTTTTGTTTGTTTGTTTGTTTGTTTGTTTGTTTGTGATTGTTTTTTTGTCTTTTCAGTTTTTTTTAGATTAGTATTTTCATTAAATAAAAATTCCTAGCGCATAGTGTTGTTAACACTGCTGATTTTAGGTCTGAGTGCTGATGCTTCAATATGTTAGACCCATAAATGCAAACTGAAGCAATCACACAAACATGGGAGCTGTGTGAAAACAGAGCTGAAAGATTTTTAATCCAAACAAACACAGTCAATTAAAGTTCTTGAATAATTTGAAGTTTATAAAGTTTTGGGGAAATCTACTGATATTGAGGATATAAATTCTCTTTTTTGGGGGTTCCATCTATTTCAGTGCTTAAAATCCAGTCAAAATATTTCCAGGCTCCCTGTAGCCTTGCCGGCTGTGCTGCAGCTCACATCATTGGGAGCTGTAGAGCCAAATTATCACAGAGCTATGCTCAGCCTATTTTGGTTACCTCACATCAACCTGCCAAGTGTGCTGCAGAGGAGTGTCACTGCCGTTATGGCACAGTGTCCTCAGCAGTCAAGGGAGCTGCGCTTCAGTCCCACACTCCGAGTGAGAGGCAAAACACCCTGCCATGTATGTGTTGGTGCATGTGGGACACCAATCTGCTGTTCTGTGTGTCTGACAGATTATGAATGCATATTCCACAGACCACAGACAATTCAAGCTGAAAGAGAATTCCTACTTATGCCCATCCATGGAGCATTCCAACTGATGCCATCCATGGAGCATGCCTACTGATGGCCAACAGTAGGAATGGCACTGGCTTTTGTTGAAGCGACACACCAGATGGATCTGCTTCTGTAATTTCTGTTCTGAGAATCTCAGATCTGACATTTCTCACATGTTCTAGTGATTAGTACACCTTGCTGTTCCAAAATACTCAGCCCCATAAAGAAAGTGCAATAAATTCTTCCAAATCATCTTTCAGTGCAAGGTGCCATTAATTCTGAGTGTATTTTGCAGACCTAGGCGTTCACATATTATCATATAAATGTGTCACACAATACAATACCATCCTAAATCACTTTGAGTCTGGATATTAAACTTTCTTCTTTTTTTTTTTTTTTCTCCTTAAAGCAAACACACCAAGAAACACTATGGGTTTATGTCGCAGACCACTGCTAGCTGGTCGGCAGTGGGGAAGAGGCAGCGGTGCCACAACCTTCCAGAAGCATCTCCCTGGGGAAAACACTCGGAGGCACAGGTGTGCGTGCACACACACACTCACTCACAGCACTAGACAGCTCTTTATAATCCCCGATGGCAAAGAAATGGGAAAGGTCTTCGTATAGAGCTCCAGGGAGGAGGTTTATTCCAGCCACACATGAACAAGTCCAGGGATGAAGACAAGGAAGAATGGAAGTAATGGCTTTAAGTATAGGGTGGAGAGAGGGTGGAGCAGGGACTAATGGGCTGAGGGCTCAGGGGAGGGGCAAAGGCAGGGCAAAGGGTTAGAGCCAAGAGGGAGACAGGGGTTGGGGCACTGCCCCAAAATGGGGCCAATGGGAAAGCAGGGAAGGGAGAACATTCTAGGGAACATACATTTAAGGAATAAAGGGGTGGAGAGGCCGACGGGCCAACCAGTGGGGTAGAACTGGGGTACATTAATGGAAGTAGAAAAGCAGGAGCTGGGAGTTGTTCCACTTTGTTACCCTGACCAAGGGGAGAATTCTTTAACCTAGGTTTCGTCCCTCCAAGGGCCCACAATTCACGCTATCTCCTTAGGCCTATGGGCCTCCACAGGTTTATACTAGAGCAGGCTTTGCAAGACCACAAACTACTGACTTTAATGATTTAAAATACAGAGCGCTCAGATGTACTGGGCAAAATGGATTAAAAAAAATTGTAAACAAAGCTAACAAGAGCCCATGATATCCCTACAGGGCCAGTCCTTTTTTAAATCTTTCTTCCCAGAGGCTTCCAGTAGGCTTTTGAGTTAAAACAAACATTGTGAGGTCCCTTCTGTGCCCAGGGAAACCTCAAACTTTCAGATCTGTTTTCTGCTCTGTTCAAAAGTCACCCTGCCTGTGCATTTATGGGAGCTCTATCTGTCCATTTCTGTCCCATCCTTCCCTGCAGGAATCCACCCTGCTGCCGGTTGAAAATGACATATTGTTTTGGGGAAATACAGTTTCCACCTCCTGCCATACCCACCAACAGGGCCAGCATCAGAGAAAACTAATTCTCAACCAGATCAGATTTAGATAAAAAAAAAATCTATTGGGTTTGTAGGACCTCTTGGCATAACTATCAAGTTGCAATAAAAAAAACAAGAGTCTGTAAAACACAGAGCATATCTTCTGTCAAAAGAAAAGTAGTGGGGACCACTTTCTAAATCAAACTCTTTTCTGTATTGACATACCTAGAAAATATACACCAATGACTTGCAGGAATAGTTACACAGCTTTCGGAATTAGCAATGATCATAATTTATTGTGGTTTTTTGGGGGTGGGTGGTTGTGGGGTTGTGTTTTTTGTTATTGTTATTGTTGGGGGGTTTTATTAGTTTTTTTGTTAACATTAATGTTAAAGGATTCTGTGATTGTCGAGAGTATTTCAAAGTGCATTAATATTAAATATTACCTGCAGAACTAGACATCATTTCCTTCTTTGGTTGGCAGTAGACAAGGCATTTAATGTTATATCTGGGACACTATCAAAACCAAAAAGAAGTCACACAGCAGCACTTTCATACCACATAGCTGCTGTTGCAAATCTAATATTTACTTAGCCTGCTTATTTCAGCAATTTTGGGTCAATTATAGGGGCGGATACATTGATGTCTTGGCTTTTAACTCTACTTTTTATTAAGAACTTCTCTGCAAAATACAAACAAGACAACAACAAAAAAAAAAAGGTTTCTTGTCTGGATTCAAGATGTAGATGTTAATATGAAGAAACAAGAGAACTGGTCCCTTTTCAGTCTTAGGTTAAAGCAAGAGCTCAGTTACACATTATTGTGGATTTTTGTCAACAGTAAGACCATGTTACGAACTTTTTGCTGGTACAATTTTTTGCTGGTAATTTTTTTGCTGCTGCAAATCTTTGTGGAGTAGTAAATAGTAAGGGCTTTTATGCTTGCAGAGAGATGTGATCACTTGCAATCTAAAAATGCATTTTAATATAGCCGAGTGCAACATCATACAACTGGGAACACAGTGAGTCTACTAAATCTACAAACAAATCTGCAAAGTAAATCTACTGGCTGAGAAAGCCTATCTGGGAAAGCAGCAACACAAGAATATTTAAAGGTCACTCCTTAAAAGTTTTGCAATCTTTGTGACAAATAGTTTATTTGCTGAAAAATACACCTAACTGCACTTAAGGGAAGGCAGATTTTTTTTTTTTGGTAATTAAGGTGAAATTTGCAAAAGCTTCCAAAGGTGAAAATTCAGATTTTTGTTCAATTGACTATTGCTTTTGTGCAGTTTAATCATAAAATGTGTGCATGTCATGACTGTGGTGATATGAATACATTTAACAACACCTGAGTGCCACACTGCACACACTGCAGTTATCAGTGAACATTCCCAGTGCTTAGAGCTGGAGTCTGAAGGACGCCACCCTCTTTTCCACAGCAGGAATCACCAAGACAAGCTGCTTTCTGAGGTGCTTTGGAAATGGGATTCAGTTCTCATAGAAGTCCTCTTATATTTCAGCAATTTCCTGGCATGCACATGCTGTGTTTTTTTCAGTGGCCTTAAATAATCCATTTGTTCACATCTGACTACCCTGTTATCACTCTTATATTTTCCCAAAGGATTGAGTGCAAGATTCACTGTTACACTCTATGCCCCTTAAAAACAGGCAGAGTTTCCTACCTACTCCACAACTCCAGCAACAGTCAGGAATTATTAGTGTTTGATGATCTTTTATTTCAAAACCTCCATCTCTTGTACTTTGAAATTGAACTTCTTTTGCCTGCAAGGCCCCCAGAATCTGATAGCTGACTTCTTGAACTTTCCTAAACTGCAACAGCAAAGAAAGTAAATCTATCAGTTCTGCCTCTTACAGTAATAGCATTTGCTAAGGGAGGGATAAAGGAAAAAAAAAAAAAAAAAGCAAGCAGTGCTGGTAATGTCTACTAAAATTACTGTTCTTACTTTTTGGTTTTTGGGGTTTTTTTTCCATTAGTTGAATTAAATCTTATTTACGGATTCTATTGAACAGATCTGTTGAAGTACTGGTATATCTTGCTTGGATTCAGCAAGTCCAGATTTCAAAAAGATTAGAGAAGGAAAAGCACCTTAGCAGCTGCATAAATTGTGGTAGGGTGTTTTTGTCAGAGAAAGAAATCTCTGGCTTTATTCTGCTTTGTCTTCTTCACAGCATCTCTTGTTCGAGCTGTGCTAATCCACTCCAAGAGAGGGGCTTAAAACCAACCAAACAAAGAGGAATAAGTCAGTAAGGAAAAGTAAATATCCTTTGAAACAAACAGTTGTACTACCAGAGATCATTTCTTTCTAGGTTCAAAATTCATGTACCCCTTTCCATTGGTGGTACAGAATAAGAACAGGTATTTACACTAAACATTTTTAAAGTGTCAAATCTCTCTTCTCCTGACATGTACTAGTCTTTGCTGTACCACAAGCTTCAGACAAGCTCTTCTCTAGGAATTGTTAACTGAGGTAGGTGAGGATTAAAGGGAGCAGTATTCCCAGAGGTCCTGGTGATACATGAGAACATTTCTGTGGCCAAATCTAATCAGCAGTACCTTCCTTTTCCCCCCTTCATTTGAGCGGCAGCATTGCATTCTTGTATTCCCTTAGAAAAGACTCTCTTCTTGTGTTCCAGGAATGATCAAATCTCCATCCAATAAAATAACAGAGTAATAAAGAAATCACACTTTTTCAGCTAGAGAAATCATAAGCTCAAGAGAATAACCAAGCCATGAGACTCTAGTGTTTTTCTTTCCTCTAAAGGGTTCAGCGCAGTATTTTAACTATTAAAGTCTTGATAAATAGAATGAAAGCTCAGTGAGTATAGATACCCTTTGAAATATTTACCTTAATACTAATTTACATTAAGCTTTGAACAGGTATCTCTCAAATTGGAGAGGCATGTGTATGTTAAGAGTTGTTAAAGAAGGATTCAGGCATCCAAATGGTTTAGGATTTGATGGAAGAAGAGGAAGGTTTCACTGCTCACAGAAGCAGTTATTGAGTTTTCAAGACTAGCTAAAGTTCAAGACTCAAAGGAAACACATCTTGGAGACTAGAGAAAAAGTTGGGAAGTCCAGAAAGAAAAAGCACCAAGACAATATAAACAGAAAAAGATAAGATTCTATGCATATCATGGGTTGCAGTGCAAAATGTAACCAAAACTCTGTATTCTATCACCATCTGTTGAAACTGGGGTGGTGGGGGGTGTGGGTTATTGTCTGTCAATGGGCCAACTGTCAAGAAACCTGCTGGGACAGTTTTCTTATCTCTTCCACAACTCAGCATCCCTCCAGGGAGAGATCTTCTGCTAATGGGCCATTGAGTCTCACTGATGAAATTACATCATCCCATTGGGAAATGCTCCATCCAGGGGGAGGAGCCAAGTATTCCTACCTGGAAAAAAATCTGGGAATTGGAACACCAAGCAGCCTTTCCTCTGGATTCTCAGAGGAAGACCAGGCCCATCTATCACTACTGGACCTTCAGCAAAAGAACTCCACTTTTCTCCAGGAGCATCACTTCAACAGAGCCACATCTGCCACTAGGACTGCAGCCACCATGGGATGGCACTGCCACCAACACCCTGACCTACAGGGTGTCAGTTGTATCCTGACTCTGTCAGTGGGTTTGTTTATTTGTTTCTTTATTTGTTTCTTTTTTTCTCTTTTGCAATACTACATGTGTTTTGGTTTTATTGTTTATTTTAGTTCCCCTAATAAAGAACTGTTATTCCTATTCCCATATCTTTGCCTGAGAGCCCCTTAATTTCAAAGTTATAATAATTCAGAGGGAGGGGGTTTAAATTCTCCATTCCAAGGGAGGCTCCTGCTTTCCTTAGCAGACACCTATCATTCAAACCAAGACAATGCAAATCCACAGATTTCTATTGTTAGGCCAATTTCAACTATCCTGTCCCAATCAGAGCATGTCTGAAAAGTGTTACCTTTAGTAACCAGAAAGGAAAGAGACAACTCTTAAAGTCTTCTAAACTAGCCTCTAAAAGCCTTCTAGACAGCCTTCTTACAGCTCAGAAAATGTTAGTATCAGACACACCAACAGTGAGTTGCACTCCTGTAATTGTGGGAAAAGGATGATTGCTTTAAACATAAGACAACAGTTCACCATAGTTTCAAGTAGCTACAGTTTGTAAAATATCAGTACTTTCCTCTTACAAATACCAAGTTCACTGCTTTGAATACATCCAAGCATAGAAAGGATGCTCACACTGTCCTTAACGCTTACTTCTCTTCAGCAACCAGGGTGTGTGAGAGACAGAGCGGTTCCAGCCCAGAGCCAAGGAGCCTCTGTTAAAGCTCAGAGCAATTACTTGGCTCTTGCATGTGTCTGTCCCATCCCAAGCCTTTCCACAAAAGGCTCCACAGTCATACAGATGTTTAGGGTATGAATTCTCCAGTCCAAGTGGGCACCCTCCCACAACTGAGAGCCAGGTAGCTTTCTGTTCAATTCCAGACCTATTCCTGTATCCGGCACTTACAGTGCTCCTTTTTAGCAAATTCAAGGAGAAGCTGATGGTGTGTAACAGACAGCAACAAATAAGAATATAGGTCCTTCTTTTGGACTGGACTTGAGGCCCATCTGTTTCAATAAGATGGCTCTTAACAGCCCTCAGCACTAAGTACTTCAGGAGAAGCAGCAAAATCTGTATTAGGCAGATAGCAGATAATCCTCCCTCAGAGTGGATCTCTTCTAAATTCTCAGCAGAACCAGAGAAAAATCCCCCAATAGTGGGGTTTAAAATCCTCAGGGTGAAATAAAATGGTTTTCTGGAAGCTCATAGAGTGAAAATAAAAGATATTTACCAAATAAAAAACATTTTATTTAAAAAAAACCCCATCCAGATTATCTTGGGGGAGGGGAAAGAGGAGGTAGAGGAAAAATACATTATTTCTCTGCTGATTCATGAGATCTACTGCTGATTTTTTATTGTTCTGAGGATAAGATAGAAAAGACTACTGAAAATTCTTTCTTTTAGTGCTAGCATTTCTATGTGCTCTGCATTGGTGTATTGCGCCTAAACATGTCAAAGATGTTTGAATCATGAATATCATCCCTAAGCCACTAAGAACTGTTCCATGCTAAGAAAAGGAGCACAAGTAGCCAACTCATTCATAAGCAGAAAGATTTTTTCTTCTCCTACAGATGCAATCAAAATCTAGCAAGACAACTAACTGTAATTTAATCTTATCAATTCTATGTGCAAAACTAATTTTAGGTGTGGCTGGAAAATGTGCAGAAGGAGTAACAACAGGGTATTTCTGGCCCCCTCTGGGATTTTAAAACCAGTTTCAGTGGTATTAAGTATAAGTACCATAGCTACATTTGCTAAATCGAATAATTGGACTAATAAGGACATCTGGAAACAGTTGGTATCAAACAACACTCAATTTGTGTTTCATTCATGACCTTAATGCATGGCTGAAACAGGCACTGCAACAGCGGTGTGGAGTGCTCAACACTCTAGGGGAAGTTGGGGAGAAGAAGTAGAGGATAAAACTTGCAAATATATCTAAACACTAATAATAACACTGATTCAAGGTTGGCACATTATTCAATGAGAAGAGATAGCTTTGCCTTTTTTCGCATGCTAAGAACTGCATTTAACTGTACTCTCATATTAGACTTGATGGTTGGTGTTGCTCAGGGTCATTAAAGCCTCTGGATGCTCTCAGGGTCCTGGCAATGTAACCCCTCTAGTTGGATTTGCACTGCTGTTTTATTATTTTGGAGGGCTGGGGGTGTGTTTTTTTGTTTATTTGGAGACACATTCTACTCCTAGGATGTTAACGTTAGAACAAGTTTTATTCAGTTCAGTTTTGCTGACTGACTTACCACAGCCAAAAACTCTTAAAATTGAACACATCTCTTTCAGTTCAGAAGAGCTTTGGAATCTCAACAATTGCCAGATATTGCAAGATTAACCACTGTACTACTAAACAAGGACTCAAAGGATGTGTGGTTTAGTGAACAGATCTATTAATTAAACCCAAAAAAGCTGTATATTTAACAACTATATTTCTCCATCTACCATATAAAAGGCAACTAACTATTCTTTGGAGTCCATTTCGTAGGGCCTTTACAAAGGGAATAAAATATCCATGAAAGTAATATCAGCAGAAGTCAGCTGAGCTAATAGTAGAGCTGGCTTTTATACACTGGGATCTAAGAAGAAATTGATAAACTTTAAAAGCAACTAAATTTAAGACAGGTAATTTAGTATACTGTGTTGTTCCTATACTGACTTTTATAATCTAAAATTTATCCCTTTTTCTCACAAGATAAAAAAATAGGCACCTGTTAATAGCCTGAATTTTAGCAAGTTTCATTGCCCTGAAGTATCAGACTGCTCCTTAACAACTTCTCCATTAGTGTTCATAGGATTCTCTCCTTTTCTGCATAGAAAGGATCAGAACACCTTTGTGTTCAGACTTGTTTTCTAAGAGAGCTAAACTCCCACAGATCACTTAATTCTGTCAGCTGTAACACTCAAGAACATACAGAGAACTATTCTGCACATTATTTTACATGATCTCTCCCAGCATCAAAACTAAGTTTATGCAAGGGGAGAAAAACTGAAAATCCACAGGCAAAAGGAAAAGTCATGTTCTGCAACACATTGATAGCTAAGTGCTACTTGAAGATGACTCTGTCACCTTGAGTTTTGACTTTACGTTCTTTAGAGCTGTCAGAGACTGCAGTCTACAGCGAGACTCATTTCAAAAGATTCAACAGCTGCTTAAAATTAAAAAAAAAAGATAAAAAATAAAAATGCAACCAATGCTTCCCTGTTAGTAAAGCAGATCAGTCTTTCGTAAGATTACTTTATCCCATATGCCCAGCCTTGTCAGATTCATAATCCTCTCTTTGTTAGATACAGGATAACATCTGCTTACATTGCCAAATTCCAACGAGGCTGGGGCTCCTCTCCTGGAGCCCTCAAAGGCCAATTAAGGGCACAAGCAGGTACAGCTCCTATGGACTCTGCTCAACCACCTCCCCTCTCCTGTCTCCCACACTGGTGTTAAACAGATCCAATATCAACAGGACTGAGGCAACTGACTTTGAGATCAGATCTATTTCCTGCTCTCAGCTTTGCTCGGTCATTCCAATTTTGCCTGCGTGTGCTGGTGTTCTCTTTGCAAGCACGCTCTGTACTTCGATGACACTCTGGGCTCTGCAGCACCAAAATAAAATAGCGAGCAAAGGTGAGCATTTCCCCTCTCAGAATATCAGGGAACCTGCCCTTGGCCACTCACAGCAACCTGTCCTATATCCTAGCCCTGACACCGTGGAAAAGCAGAGAAAGAAGGGAGTTTTATTAAGGCCTATGACATGCAGCTTTCAGTAGCAAGATACCAAAGGAGTTGAGGAGATTTAAGAATTTTCATAGCACATGAATTATACCTGTACACACTTGATTCACATTTGAAAAGAGAGATACCATAACTGTACAGCCTAGAGACACAGGCTGGATCATACAATGTCAGGGATCATAGTATTGCTTAAGTAAAACTTAATGAAAAATATGAGTCTCAAGTTAAACACAGGAACCTGTTGTCATCTCCAAAAAATGGAATGCTAGCATTCTAGCATTCTCTTCCTCACAGTGAGGTAGAGATCTTCTGGTTGTTACTCGTTTTCAATGTGACAAAAGACGGAAGAATGCAAAAGGGGTGTCAAGTTGCATGAAAAGAGAAAGATATGAAGAAATCATTTCACTTCTTTCCTGTGGAAGAACAGCCGAGTAAGACAGAGATTTCAGTGAAGAGTTGAAGGTGAAATCTTGGGGGAGCAGCCTTTCATTTGAGCTTGGTAGTAAAGAAATGCAATCTAGACAGTTGACTCCATTACTAAGTCTTCCCCAAAACTGAGCAGCTTGCAAAAATGCTGAGGGTTTTGTCTACATAAAAAAAAGAATTAACTTGAGATTATTTCAGCTCTTTTGCTGCCTCGTAATATGCAAAGCCAGCCCCTTTGTCCACGTAGTCTTCCCTGTGCACACAAGATATGCTAACTTCAACTCTTTACACTCTAAACTCACATTAACTTCAACAGGGCATTTATTCCCACAGACGTATTCTGGCAATAAAGATTGCAATTTAGAGTTCTGGAGTTCTGATGGTTCCAATAACACATGTATTAAATTTAGGAGTGGTGTAATTCTTTGTAGGATTAGGACCCAATACTTAAATCTCTTAGTGAAAGAGACAGTTTCTTCCTGTGTTTTCATACCAGAGCCACAGTCTTTATTGGAGCTTTTATGCGACACTGTAATTCAAATTTCCCTAGGTTGCAGCTTTTTCTTTTTCCTGTTTTACTTTTGCATTTCATTTCACATATCCTGCACAATCTACAGTGAATATGAACTACCATGTTTGTCATAACAAAGGAAAACAGAAAAGCACTCTTGTCTGCAGCAGCAACCATTTCTGCCTGGATTGCCATTGATCTGGTGATATTTTTTCACATTCATCCCTTGAGATTTATTCTTGAAAAAGCGATAACCAGTCAGAAGAGTTATCACCTTGTCTCCTTGTGGAAATGCATTGCCACCCGAGCCACAACTCATACAGCAGATATCAAGGCCAGCAGTGGAATATCTCTGAAACTAAAAGTTGAACATTTCACCTAATGACAAAACAAAGTCCACAACAAAATTCCATTACACGTTTCTTGATGAGATAGTTTTTTTCCTAATAATTTTTTCTCCAAAGGTAATTGGAGTCCATGTTGCTCACACCTGCATAATGAAAAAAATCAGATAAAAACTACTCTTTCCTATAGCCATTATTCAACCACAACTTGCATTATGGATCACCACATTTCAGCAATGTGCTCTGTGTTGAACATTTGTTTCAAATGGAAATAGCTAAACCAAAATCAAAGGAAAGTGTTATGTCTTTGATGTAGTTCCATACATTTGTTATGCTTCAAGGGCTAAGGCTGCTAGACCCTGCTGATGTCAATGGATTGGTTAAATCCTCTTTCAGACTTTGTGGAAGGAACAATTAAATCCCTGTAGATATGACCACAAATGCTTTAGTGATGTCATATTTTTTCAGCTATTCCATTGCCTGGTTTGTTCACACTCTGTTTCTAGGAGAAGGCCTAAAGAAAAGAGCTGAGACCAGGACTAAGTGGGATCTTCCATGATGGCTAATCACTGTGTCAAACTGGGGTGCGAGGGGAAGGTGACTTCCTGAATTCCTGATTGCTCTTTACTCCTGTGACCAAAAAAACTTCGCATGCTCTCTGTGGGAAGAAATGTCACTGTATCTGACTACCAGATACCAAATTTTGGTGGTGACTTCAGACAAATAACTAAATTTTTAAACTACTAAACTTACACCATCACTCACTTAAAACTTACAGAATAAGTACAAATATTTGCCAGCTTATATCTGTTATAGCAAACACGCATGTTTTCCTGGGTACAATGAATGCGAAGCTTGGGAACCTGTAAACTCTTCAAAGGCAGACGAGCTCCTGTCAGTCACAGAGCATTATGATGGGGTAGAAAAAACAAAGTAAAAACCAAAACAAACCAACAAAAAACCCCAGCAAGCTATGTAGGCTTTTCTAGGAGAAAAAATAATTCACACAAGGGGCATAATTGTGTATAATATGTAACCACAAGAAATAACTACTTTACCATGTTCATTCACTCAGAAAGGAGAAAATGGAAGGAAAGAAAAGCTAATCCTTTTCAGGCTTGCATAGGCTGCCTCCTGCTACAGCAGCTCAGGTTTTGTGCTGCCAGCTGTGAGTGCTGCTAAAGCACAGCCCTGAAAGCTGGTTTGACTCAGGCACATGGGGCCTGTGCACACAGAAAAATGCTTTTCCCACATGGTGCTGCATTCAGCATTCAGAGTGCTGGAAATATTCCAGCTCCAATGTGAGAAACACTCTTGTTTCCTCAGAAAGGAACTCCACAGGGGTACGTGACATAATAGATATGTATATGTTATAGTTCAAGTTGATTAGGCTTCCCTGGTCATCCTGGAAAATGACACCAGAATAAAGGGGAAACTTAAAACACATGAGGTACACAGCCAAACAGGAAGAAAAGTTAAAGCACATGAAAAACAAATACATATTGTGGAACTTTAAAACCATTGACAACCCAGACAAATATTTTAAAGAGGTTAATATATGTAAATACATTTTTGGTTTGTGTTGTTTTTGTTGAGTGAATTTATTTACTTGGGTTGCTTAGGTTTTTTTTTTAAAATACAACTACAGGGATATTTTGTTTCATTCCAACACAGAAGCAGCCAGTTTTGAAGCACAAAAATCTTTCATATATGGAACTTCCTTTACCATAGAGCTCTTGTCTGGAGTATCACATCGCATCACAGTGCTACAGAGCTTACGATGTCACTAGAGCATCCAGTAAATGGATTAAATGGATCCATTAAATGGAGTAGGTTTTGGTGCTTCATAATCCTATCTAGACAATCAATACACACTTGCTTCTGACACAACTACTTTATGACAGAGTCTGCAAGTGCTTTTGCAACAGGGTGAAATTACCTACTGTCCTGCTTTGAATGATAGGTGTCTGCTAAGGAATGCAGGAGCCTCCCTTGGAATGGAGAATTTAAACCCCCTCCCTTTGAATTATTATAACTTTGAAATTAAGGGGCTCTCAGGCAAAAATATGGGAATAGAAGTAACAGATCTTTATTAGGGGAACTAAAATAAACAATAAAACCAAAACACATGCAGTATTACAAAAGAGAAAAAAGAAAACACATAAAGAAACAAAACCCACTGACAGAGTCAGGATCCCAGCTGCCCCCCTGTGGGTCAGGGTGTTGGTGGCAGTGCCATTCAATGGTGGCTGCAGTCCCAGTGGCAGATGTGGCTCTGGTGAAGTGATGCTCCTGGAGAAAAGTGGAGTTTTTCACTGAAGGTCCAGTAGTGATAGATGGGCCTGGTGTTCCCCTGAGAATCCAGTGGAAAGACTGCTTTGGTGTTCCAACTTCCAGATTGTTATCCAGGTAGGAATACTTGGCTCCTCCCCCTGGATGGAGCATTTCCCAATGGGATGATGGAATTTTATCAGTGAGACTCAATGGCCCATTAGCATTAGATAACTCCCTGGAGGGATGCTGGGTTGTGGAAGAGATAAGAAAACTGCCCCAGCAGGTTTATTGACAATTGGCCCATTGACAGACAATTACACCACTCCCCATCCCAGTTTCAACAAATGGTGATAGAATACAGAGTTTTGGTTACATTTTGCACTGCAATCCACGACACCTACAAAGCCTCTCTCATTGATGCATTTTTGCAACTCAGGCATAGCTTGTTAGAATCCTGGCCCACAGGCTGCAGAAAATCCTGCCAGTAGTGGAAGCTTTCTCCCCTAGTTTTGTACATTTAAAGCCAGAAATCACTGAGCAACACTGCCAGGATCTCAGTCAGGATCAGCTTGAAGGTCTAGATTGCCAAGGGGTTTACTTCTTTTTAAGTGTAATTTTCAAAAGGGGACTTTACTATATAGTATTTTTATGCCAGTTTTCTTGTTTGGTTGGGTTTTTAAAAGCAGCTCTTTTTTTGTTTTTTTAGTAAAATTATTTCAGAGGAAAACAACCTGCAGAAGAAGTTAAAGAAATAATAATTTGAGTTTATGTGGTACTATGATTTCTAATAAAATTTAAAACGTGCTCTTGATGTGGGAGCAGTTGAGCATGCCATAACAGCTACATACTTTCTCAATAGTGATCAGCATGGTCTGATAAAAACAAGTCCTTTACACACAGATAGAATGGACTCAGGAAAACAGCTAGGCAAAAATAATAACCTTTAAGTTATGTACCCACAGGAGAAATAAGGGGGAAAAAAAATAAAAGACACCATCTCTCAGATAGTTGAGAAACAATCTGATTGTATTGCAGATGATTTGCAGTACTTTGAAGAGAAGGTCATTTGGGCAATAGCTGTCAATGTATTGAAAGAATTAAGATGAACAAAGAATGCTGTTTTGCTATTCTTGTAGTGCACAGTTCTCCATTTGAAACTCCATCTGAAATACATTCACTTGTAGCTGTTCACAGCTAATGCATCAGCAAAATCCTGCAACAATAAACAACATGGAAGAGATGATCAACTTCTGTCCCTTGAGAAATGTTTTTGGTGGGTGCAGGAGAGGAGTCCCTTCAAAGACTATTTAATATTTCAGTGCATTTATCACTTTGAAGAGGATTTCACTTCTAATTTTCTAACTCTGGAGGTGCAGCTTTTTTCAAGCTGGGGGTGTTCTTGCTTAGCTATCTTCTCTGCTACATATTTCATACAGAAATTTTGACTAGGCTACAACCTCAAGTCCTTTAAATGCTGTGGCACTCAGGTGCCAATTCCTATTGCATTATCTGAAAGTAAAGCTGGTTCCCATACGAGGAAGTAGATCCATGAGAATCTGGATTCTTATAAGCTCTACTGACTAATGCACACTGGGAAGATGCCTGCTTTTCAGGTTTGTGAGTTCTCAGTGTATGCATGCACATCAGGAAACACTGTTTAGTGCTGAGCTACTCTAGGTACTAAAACAGCCACATCCATCACACTTTATACTTAGAGAAAGGAATATTTCCATCTTCCCTTTCCAAACCTATTTTGTTTCCCATGGCCAGATCAAAGGAGAAAGCAGCACTTTAGGTGCCAGGTAGCACAAGGAATCTCTCTCCAAACACAGATTCATTCCATTATGGACATAAACAAGCTCCTAGTGGTTATTCTAACACATTAGAGCTAGCAAGTGGATGACTTGGGACCACCAGGTTCGTTACTGTGGATCACAAAAGTGATTAATGCCTATTACCCTTAAATCTGAATCCAGAAAATAACATCTCGAATTAAGAAGATATTAAAATTAACCAGAGAATCATAATGTAACTCACACTGGAGGGGACCCTCAAGACAGCATCATGATCCAGTCTCCTGCTCAAAGCAGAGGTAACTTGTTCATCTTTGTTTCAGTTAAATTTTAACTCCTCTGAGGATGAAGATAATTTCTAAGTTTACTGCATATCCTAATAAAGTACATAAAGTGTATAAACAGCCAAGGGGTTTTAACTAGAATTTAAAAGTCAGAAGGTTTTTCTATGTAGTAGAAAGTCTTTTTGACTAAAAGACTTGACACTATCCCATACTTCATTTTACGTGTCTATCTTGTATTTTCAGTGATTAACAAAAGAAGAAAAGGAAAATTGCATTCTATCTTAAGCTTCCAAATCTGTGCACACCTCTAATAATCTTATTTCATCAGATTTTCTTTATTTAGCTTTTAAAATTAAAGTTTTACTACTATCACTATAAATCAGAGGTAACTATTTTCCTTTTGCAACTAATCAACAATTGGGTAAATCTGATGGAAGTAGGTTTGTCTTGCCATTTTTCTTTACAAAATTATTTTGTAGACAAAGAAGCACAAAACTTCTGCCATGCCATGAGTCTCTCTTCTAGAAAATCTAAGAATGTCCTATTGAAGCTGCATAGAAATGATCCTATTGTATGTGAACCGTTTAGAGCACAATGGTTTCCTAACAATTAGATCTTTATGTGTTTTGTTCACAGCTTATATAAAAATTCTCAATAGACTATTTACCCTCGCCTTCTTCCATAGAAAGTTTGAAAAGACATCAGTAAAGATTCTTTATGGCATCTAATTTATTCTCTTGAAATTACCTGCAATTCCTTACTAAAATAGACATTTTCAAATGAATTATCTCTCTGCCAATTACAACCTCTCTCATCATGTTCTGGCTCTGCAAGAGCACCAACAGGACAGCTTCTCCTAGCTAGGAAAAAAGGCAATGAATTTTTTTTCTTATGGCAGTTTGATTTTGTTTCTAAATTCACAAGTCAGCCTTTGTCAACTGTATTCAGAACTCAGGTAGAAGTGCTTTGTTTTACCATCCTCTGTAATATACCTTTGAAGACCACAGAAGCGTGGAAATATGGGGATGTGGTGATCTCTCTCCCATAAAACAGCTAATTACACGATCATCTTGAACTCTCTGAAGTCAATTACTGTAATTACTGCAACTGTTGTGTTGTCATATTTCATTTGGAACAAAATTGTAGCATGAGAGAAAACTGCCAAATGTGGCGCTCCGTACTTTTCCCATTTAACAGTAATGTGTTTAAAATGAAAGCTGTATCCAACCTCTAAAGTGCCCATGAGCTCAAGAGGCACAGGCCCTTGTGACAGTGATCTGCTGATGTAAACCACTGTGAAATGGAGTAAATCCAGCACAGGGACAAAGGTCACCTCCAGTGCCTCAAAGCCAGCCCCATGAGTACAGAGAACACAGCAGAGGAGGAAGTTCTGTCCAGAAGGCAGCCTGAGAGCCCGTTTCACTTTGCTCCAAACTCCACTGTAGCAAGAACAGCTTTTCCCAGAGTCATCTCATCCATTCTCTTCCACACCCTTCTGCCAGAACCCAATGCAAACAGGACAAACTCAGCCATCACTGCAGGCAACCACTGATCCCCAAAACAGAAAATCCCACTGGTGAGAAACTTCTTCATCCTCAAGAGGTTTTCAGAAGTTTGCTTGGCTTAAAACAAAGCTTGAATAAGAAAAACATTATAATACAATGTTAAGCTCAGCTTCATCCTGATGGAACTATTTATCTGTCATACAAAGATAGATATATTCTCCATGGACTGCTTTTTTAAGGGCACATACACAAGCTATTTTCTCACTACAGTGAGGACGTCCAAATAAATCTCTTACAAGCAAGTAATAGGAAATATTTCAGCTCCAGATGACTACACTCAACAATTTCCCAACCTTCAGGAAAGACAGTGAATGTCTAAAAGTATTAGCACTTTGAAAAGAACAAAGAAGAGAAGTTTACAAAACACAGTAATAACAACCTCTGCATTAGCCCTGTGTTCTAACTTCAAACACAAACTCTTCTAATACTCATTACCACACAAAATGTGCCACACTCTATTGCAATTCTGAGTTTTGCTTCCTTGAAACACAATACAGATGGTGATACAGGCAGTAATTTTTCTGTGCTTTAAGGTGCCATAAATATTTAAGTCTCTCTCCTGTAACTGCCTACCTCAGGAAAGGCTGAGCAGATTCTCTAAGGAGCAATACTGAAACAGATAAACTGTGAGCACTGCCAAGGGACCTGCAAGCTGCATTTTGATTTTACCATAGCTGTGGTCACTAGAAGCTTGCTGGGATTATGTACATAGGGCCTGGCAAAATTTTTTTTAAAAACTGTTGCACAAAGCATCCTTTGTGCCCCATCATGCCTTCTAAGCAGTAATTCTTATTTGGGAAAAATATAACCTCTTGGGATAACCGTGTCAGACCAGTACAGGCTATGTCAAGGCAGATATTTGGATTTGACACTGTTCACCTTCAGAATGTCAGATCTATTCCAGCCAATGTAAAGAGAGAGCGGGGCTAAACCCCTTCTTTTTGTTCACTTCTTATTCCCTGTCTTCATTTGCAGCAGCTGTGTCAGGCAGAGTAAGGCAGTAGATGCCAGCAGGGCTTCACTTGAAGACAGCATTGGCGAAGACTAATGAAGAACATTGTTTTGTAAGGAATTCTGGAGAAACTTCCAAATTGATAGGGTTTTTTTGTGCTGACTTCAAGTGATTCAGAATTTCATGCTTAAAGTCTCGAAGATAACATAAAATATTGAGGGGAAAAGAAATCAGAACTGTTACAAATTAACAAATTCTCTGCAATGTTGAATGAGGTAGGCAGCATTACCATTTTTCCCAAGAAAACTCAGAAACTTCATCTGGCTTTTTCTACTACTTTTGTGAAGACACTGGCAGTAGAAGGGCTACTTTTTTGGTGGTGTTTTTGTTCTTTTCCATATGACTCTTTTGAGATTACCTAACTGCTAAAGAGAGCATGTGTACAGATAAGGACAATGCAGCACTTTTTATACTGATATGCATGATAAAACAAATAGTTTTCATTCCACAGAGTTAAATATATTCCACGTTCTCACAATGCCTACTTAATAGTTTTGGGACTGTGTGTGTGTTTCCCTTAGAAGAGAAAAGCAGAAAAGCAGAATGCACTACACCATTTTTTCTCCTCCTGGATCTAATTATTCTCTAATTTAAATGCAAAGGCCAATCCAGGTTGCTCCTGAGACACTGTGGGACTCTATTAGGATCTTTTACATTAAGACTTTTTATGATAACGATTATATGATAAAGAGCATCTGGAGTCTAACACAATATTAACACTATTTCTTAAAGGTGTAACCCTATTTTTTTCCCAATTTAACACTCACCTTGGCTGCACTTACACAGCTTAACTTAAGGGACCAGGATTTTTTTCTTCTAAGGAGCCTGTATCAGAAAAGCCTAGTGTGGGGACAGCACCAACTTCAACATCCATTAAACACAAAGTTCTGTATCTTCAGACCCACTTAAGATAATTCCCTGCTGTTCCAGTATCTTCTGCACAGAAATGACCTCCTATTACGCTTTTGTAATTTGAAAACTAGTATCATTAAACCCTTGAGGCAGCCCCAAAGAGAATTCCCTGGCATATGTGCTGCAACAGTGTTACATTTCAGCCCTTCCTAAAACCTCCATGCCAGGCAGGGAGACACTGATAAGAATTGTGCCGGTTTGTAAAAGGGACACAGCAGAGCATCTGTTGTGGGAACCTTTCAGCTGTCCTGAGGAAAGCTGAACATATCCACAACCTCAGAAATCAGGGAGACAGGTAGAGCATGATAAAGGTGAGGCCCTGCTTCTATTAAGTAGATTCCCCAGAGTCTCAGACCTTAAGGACCACACTTTGTTGTTATCAGTTTGGGCTTTCAAACTGTAAGTAACTGTACTCTACTGTACTGTGTTACAATTCAGATCCTACTACATTAACAATCTCAATTTTTTATTTATAAGTAGGAAACCCCCCAGAATTATGATAACATTATGATCTCCTTCTGCACACAAGTAGTTTACAGATAAAGGAACAAAACATTCAAAGAAGGCAATGAAAGACAAAACCCAGGATTTTCACCTGCAATGTTTAAAGTTCCAAAGGTTCATTGATTTATCCACAATTTGTTTCTTTCTATAAATCTCTCATATTTCATGCCACTGCACAGGTATCTATCTATGTACCTACCCGATTAACAGGGACAAGCACTTAGAAGATTAGATTTTGCAAGATCTGACTTCAAAAAGAGCTTGAAACACACAGTTTTTACTCTAGATAGTTGAAAAGGGCTAACTCCATTCCTTACTCTTTTTTCAAGTACAGTACAAATTTTGTTTCTCTTTTTGATGAAATATTAAACATATATGTGAAGGAAAATATCAGGAATATGAAAACACTTTAAGAATTTTTTTCTAATCATTAGATTATACAACTTTAATAATTTTATTACACTACCACACTACTGCTACTGCACCATATCTGTAAAGAAATTAGCAGGCTAAAAGAACAACAAAGCCACCTTGCATTTTCCTATGCTGAGCTATTTGTTAAAATGTTTCTCCTGCTCCTTTTTGTTTTACCACTAAACCAGCAATCTACACTACTCTACCTGTTAGATCAACATAAACTTACCACAAACAGAACAATTCCCCTGATTGCTAAGAGCAGTGTCCATATAGGAAAGCAAAGTGTTTTTCTCATCACTGTAGCTCTGAAATAAGCTCCTTAGCCCACATACTCCACTACAAGAAAAAAGACACTTTCCAGTCTGAGATAGAGTTTCAATTGATAATTAATGTACACATAAATGTCTCATTATTTCTGGACAGACTTGCAGAAGACATTTTAACTGCACATTTTTAACCAAATAGGCCCTATTAGCCTCCAGATTGAAGCACAATAGCTAGAAATTTCTCTCCTCAGTGTTCTGGAGCTGAAAATGCTCACTGAGGCCATCCCTAACAAAGGAGCCAGGCTGAGTTACTTCCTGCCATGGGTCTCTTGTCTCATGGTGCGTTTTCATATTCTCTTGATGTAAAATCAATTCACACAGTCTCAGGTTCAGGTTCCATATTTGCACCTCCTATGTTCAGTGAGTGAAACTACTAATCCCCATTTCGATTATTTTTCTAATGTTTTGTGAAGCTGTTCATATGCTTCCCAAGAATTTACACAACTGGCGAGGAGCAAGACCAGTAATCTCTTAGGAATGCTTTCAGAGGTTGAAAGCTATCACATGAGACCAAAGACTACAAAAAATTAGTAAAATAAAATGTAAAATTCTGGTATCTTTTCAATGATATCAGCAAAATAAATTTTATTGGTTTATAGGTCTAAATTATTTACTCAGTTTAGAGTATTTCCATAGTCCAAGATAGTGACAGGAAAGAAAAAAAAAAAACCCTAAGCATCTGACCATCATTAGATGCAGCCATTCTCTAGAGAAATTAATATAGCCTCAAGAAAAACAAGATTGCTCAAATTTATATTATAGGTATTCTTTGCTTTCCAAAGTCAGAGCAGACCATTAAATATGACTCTATAAAACCAATATCCAAAGTTGCATTGCTTCTTAAAGAATGAGGATGGAATTTTGCAATGGAAAAGGAAAAAAACAATTTTATATCTTCCAATTTTTCATTCCACTAGATGTCAAAACAAATATAAAAATCTTTCAGAAGCCAGTTTTAACATATAACTAAATTGAAGTCCCAGGAATCGAAGTAAGCCAAGGACCAGCATTAGTTTTATTTTTAGTTATATCACATTTTTGATAGGATTTCCTGACACTGAAAATTTGGATTCTTAGATATGCTTTATATGTGACTTGCTGTTCACTCTGTTTTTTACATAA
The DNA here is from genome assembly GCA_018697195.1 of Certhia americana. Taxonomy (NCBI): domain Eukaryota; kingdom Metazoa; phylum Chordata; class Aves; order Passeriformes; family Certhiidae; genus Certhia; species Certhia americana. The sequence continues at coordinate 11,136,808 of CM031870.1, forward strand.
ACCAGATTAAAAAAAAAAAAAATTAGAGACACTAGAATAAGTAATTGTTCTATGATTTATATTGTACTATTAGACCAGTCTTTGTAAAGATTATAAGGAATATATTGAGAACAATTGCCCATTGATCTCAATATGTCCATTATAATCCAAGTGATTAAAGATGAACTATTCCATTACCACCTGTATTATAAAAAATCTGCTTCCCTGGATTGTCCAGGAGCTGGTTGATGCTCTATGACAGCATTTCTACCCTTAGGATTGATGAAACATCTGACACAAGCAAAACAGTTGTAGTTAGTTTAACCAACTGTTTCCTCACTTTGTGTTTTTGGGTTCTTTCGTACTTGCAGGACTATATGCACATGAATGAAACAAAATGTGCCTCTGTTTATGTGATTTTGGTTCAGGAGTTTTGAGTGGAGGAAAACCGAAGAAGTCAGAATGTCAGCCCTGTCATTTAGGATTCAAAATTGCCAGTGCAAAGCATTTGAAATTCTTTATATAATATAGTGATATTCTCAGGCAGAAAATCTCAGAGAATTTTAAATATTCTCTTACTTGAAATGCTCATTATTTTTAATGTTTTTTTTTTTCAACAGTTTGTTCTTTCCTGCATAAAATAAACTTCAAGGTCATCTAATTTAAGAGTCAATGGGCAATGTTGAAAATTTTTAAGGAGCTTTTTTTGTCTTTACTTAAATCCTGCCTGTGTAGGGAAGAATGACAAAACCTAGCAAACCACTTCCCAAAGGAAAGAAAAGCAAAAAGCAACAAGTGCAGCAAAAGTTAAAGCTACTAGCTCAGAGTCTGGTACATCCTTCAAGCAATCAAGGGAAATCTACATCCAGTGCTGCATATGCAACTGGGGACAGCCAGGCACAGCAATGACTTTCTCTGCCAATCAAGGCAAGAGGCAGTTCAAAGAGAAATCTTTTTCCAATTGCACACCATTAGGAGTGGGGCCAGTGACAGGCTTAATCTTTCCAGTGCCCAACACAAGGTATTCTCCAGGTTTTGTCATTTCTGACAGTTTTACATCACAAATGGCACATGGACAGAGTTCTGGGTTGGAAAGAGGCAAGATCAACACTACATTAGAGGGCTAAATTTACATCTATCTTTAAGGAGTGATTATATTGTATTGAAGATAGAGCCAAAAGTATTTTCTTTTTTAAGCCAGTTACCAGTTGATTTCACAGGATCAGACCTCAAAATTTCAAGACAATCCCTCTTACTTGTTCCTGTCTCTATGTCCTTTCACAGCCCACAGCCTTCTGGGACAATGATCACAGAATCACAGATTCATTTGGGTTGGAAAAGCCCTCTGAGACCACAAGCCCGACTGTTCCCCCAGCATTGCCAAGGCCATCACAAACCCATGTCTCACAGTGCCACATCTACACATCTTTTAAAACCCTGCAGGGATGACAATGCCACCACTTCTCTGGGAAACCTGTGCCAAAGATTGAACACCTGTTGGGTGAGGAAGTATTTCCTAACTGCCAATCTAAACCTCCCCATCCTGAGGCCATTTCCTCTTGTCCTATCACTTGCTACTTGGTACAAGAGTCAGACCTACACCTCACCTACCACCTGCTGTCAGGAGTTTTGGGAAGTGGTAAGGTCTCCCCCAGCCTCCTTTTCTCCAGGCTAAAGAACCCCAGCCTGTTCAGCCACTCCTCATTAAACTTGTACTGTAGACCCTTCACCAGCAGCATTGCTCTTACATAACATGAAACTCTGAAACAAGATACATACTTATTAAGACCAAAAGGGATCATTAGAACATTTTAGCCCGACCTCTCATAAGGCATGTCAAATATTTTTCACCGGTTGCTCATGCACTGGGGCTTAATAACTTGGTTTTGATTAAAACAGGCCATCTAGTAGGTACACATATGGAAGAAACTGACCAGCTCTATGAAGTGATAATACTGCTTAAATAGTTAGTGAGCTAGTGTTGTTACAGCTATGATTTATTTCTAGTCAGAGTCTTTCCAGTTTTAATGACAACTCCAGGCTCTGTGCTACAGTGAGTGTAAATAGAGGTTTCCAAAACAAAAATTCATTTAGGACCACAAAGTACATGCTACTGCTATAAAATTGAACATCTTTTGAGATGTGATTACAAGTGCCAGTGGGATGGAGCAGCCTTGGGTAGTGGCAGTATAACTCCTGGCATTTTTGTTTCTTACTACAAGGGATTAAACTTGTGTATGGCAAAGGCCTAACGATTCCTCTGAGGAAACAAGCTGGACATCCATTCATAGCCCTTATGAACATGGCTTCTGCTTGTGGACACCATCAGTCTGATACAGATTTAAGCAATCTATGCTGTGGGACATTTCCGAAGCTTCTGAAGACCACTTCATCACAAAGTCCATTCCCATTGCCCTATAACCTATCAGAACTACTCCACCCTCTAATGATACTACAGCAAACCCTGTTGTTGTTTGCTCTTGCCTTTATCAGACCCTAAAATACAAAACCATTTTCTGTATTGAGAAAACTTTGTTCATTGTATGTTGTTTATTCAATTTTAAAATATATGAAAACTAGGTTAGATTAGTGTGACATACTCCTTTATTTTCTGTTTGGGCAGCTATTTTCACAGGTGAGACTTATTTCATATTAGCACACAGAGAACAGCCCTCATGCAGTCAGTGCAAGATCGGGTAACAAATTTTTTCTAAGTATGGTCAGACAAAGTCCAAAACCCAAGACTGCTGTATATTTTCTATATGAAAATATATATATTACTTGTGTATGTGCCTTTCCATGCCAGTGATAGGAATAAAGGGTTAACAAGCAGCAATCATGTAAAGGAAGTACTTGCACTTAATAATGTTCCATAATGACCACACACAGGGCTTTAGACGAAGGAAGGTTTTACAGATAAAAGCTTAATACCCAACAACCTAAAAGCTTTCAGTCAGCAGGTCTAAAATGAAAAAATAAAAGCCCAACACCAAGTTCATGAACTTTTTTTCTTCAGTGAAACTAACAGATAGCTCATCCAGTGGCATAGCAGCTATTTACCTTTCCTTTATGGAAACAGTGGCTGGCAAGTTGAACACAGCTGAACATCTGCTCCTCAACTGCTTCTAACCCACAAATTAGACTGGCATGGGGGACTAATGAACAAAGATGTGATCAAAGTTGCATCCACAGAGCTTTCCTACAGACATCTGAACGTACCAACTCCAGGTACCAAAAAAAGACTGCTAACAGAACTTGTCTTCTTCATGCTAAACAGCCATTACCAAAGCACTGTGGAGTAGAAGATTAAAGAAGACAGCAGAGGACTTTCCTGGAAGGTCCAGGGAACAGCAAAATCTGTGAGGAAGAAATCTAGTCAGAAATGGAAAATATTTGCTTGACACAGGGAGTAGAAGAATCATCAAAGCTGCTTGAACCAATTTCTCAGCATTAACAAATTATACTCAGGAAACAAAGATTTATGGATATCATGGACATCCAAAGAAAATAGGGTTCAATCAGACATTCAGAGGTCCTGCAAGCACACCACTTCTCCCTGACATTTTCTTTTCCTTTAGGACTTGTACCAACAGAGAATTCCTGACTGGTAACCTATTTCATCGCTTCTTTATCCTTAAAATTAAGGGGTTTCCCCAATGCCTGAGCTGATACTTTCTTGCAAAAAATTACTGAATTGCCTTCCAAGTACAACCCAGACTGTTCCTTTCTCTTTCCAGCACCTTTTTATCTGTTTAAACACTGTTCTTATGTACCCTTCACACTTAATAGTTTGAAATAAAAACAGTCCTTCTTTTCTCAAACAAGCTGCCACAAAGGCAACTCAGCATTCTGCTGCAACACATGTGGTCCAGTGAATACATAAATAATAAAGACATTTGCTCAGCCATGTCTCCTGATGATTCTGCAGGGATGTGCTGCCCTCATGCATCTTGGAGGGTGAGGTTTTATTGTGGCATGAGGCATTTAACTCAGAATTATTGATACCGACAAGATGCTAAAGCCACCAGGTGCCAAAGGTACCTGGAAATGTCTGTGACACCAACTTGTGCCCTTCATACCTTGGCTCTGTTGGCTCTGTCCTGTCCCTTTGCTTGAACATGGACAAAACAGAAAGGTCTTTCCTGTTCACCCAGAGCAGGAGCTATAAGCAAACCATTCTCCAACTTGCCTTGCTCTTCCCACTGTCTACTCCCAAAGGGCAGGAGCACATTCCTCCAGGTGAATGAGGGAACACACACGGGAGCCAGGGAGAAGCTGCGATTCTTGGCAGACAGCTCTGCTGAGGGCACCAAAACCATGAATTACTCAAACGCATTGCCCATCAGTACCTAACGTCACCTCATTTTCTTTTCCCTTTGACAGCAAGGGTGTCAAACTACCTATTACTTAAAAGATTCCCAGAGCTTACAAAATTACTAAAAGTATCTCTGATTGAATACCACTACTAGATTACTCATTCTCTAGTTTTGGAAAAACATTCAAAAAGTACTCCTATGACCAAAATAAAACCTTTTTCTTTTCATACTGTACACCTAAAAATTTCATTAAAAATAGCAAATTTTTTTCTGCTTCTCATGTTTATTTGCTCTTTTGCTTAAGATTTTATTTCCATTTCACCTTTTTATCAAGATGGATGTTAAAATGGGGTGGGAGGTAAAATTTAATATGCCAAATAAAATTTACCAAAATTTTACAAAATTCACTGTGCCAAAAACAGTCCAGTCCAGCAGTTTTCTAAATGATGTAGGAGAAAAATAATGGAGCAGAGTAGCAGAAGCCTGACCCTATTCCCATAAGACTGTAAGATTTATCACCTACATAAGCAGAATGCTACAGAAAAGAGATCTATTGACCAGAGCAATAACTCACAGCCCAGTAAAGCTAGCTGAGATGCTAGGCTGGTATTTGTGATAGTACCTTTATTATGTGGCACTCAGATTTTATTTTTTTTAATAGCTCTGCTCAACAAGTTACTGTTTTTAATATTATGTACCACCTACTCTTCTTTAGACTGGCCACTTCTTTACAGTACTGTTATTCAGGAGAGGGGGGAGCTGCAGGGAAGGATTTATAGGAGTGGGGATTTACTGTTTGAATTAAAAACTGTGTTGTTGCAATTGTGGATTTCTGGAGAGGGGGAGCTACAGGCACATGCTATCCTGGTATAACAGAGATATTATTCAGAAATATGTTTGCATAATACCTTGTATTCGAATAGAATATTTACTGGGGAAATGAAAAAAAAAAAAAAGACAGAAAACTGCTATCACTTGCAATGCGCAGATTGAATATTTTGCTGTTTTGTGTAGATGTAGGGAAATTCTTGGCTGTATTTATTTAGCAGAGCATTTCTTCAAGGGCTTTCAGAGCAAGAGCCCAAGGTCCTTAAGCCATGCTTAAACACTAGAAGACACCATGGAGGGCACTGTCACTGGAGGAGCTTGTGTCAGAGCCCTGAGCATAGTCTTTGGGGACTGCTGCTGCCAGGGTGGCTCTGAGTGCTCAGAGTGCTATCAGATGACTTGTGAGAAGAGCTGTGAGAAGTTGGCACTTGCCACGTTTAACTCAGACCATCAGTTCTTGACCACCACCAGAGCTCCACCTCTGCCTGCCCCTGGGGACCCCCACCAAACCAGACTGTGGCCATGGGCTTGGCACCCTAACTCATCCCTACTTTTATCCTAAATAAATGTGTTTTGCTTCCCTCATTCATCTCCAGTGCAGCTATTTTAGCCTGGCAAGAGAGTAAAACATAAACGATGGACTAAAGAAACAGGCTGACTCTCTATTCCCTTCTCAAACTTCAGATATGCTTCCTGTATTCTTTCAGGATTTAAAAGAAAATGTAATGCTTTTTGGAAGTCTTAACTAATCACAAGTTGTAAACAAAACATTTGTTTATGTTTTTTTAAAAGTTATTTAAATTATTTGTGCAAGTACCAAATACTACAACATCCTAACAGAAAGAGCAGCAGCTTTATCGAAAAGAATTCTTAGAGTTACCTGCATGAAAATATGCTGCCAAGAAAGCACAATTGAGGACATACTGATAGCAAGGACAAAGACAGCGACAGAAGTGTCAGCAGTTCAGTGGAAGCTGAGTCCCGGATCCATTCCTCAGCTCACGCTCTGGTCTGAAATTATTTTGCTTTTCTACAGGAATCTCTACTTTCACTTTACTTTGAAACAAAGAAAAGTACAGTGACAGAATGAAATAAGGAAAGCTCTTCTCCGACTATCAAAGGTATACCATTTTCTAAATTAGGAACACCAACATTTTCATTCCTAGCATGGCCTGGTTGCAGACACTTTGAATTCCTCCCAAGTGTTCTGTACACTTATCTTTACCATACACCAGTAATCCTCGTCAAGAGACAAACTCCAGGCTCAATTCTCTGAAACTCTGAAGATCCACTTGACAACACAAGTCATGTATGTGAAAAGATCAATGCTTACTAAAGGGTGATGTGCAGCTGAGTAATGGCCCAGTTTTATTTTGGCCAATAACAAGGTTTGAGACCAAAATTTTGTTCAGTGTAGATGTTCATATTTCACATAAAAACCCCCAAACAAACCAAAAGGAGAAAAAAACAAATCAAAAGAAAAAAAAGACAAAGCAGGAAAAAAAAACCCAACAAAACCTCAAAAACCAGAAATCGATCTTTGCTAATGAAAATATAATTGCCTCAGGTAAAATCAAGTTACATAATTAGAACAACAGAGAAAAGTTCTAGCACATAGGGTCTATCTGTTGCCATGCGCGTTAATTCTCTATGACTTGCCAAAATAATTTATCCACCCATAACACACATCCAAGTCGGCCAATATCTAGTACTGAGCAGAAAGGAAATTTAAAGAAAGGCACATCATTTATCATTACAGACAGCTCAGCAATATTGTGAACAGGGAGCACAATTTCAGTTGAGGGGGAAGAGGGAGTGGGAGAATGAAGATTGGAAATGCTTGCTGAGCTCAGAGACTGCTGTAACAGCCGCCTGACATTGGGATCTCAAGGGCTACTTCCTCTGAGAAAAGAGGAGCACAAAAAGCCATGTCTTAACCATTCAACCCTGTCCCAACACATATTGTAATTCAATGAATTGCTATTTTGTGATAGGAAAACTTGCTGTCAGAAAATTTCCGACTGCCCTTGCATAGCTTGCAGTAGAATTTAAGGTAAAGAATAAACAAACTCACCACTCTATGGCAGTCTTCCATTAAGCCTGAGACCTTCTAGAATTAACAGTTACAAAAAAGCCCACTTTCACATGCTGAATGTAAAATCCTTCCCTTTCCTCTCCTCACTTAGAGGAGTCCTTGGTGTGGGGGCTTGATGCAGTTATCAAATACAAAAGCCTGTCAGCCAGATTTTTAAAACACTGTTCAGATTTTGAGGCTCCAAAATGCCAAGGCAAAGGTAAAGTATTTAGGGGCAATGTCACTGTTTGATTCACCCCCAGTTTAATCAATAAATCAAGTTTAGATTAGAGAATATACTGACACAGGGGTACAAACTTCATCCTACAAAATCTCATTTTACGTTAAAGTGATGGGAGGTTTTAGCTCCTGGTATCACAAAAGCAGTTGTGAATCCATGAACAGGCTGTAAACAGTGTCTTCATGAGGCTTCAGGCTCCCCAGGGCTTATACACAAGACAATATTCTGTTATTCTTGATGATCAACAGCGATGCCCAGTGAGATACTTGGAGGCAAGGAGGACGTAAGGCAGCTCCAGATAGAAGAGGTAATAGGAGCTGTGAGGAGTAAATTTTACTGGAGGCAGATTTTAAACAAGTAGTTTGGGAGATGTCTGTATTTTCAGGAGCTATTTCAACTGAGCTGCCTCTAGCAGTCCTGGATGAAAGCACAGTTGCAAAGCTGCTGGATGTGAGCCCTGGTTACTCTGTTCCTACCGCACTTTACAAGTCTTATTCAACTTCCTAAGTGAGCACAGACCTTTCTGCTTCCCCCTCCTTTTGGAAATGCTCTGGCAGAAACACCCCTTCTGCAGTGAGCCACTTTCACCTATCCTGAGCTTGAGAGCAAGACCCAGCAATGGTGTAACTGTGTGCACAGTCTGGGATACAGTAACAGAGCTCTGTTCTCTGTCTCCACATGTGTCAAATTGCTCCTTGACTTTGCTGTTTCAGTTTCTGAGACAAAGCAATGACACAGTCATTTCTCTGCTACAGAGCTAAGTACAGAAAAATCAGCCAGCCGCACAAGAGAAACTGGATTATTAAAATGCATGTCTTCAGTCAGACTAGAAAACTTAAATAACTCTACAGTAAATATTTTAACTATCATGAGATCCTGAAAGCCCTCAGTATCACACTAAAAAAAGAGACAACAAATTAATGACCAGAAAAAGAAGAGGAAAGAAAATCAGAATCCAAAAATATTTTAACAGTGCAAAAACAAGTGATGTACTGCTAATCAAATGTTTCAGTAAAAGGTAAAATAAAAGGGCAAAGACTGAGCAGGGTCCTGATTGTTTCCAAACCAAGATTTTAATCTGCCATTGCTGACAGATAAGATCCATTCTGCTTTATCCCTCACATGCCAGAAGTATCTCAGGAACCAAGATGGCATTTCTCTCCTAGTTACCATCAACCTGCATCCAGCAAAATGCAATGCTAGTGCTTATTTCTGACCAAGAGGGTGAATTAAATCACTTTTCTGCCTAAAGTTCAAGGGATTCCATTCTTAAGGTCAGATAGATGTGGATGTACTGAAAATGTTCCCTTGCCAAAGGCATTTTATCAGAGCACATTTGACTAGGGAGAGTTGAGTCAATCTGATTTAAACAGAACAAAAAAAAAAAACAATACCCCCAAACAATACCCCCAAACAAAGGAAACAAAAAAAAAAAAAAAAAACCAAAAAAAAATCAAAACAACCAAAAAACAACAAAACAAAAAAGAACAAAGACAAAACAAGAAGACACCATAAAACCCAAAACACAATAAAAATTTTAAAACAAACAACAACAAAGCACTCCTCCATTGTCAAAAAAAGTAAAATAAATCTCAACCATAAGAAAAAATAAACCAACTTCAAATCAGAAAAAGAACCCCTAGCTCTTTTCCTCCCACCTTAATTCCTTTTCCAATAGGATATTGACAAACCTGGTTAATTTAAAAAAATTAAGCTCAGAACACTGCTACTACCCTACAATAAAACTGTTCTGAGTCAAAGGAACATGATGGAGGCAGAAGTGGCCTACCGAAAAGAGGAAGAAAATACTTGTTTGTCAGTGGCTTTCACAGAGTCAGAGATCAGTCTGGCTTTTCCTGAAATAGGCTGTACGTTTTCACACCACTGACACTTTGTTAAAGAACACATGGAAAGGTTCAAACTGAAATAACGCCTGAAATGAAATAACTTGACACCGTATCTGGCCAGTGCTTTAAATAGTTTGCACAGTTCTAGTTGGGAATCTTACAGCCATGTTTACTGTCTGAAGCGTGATTAAATGACATGTTTTTAAAACATGTAGCATTGGCCATTTTGTGTTTCTGGTAGCATCCTTTTAAATTTCACAAAAATCGAGTGAAAACAACCCAGATTGGTTTTGAAATTCATGACACGACCTGTACTTCAGTTACCCAACATATTCATGCAATATGTTTGGATAATTTTCATCAGGGAAGGTGAGAAATTGTCAGAGAACTATAATTTAGGTAGCAAAGGGGTGATAATCCCACCTCATTTTGTAAAGGGTCATTTTGCAGAGGAGGCTTGTGCATAGCTTCATGAAACAACCATTCCAAGGGTGAACCCTGCACCAGGGCTCTTGTCCACTGTCAGGGAAGATCTGAAAGGGTTCAGGCAGAAACGCCTCCTATCAGAAACCAGATTTACTGTAAAGAATCACACTGTGGACCCACAGGCTGGAACTACATTAGAGCTCATCATGGCTGGGTCGCTCCCAGAAACATGTAAAATGTGTGTTTTTGTCACCCCTATTAGAGGTAACTCATATATTTTGTGTATATCAAAGCAGGGCTTGGCCTTTTGGTCCTTGTCAATAGTGCAACTTACACTGTACTCTCCAAGAGCCACACAGAACCAGCATCCTTTCCTTGTTATTACAGGGAAACTAGTGCCAGTCAAACACAGTGCAGAGGCTGAGCTCCAGCTCAGGAATTTCTCAGCAACTGACACTTTTATAACAGAATTAATTACTGCCCTATACAGCCCAGTTGACAGAAACCCTGGGCCCTTTGACAGTGACACAACAAAATACGATTCAGCGTGGATAGAGTAGTACATACTGAAACTGGCCTCAACTAGATGTACATCAAATATCAACTTATTAAAAAAAAAAAAAAAGGCAGAAAAGCAGGCATTCTCTCCCTTGGGCTGGGTCACATTTTTTATTTTCATTTAAGAACAGTCCACTGAATTTCACCTAAAATAAATAAATTGGCAAAACAAGTCAATCTATTCTAATATAAAAGACACAAGTCTAAACTAATGAATATTTGAAATAAACAGAGTGAATTTAAATTATTTCTACAAAACCTACAGATGTTGTAGGCAGGCTCAAGCATATGCGTTCAGTTTAGTCATTTTGCAGAGTGCACAGCCATAGATTGGCTGAAAAGTAAATTTTCATTTATTATGTTTAGCCATAACATACTTGAGCACAGGCTTTGCTTTGGATATAACTGAAATCATAAAGGGAGATGGCGAAAGTTCTTTGTTCTTTATAAGGTTCATAGGAAAAAACATAAGAAGCTGTTTTGCAGGGAAGACTCAGACTCTTAACAAGAACAGCTTTTGCATGATAATGTCTAAAAGCTAGAAATGAAAGAGGGGCAGTATTTTAACATATTTTCAGAACAGATTCCTTCTATAAATCTGAATTGCTGCAGTTATCTGATACAAACTTTGGCAGATTTTTAGCAGACCAGATGTCCACAATAAAATGCTATTTAATGTATCAATGAACAGTTTCCAATATGCAAATCACTCAGTTTGTGCAAACATCTTATGGACAACTGCCAGTATGATGTGTGTTCTTTTCACTGGAGCAGAAGCAGCTGTAGAAAATCTTGGATTTCTGGTAAAAGCACCATTAAAAAAATTATTCATTTCAGAGTAGTACATAAGGAACATGTTTATTTCTAGCAAATAGGCTAAAACCATAATAAATTTAAGTTATAATAAAATTGGGAATAAAATCAACAATGCCTTCAGCAGCAGGAAGTTGAAGCAAGAAAAAGCAAATTATCCACAGGACGCTTAGCAATTGCTTTCCACATAAATTGTGTGAGGTGGCAGATTCCTAAGTGCTCTGGTACTTAGCATTGCTTGGTTTTAGTGTTGCTTTCTTGATGACAGGCCAAGTGACACAGGCCTGCAGAACAGCACTGGTCTGGTGACAAACTTGGTTTCAGGAACAAGAAAGCACCTGGGTGCATTACATCCCATGGGTGAAGCATTCCTCAGGGCTAGGAGAAGCAGCCAGGGTGGAAATCGTTTCCTTCACAGTCTCCAAAACATCAGCAGCCACCCTTTCCACATGGCAGGGCCCAAGGCCAAGCACATCTTTGAACCTGAGGTGAAGCACAAGGATTTATAGCTCCATCCCTCTGTCTAGGTTCTTCCACATTAGTTAGAATTTTCTCATTTCCTTAAATCATTAAAATATTCACTCAGCTTCTAGGCTAGTTTGTTGTAATTTGATTTTTAAATAACCACCTTGCTGACATATCAAGTTGTCTATGGATTGTCTTTTTAATCATATAAGAACATTACAAAATCACTTATGTATGTTATTTACTACTGTAAATCAGGAGCGTGTTCTAATTTATTGGAAAGCCCCTTTCCCTCTAACTCCAAAGGAAACATGATTGACCCTGACACAGTTATGTGCTCCAGAGGGGAGACAGTCTGTCATGTTCAATCATTTCTTGATCAAATCCAAAATGGCAAGTTAATTGTTTAATTAAGGGAACAAGGCCCTTAGCAACTTTCATGTTTTACATAATTTTATAATGAGTGTACGTAAATAAAATAAATAAGAACTGATGGAATTGAGAGAAATTTCATTTAAAAAATAAGTGCTAAATATCTGTGTTACTAACAAAAAGCTATCAGTGACCAACCTCCAGTGACTAAGCCCAGCAAAATAATTTATTTTGTAAGTATTTTGGAATTCATATGAAAAATAATTGGCACATTTGAATACAGTTGTAGCACACTTAAGTTATACCATGTTTAAGGCAAGAATAAACCACAAAGCCAGAAATCCATCTTCACCTTAAGGCTAAACAAACTCTTTCTCCCCCACGTGCCCCAAGATTAACAAAAAAGCAAATCAATTTTTTGGAGTTTGTGCTACCAACACTGCAACATTTAGTGTCTTTTGCATCTTAAGAGATCTTTGCCATCAAAATTGCTGTTGTCTGTATGGGGAGGTCACTTTTCACAACCAACGAAAGTTCATTTTTATAATGCAAAACTCTGCATTTGGAACTCTGCACTAGCTGCTTAACCATGCACTGATTTATTTATCTGTGAATGGGCCCCCACGTGATAAATGCCATTATTTATAAGGCAATGTGAAAAGCACTGATTCTTTTTGATACATTATTCATTGAGAACAGCGTACCTGTTCTTCTCATTAGTGGGATTTCTTCCAGCCTTCTGTGATCTGAGGAGTTTTCAAAAGTCTCCCTCTCCCAAAACCCTGCCCTGCTTTTTTCCCCTCTTTCTTTAGCTTAAACTATCATGATTTGATTGAAACTTAAAGCTAAGTTCATTATGAACTTCTGAGCAACCCCATTTTTAAATTCTGGCCACAACATGGCTAAAGCATTTCTACAATTCTGGCAGCATGATGCATTTGTGGTTTCCAATGATGTTTCTAAATACTCAGGTACTTGGTAGCAAAATCAGACAGGTTAAAGCTGGGTTTTCAGCAAGATTTAAGCTTTTACACTTCACATGATCTGTGAAACGTCAATTAATGAGTGTTAAACAAGAACTGCTTAATGAGACAGCCCAGAAGTCACAGCCATAGATTCGAGGAGATAGGAGAAATGCTGGTGCACTACTCTTTTCTTTAGAGTGACAGTTGTTTTAGGAGAGGGAAGAGGAAAAGAAAAAAGAGAAATAAAAGAAAAAGGAAGGGAAAGGAAAAACACAGAAGAAAAGAAGGTAAAAGAAAAAAAAATCTAGGAAAGAAAAAGAAGATAGAAGGTGGAAAGAATAAAAAAAAGGAGTCAGGTATAAGAGTTATTTACCAAGCCCCAGAGATAATGGGGAATGCAGCTGTCAGGTCAGGAATAACAGAGGGTACACCGAACACTTTTTCCCCCCGTTTTACTTTTTAGTACAATGTGAATTGTAAGATTCACTCAAGGAACTTAACATTGCATAATGGGCCCGTTAAACTTCTGTAATGGAAGCTGTGGGCTTTCTAAAACAATAACAGTTAAATTCTCACTCTCTTACTTTCTTTTCATTGTGATATAATTTTCTTGGCTTCTTATCTTAATTATGTGAAAAAAAATTCTAAACTTTTCATATAACTTAGTTTTCTGAAGAGAGAACTTGAAAAAGACAAACCATAAATAGTTTTAAATTCACAAATAAATAGGTTTAGCAAACTTTGCTGCACACAGATATCTAAATTCTCTTTTTTATGCCATTCTGCTTAAAAATACATTACTAAAATGCCCTTGTTGTAGAGCAAGGCCAGATGAGGTGAGAAAGCAGCAGGAACACAGAGTGTGCTCTGCCACTCCCAACTCACACGGTGCAGAGGGAAATGAAGTAATCCTGCCTGGATTCATCAGCATTTAATCAAAACCTTCCTTTCCCCTCCCATCAATTAAAAGATTTGCAGAAGGCAGCAAAGAGGAAAAAGTATTAAGTCAAAAAGTGGTGTGGGAACCGGAGGGTCACATCAATAAAGACACAGTTTTGTAACAATTGTCTTTGCTCCAGAATGAACGGAGAAGCACAAAGAATCTGCTTTCTCCAGCCACACTGAGGAGCTGTGTTAAATCTCTGATGAGACAAAGATTTTCTTTAAACTTTTATAGGAATGAGAAGGTCCTCACTAATGAGAGTTTAAGGGAATTTCTTAAATCTAAAGTGAAGGATACCAGGAGTTGAACATAACCTGAGGGTTTTCCTGTACATGTTCGCTAATATTACAAAGAGCTTTCAGAAAACCCTCTGAAGATCCTGTTTCCTGCAGGAAGAAAAAGAAGCAGGGCAAAAAGGCTTCAGGGAGCTGAAAAGGAAAGAATGTGGCAGTAAAGATACATACACAGTGTGTTGTTAGAAGAGAGAGGGAGAGCCTTACAAATGTCACGGCATAATTCTGGCATCTAGGAGGTAATTTGAAATGATTAAAAAAGTTCTGTCCTCACCCCTTCCTACAACAACCTGTTCAGGCTCACAGAACCAGTGCATCCTGAACAGAAATACTGTACTTTAACTGGGATTGCAGCTCCACTTATGGATTGTGCTTGTGAAAACCTAGAAAGGTTTATTATTCCACAGCCGGTAACTGAACCCAGGACTTTTGGGATTATACCCAAGGAAGAGCTGTGGAAGTACACTAGAGGATTTTTCTGTCTTCCAGAGATGCCAGTCAAAGTCTTCTGTCCACTGCAATGAAGAGTAAGACAACCCCTATTCATACCTAGATGGCAAGTGAGCCATTTTACACTGCTGCCTGACAAGCGTCCCCTTGGCGACAGGGAACATGAAAACCAAATCAAGCATTAGATCATTTGAAAGGTATAACTTTTTTCCCCCTTTTTGATGGGTATATCTCTAAATAGAGCAGACTTGTACTGTGCTGATCCTCTTGGGTCTTCCCTGTTGCAGGGGTAATTGTAGCATGCCAGAACATGAAAAGTTTAAGTTGCACCTACTTCATGACCTATTGCTGAGGGGAAGAAAAATAAAATAGAAGAAACCCCAAAAGCCCCGACAACTACGGCAGATGCGCCTGCTTTTATTGTATTCAATGGAAGCACTGTTTTCTAAATAGCACATTGCTCTGAAGCACAGAGAGAGGCTAAGATTTAACCTTTGTATAAATGGAGAGCAGTCAAGGGCAATAAAAGCTCACGTCAGGTATGAGAGGCTTATTGATGCTGACAGGGGGAGGAATGAGGAGTCAGAACACTTGCTCCTGAGCACGAGGTGTCAGCCTCACCGAGACCTTTACAAAGCTCTGCCCTGCTTCCATTTCATTACAGAAAGATCCTTTTATGCTGGAAGACCTGCCAAGGAAGGGAGCCACCTTTCCAAATCCTGAGGAAGGCAGTAGCTCACTCTTCCAAAATAAGGAGGCTGAAGTAGAGAAATGTTGCTGTGCCAGCAGCCATGGCTCATGAACCAATGAGGGTAGCACTTAGAAGTTTTCCTTGGAAGACAAGGCACTCACACAGCAGCTTTTGGGTCCTGAAGAGAGCCAGTGTGAGGTCTGCTCTGATAGATGGGAGCACCCCTGGGTACACAAAAAGGACGGGCCATGGGCACAGAAGAGATGCAAGAAATCTATAGAAGTAGAAAACTGGCATAAAGAGAACCAAGTGACAGCCAGGTGAATGAACAGCTACCAGAAATAGAGCATCTGAAGGCTTGCTTTGACCAGTTGGTTCTGAAAGCTTCATAACTGTCTTTAAAGAAATACATTTAAGTTTAGTGCAGGAACTTTAAAGCTCAGATGATCAGAAGGTTACGACTGGAATAAAGTAGAAAGAGCAGCTGGGGAATTGTGTGGTGTGTGGGAGAGAGACAGAAAAACTTTCAAAGTAGTGAACTTAAAAAAAAAGCCACCCAAACCTCCCAAAAATCAGTTTTAAAACATTGAGAGAAATCCTGGGACATAAAAAATATTTGCCTTCAGAAATTAGAGTGAAGAGGTCACAAAGGGAAACAGCTGGGACATCCTGCCAGGAACAACCTCTGCAGCAGCTGAAAGGAGCATGCTGTGGCAGAGGAGCAACAGTGGCTGTGCAACTGGAGTTCTTGGGAGCTTTCTGAGGCTAGGGCTTCTTTCTTCACCACTGGCTCTTCTCCTTCATTTGGCCTCAGCTTTACTAATCCCCAAGTCATGACACAAGGTTAATTTATGAAAATAATCCTGTCTCCAGTGCTTTCTGTCCACACAGACACTCAGTTCTAGACTCCCTTAGCATCTACTGTGCAGCTGTGCTACTTATCCTGAGTCAAATTTAAAGTTCTCTATTTCTTCTCAATAAAAAGTCTGTTTTCTTTTTCAGAAAATACAGGAATAAAATTTTGTTCAACATTCAGATAGTCACACAAGTGTCGCAGGTTAAAAAATGTTGAATACTTGGAATATTAGTTTCTAGAAGGATTGCATTGTGGACTGTTCATTATGATGTTACATGAACTGCAGTAAGCTGCTACAGTGAATATTTTTACTTGTGCAATCTTATTTTCTCTGTCTATAGTGGCTCTTGCACTATGGGCATTTGTGCAGCCTTTGTGTTTTACATGACTTCCCAAGAGGAGAAACAATAAAACAGGCAATAAAGCAGTATTAATAATGTATGCAGAGTATTTATATGATACAATATTTAAGTGTAAACGCTTTTTGTTTATGATGAACATGAATGACCAAACCAATGTTCTTAGTTTTTTTACCAACAAAGACATCACCACACTGCTGCATATTAAGAAACTTTCTATACACACACAGAAGCCCCCAAAGTTTTACTACTTTGTATCTAATTGTAATATTGGTAAAAACGAAAGCAAACAAAATTTGAAATATGGGAAATATATACATTAATGTGCTTACTGATTAGGAAGATTAACTGATTATACTAATGCAGCAATTAAAAAAGAAAATTTACTCAAATATGCTGATTTTTGTAAAATTTAATTCTAACTCAGATTTTCATTCTACCAAGATTTCTAAGAACTTGAGGTTTTATTTCTTTAGTATTTCTGATCTTAATGATGATGTTGACCCTGAACAGCAAACAGTAAAATCTGTCATATCTTCATTTGAAACTGCAGCACAAAAGGTCTTGCTTATACCTTAGACAAAGATTTTTTTTTTTTTTTTTTTTTTTTTTTTTTTTTTTTTTTTTTTTTTTGTGGCAAACATCAGTAAAGCCTATTTTTGAGGGTCTTCTTCACTTCACCTGATTGCTTTTAGCACTTACAGTGGCTTGGAGTGACGCCTTGTATTTCACATTTTACTGAGGTGGTTTGTGACTCACCTCTAAACAAGCAGGAGGTGCTGGGGCCACTGTCAAGGAAGATTTTGCTCTAGAACTTAATTTCATCTTGCTGAGAGCATCATATTTTGTTAACTGATAGATATGAAATACCATTACTAATGGACATAAGTACTTTAATTGTAAAGCAGTAGGTATCATTGTTACCATTATTATTTAAGCCAAGGTATTCCCAAATATTTTAAGGAATCCAAGCCTCAGATGCCCTGAATTTTTTTAACTCAAAGACAGAAAAAAGTAGAACAAGCAAAGTTTTCTTTTCTTCTGTTGTGACAAGTCTACAGACTACTTGCCTTCTCTGCTGGGGTTTTGGTGTATATGAAGAAAAAACAGAAGCATTTCTGTTTGATCAAGTGCTTAATATCATAATAGGTTCTCAGTTTCTCTTTTCACCGTTTTGATGTAGGTGACAATTGCGTACCCAGATCAGCAGCGTAGAAATCAAATTAAACTTAATTCTCTGACTAGAGTTACCTGCATGCTTGCAAGCTCTCCTAGAACTGAAAGTTGCTCTGACTCTGTGTGTCCAGCCAGCCTAAAGGACTGAAGTCCCAACTCCAGCATGTCCATATCATAACACGGCTGTCCCTAGAGCTGATTTCTCACTAAGACTATTATAAAGTAGTACTTCCCCAGCTCTTTTAAACTAAGTTCTCAGTGTGCATTGGGGACAGCATGAATAAAAGTTTTATCAATCTATGCCCTAGTACACATCCAGTGTTTTATTCCACGCATGCCTAGTGACAAAGGTATCTGCTGCCTCTCTCTTGGAAGGAGGACATGTTTGCTCTTTGCTGTACCAGGTGCTATTCAGTGCTTGGCATAGCTGGGAATTCCACCAGAACTCAACACTGAAAACAAGGCTACTGCACTGGAGCTGCTTTGTGTCTTTACAGCCTCCCAAGCAAGCCAATGCCACCTTGTTCTCTCATAACCCCTCTTTCCCATCACTGTCTCAGTTCTCATCTTCACGTCTTCCCTCACTCGCTTCAAAGATTAGAGGGGAGAAGCTTTACCTGCTGCTGTCAGACAGGAGAGCTGGAAAGTGTGCAGGTACAAAGGAAATACAGGAATTCAAAGTGACTGTGATTTAAAATATATTCTTCAAAAAAAGAGAAATCTGTCTTGGTCTTTGGGAATGACAGAGCACAGTTTTCTTTTTTTTTGCAGAGAGGACTACACACATTAAGGGAGTGCAATACCCACCTGAGAATTTTTGTATAGTCACATCTTTGAAGAAGCAGCTTCTGGCATAAATTCTACACATTACCAGGGACAGACAGGTAGTGTTTCATGGGAGGAGAAAGAAGAGGCAAAAAAGAGTTATAAACAGAAAAAGTCATGTAGTTGTAGATAGAAACAAATCAAGACAAGAACAAAAAGAAAAAAAAAAAACAAAACACAAACAAAATGTAAAAAAGAGAAACTGACAAAATAACCAGTCTAATTTTCAGAAAGTTCCTATCTATTTGATGGATGCTTGCAGGATTGCTGAAAATATTTGCACTCTCTGCAGCAAAAGAGAGATCCATGAAGAATTAGATATCCATGTTGGATGAAGAGACAGGTTTTCAAGCTCCCTAGGGCCCAGCACTGTGGCAGGCAGAGTGAGGCTGGGTAACTACTCAGTCCCACAATACCAGAGGACCTTCAATTTAACAGAAACTTTCTGTCTAGGAAAGGCACTGAAAACATACTGGGTTTGAGCAATATCAGGATTAAAACACACTGATAGTTAGATCAAGATCCAAGGAAAGAACAAAAACATTAGTGCTATTTCACCCATCCTAATTGAGATAATATAATTTGAACTTCATGATTTTCATTAGTACAAAAGAGCATAAAGAAATGTGAACAAGGTGATGGCTACAAGAGGAGATGCATCAGAATTTTGAAGTAACGCTCTCAGTAAATATAAAAGAAGCTGCAACAGAGAAGTAAAATCTAAGCTGTTTGACCTAGAGAATAAACAATCAGCAGGAACGTGAGGCTTCTCCCATCTCTGGCTGTCTACCTTTGTACAAATCACACCGTTGTTCTTGGCTCTTATTCCCCTCCTAACCTTTGCCATTCTTGTCAAATTGGCTTGTAAAGATCTCTAGGGCCAGCACTTGTTTTTTACTATGCTGGACCAAGCAAAGCTGTGGCTTCCCCCCGGTTCTCACCTGGACTGCCCAGGAAGTGGCTACTGTGGAATTCGGCTGGCTCTTTAATTAGAGAAACACAGAAACAGAATTTTTAATAAGGTGAAAATAACAAACAGGATGCTGTACATGGAGCAATCGGGGAAAAAAAGCCCAGGTCCCAGACCTCACAGTCTTTCTATACATCCCAAGCATCAGACAAAATAGGGTGGGGACTGAGGGAAGGATCCAATAGGAAGGAATGATTAGGAATATTACAATTCCTGTGGCAAAAAATAATCAATTCTAACAGAGAACTTTTTAATAGCAATTTAGAAGAGCAGCAGCAGAAAATCAGAAGTGGGTCTTTGTTCATGACAATCAAAAATTGTTTTCCCAGGGTTTTGAACCAAGACCCCCTTCCTTCTCCAAACCAACTCCAACACGCAGCCTACACCAGTTCTTATGGGCAGGCTGGTACAGAAAGGCTGATAAATAACCTGTTAGATTGTAATGGGTTGCAGTGCAAAATGTAACCAAAACTGTATATTCCATCACCATCTGTTGAAAGTGGGGTGGTGGTGGTGGTAATTGTCTGTCAATGGCCAACTGTCAAGAAACCTGCTGGGGCAGTTTTCTTACCTCCTCACCCATCCTCCCTACAGGGAGAGATCTTCTGCTCATGGGCCATTGAGTCTCACTGATAGAATTACATCATCCCATTGGGAAATGCTCCAGCCAGGGGGAGCAGCCAAATATTCCTGCCTGGATAAAAATCTGGGAGTTGAAACACCAAGCAGTCTTTTCACTGGATTCTCAGAGGAAGACCAGGCCCATCTATCACCACTGGACCTTCAGCAAAAGAACTACACTGTTCTTCAGGAGCATCACTTCAACAGAGCCACATCTGCCACTGGGACTGCAGCCACCATTGAATGGCACTGCCACCAACACCCTGACCCACAGGGTATCAGGCTGTATCCTGACTCTGTCAGTGGGTTTGTTTGTTTATTTGTTTTCTTTTTTCTCTTTTGTAATACTGCATGTGTTTTGGTTTTATTGTTCATTTTAGTTCCCCTAATAAAGAACTGTTATTCCTATTCCCATATCTTTGTCCAAGAGCCCCTTAATTTCAAAGTCATAATAATTTGGAGGGAGGGGGTTTAAATTCTCCATTCCAGGAGAGGCTCCTGCATTCCTTAGCAGACACCTATCATTCAAACCATGACGTAGGTGCCTCTTGGTTGCTGAGAACATATAAAAGTCTATACAAGATCACACCAGAACACAGTGCAGGGTTCAATGACCCCCCTGCTGCCAAGGAATGGTCCAGAAAGAGGTGTAAGCATAGGTATAATTCCTTGTCCTGGTTTTGCATTAATTTTTATTTTCTATGGAAGGAAAGGACCCAGTTATGGAACTAATCCCCTGTTTGGACCTTGGTAGTTTCCTGTAGACCTGACAAAAAACAATCAGTGGCTAATTTTGAATATTGACACATTATTAAACCAATGAAAAGTTAGATACGCCTTTGGGAACACACCTGTTTACATGAAACCCCTTGGAATCTCTCTTTCTTTTCTGGTCTCAGGTAACATGCCAACCCATGTGCCTGGGCTGGGCACAGCCTGTGCCACAGCACTGGCCAAGCCAGCCTTCCCCACCATCATCAGCAGCATGGCCGGGCAGGGGAGAGGAGGCCGTGGGCCCTGTCCAAGGCTGGGCAGGGCTCCAGCTGCTAACATCCTGCTGACTACACTGACCTGGGCTGAGCCAGGGTGCCCCGGGCCCTAGGAGCAGCTCCAGGATGTGCCAGGACCTGCAGGACCTGGCGGGGGCCGGGCCGGGCCCCAGCAGCTCCCAGGCAGGGGGAGGGAAGGACATCAGCCCCCCCAGCACAGCCTGAAATCTATCACCATAACTGCTTCAACCACCGCTGGAAGGGACCACATGACCTTCTGCAGGCCCTGTGTAAGATATTACCTTTT
This sequence comes from Certhia americana, assembly GCA_018697195.1. Lineage (NCBI taxonomy): Eukaryota > Metazoa > Chordata > Aves > Passeriformes > Certhiidae > Certhia > Certhia americana. The sequence continues at coordinate 11,158,172 of CM031870.1, forward strand.
TCAGTGCACAGATGAGACCTACAGACCTTCAATCCTCTCTTGAGTGATAGAAAAGAACAGAGTGAAGATATACAGAGGATGACATGGCAACACCAAAGTCAGTAAGAAATAGTCAAATCCCAGGTGGAAGGAGTATGAGGAGATGCCTTAATTTTAGGCTAAAATTCTCTTCTAAGCCATGGTGATATATTTGAATATCCCCTTTAAATCATGGAAAAAGTATGGGGAGGTGTGTTGGAGTGCATGAAATAGAAGTCTCTCTGAGTTTCTCAGAGCAAAAAATTCAGGGATTGACTTGAAGCCTTAAGAGATATTAAAATATATTAAGCCACATAGACATGAAGTAGAACTGTAAGTTTTAGTTTTAAGTAAGTTAAAATATATTTCTACTTACTTAAACTTAAGTGCCTTAAGAGAGTAAAAAGTCCTAAAACCTAGTTTAAAGTTCAGTAACTTAGCTCTAGACATAACAAAAACATAATAGAACATTGTTTGCATTCCTAGATAAAACAGATAGAATCATTTACGTGACTAGATAGTACTATATGCATAAATTATGTATAAGAACTGACACTGCTTTTGTACTTTGGAATTAAGTTCTAATAGGTGTAGAAATAATGTTTTAGAATCATTTTTTTTAGCTGATTGGATGATTTATAAATAAAAATCCCCTGTATTGGGCACACACTCTCCCTGACACATGGAAGAAAGGAAGAGGACACAGATGAAGAAGAAAAAAGGTTCAGAAGCTGCTGCTGCTTTGCTCAGGATGCAGCAAAAAGCTTCAGCATGGACTCTGATACTCTGAACCTTTTGCCTTCGAGACTGATGTATTCATGCAATAAACAACTTTACAGCAACCAACAACTGCTCTTGTCTCTTTGAAAACCAAGACCCATTAAATACTCAACAGAGGTGGAACGTTCAAACTGTAGACCTGAGCAAAGGCATCCATGCTGAGTAAGCAGATGTTGAAGTAACTGTGATCCTATGAGAAGCTTGAGCAGAGAGTAATATGGGTGATGAAGACCCTTTGCCCTGAGATGAAGAGAACCTCTGTTCCCCAAGATGAAGATGATTTTAGAGATAGATGAAGTTGTTTTTCAACAACTCATCCTTAAAATAGTACCCCATAAGTTAACATGGCCTAGAAATGCAGCTGTGGGAAAGCTGTGAAAGATGGGAGGGAACTCACAAATGCAGATGCCTGGGCAGCTGCTATTTGTGGAAACTAAATGCCACGAGAGAACAGTTTTTTTTGTGGAGAAGTCACCATGGCATAGCAAGAGATGTTCCTCTCCCTCAGTGAACTGAAGAAAGACTTCTAGACGTAGAAAACTGAATGAGAATCCTAGGTGTTGTTTCTTCATGTTGTCAGTTGGAAAGCAAAGAGGGGTTGGGGGGAGGAGGAGTGTTCTAAAGGTTTTATTCAGATTCTTATTATTCTTTTAGTTTTGTTAATAAAATTTTCTTATTCTTTTCAAAGTTTGAGCCTGTGTTGTTTTTCTCCTAATCCTATCTCACAGCAGAAAAAAAACCCACCACATAAATTGGTGTGTTGGCCAGGAAATTTCAAATTGGCAAACCAAAACCACTACATGAAATTGGTGTTTCCACCCAGTTTGAACTGAAACCACCACAGTCCTTAAATCCTCTCTTCCCAACTCATCTTTGTCATGCTCAGACTTTTTTACCCAGCAGCAGTGGTAGTGGTGCCTTTTTGGATGCTGCAGTGCCCATCTGCAACACTTCAGCAGGAATCAGGGACCTCCTCCAGGTGGGAATAAAAACTATTTTCTCATAATGATGTAAGAAGCAGCAGAGTTTGTTTCCTGATGAGAATACAAAATGACTGATAAATGTAGACAGTGAATCTGTGGGAAGAAGTTTCTTTCATGATCTGTGAGTGATGTGGAATTGCTACCAAAAGTCCTTAGAGCCCTGAAGGGGGTATTACCTATTGCCTTTCTATCAGGAGCTCTGTGTCAGTGCTGATGACTTCCTGGTGACCCAGACTTCTATATAAACAACATTTTTGCTACTTTATGTCCTCCTATAATCCTTTCATTTTGAATAAATAGGATTTTGCTTTATGGAAGCTGGTTAACCTTATGCTGAACTAAAAATCAGACTTGCAGTTAATTACCAGGATCTGCAGTCTAAAGTCCTCCAATCTGAGCATTTTATATAGAGAAAATTGAAGCACAAAGAAATTACTTAGGCCAAAACAGAAAATCTAATCAGACTTTGGCAGAGTTCAAAACAACATTAAATCTCTTATTGTAATTGCAAAACGTATTCCAGAAAATACTGATCATCAAATAGCAATAGGAAATCAAGCAAATGTATTAAGAACTAGGTAAAGAACATAGCATTTGAGATGTTGTATTTCAAAAATTCATCAAGTCATTAACATACCTGGTAATAGACTACCAATTACTTTTTCTTTATAGGTCAAATATTTACTGATACACAGGAGAAAAAACCTCTTATTCAGTTAGGAAAGGGGGACATAAAAATGTCTGAGAAACACGCACAGTATGTCTGGAATGAATAGCAAAAGCTGCTATTGGAGGGCATGTTGATACCCTTCAGAAAGGAACTCCTGTTTTCCTAAACATCAGAAAAGCAAACTCCTTTCTCCTATCACTACCATAATGTAATTTCTATATTAACCACCTTGCCAAGACTTATAAAAAAATATTCAAGCACTAAGCCAGCTTCTCTTACATGAGCTGGTTTTGTCCAAGCTGATCATACCCCAGAAGTTTGGATTCATATCTGATCAGTCATTTGCTGCTTTTGAGAGCAATCATTTATTAATTTTGTTATATTCCACATAGCCCACCCCCTTGGTGTGTGCCAACATAGGCAGCTAATCCAGAGACATTATCCAGACATAATGCACTATTTCTTCACTTGGAGATGTTCCAGAATTTCCTGGGAAACACTGAAATCCTTTGAAATATTGTTGCAAATGTAGTGTGAAACTTTCCCATTATGTGTCAGGTCAGTCTGCACATAAGTTGAAACTGTACTAATGGGGATCTGAAGCCCCACAGAAAAAGTCAAAATTTACTGGAGAAAGACCTCAAATCCTTACATTCTTGCTCACATCACCTTTACCTATATTTTCCAGGTTTTTGTTCTGCAAAGTGTTTTCAGGGTAAAATACACACTCAGATAACTTTCTAGTGCTTCAGCCTTGTTTCAGTCTCAACAAGTGAGTCCCAAAATGATATTCAGACTTATATTGTCAGGAACAGTGATTCCTCACTTGGACTGCCACTGTTTGGACTCTTCCCTTGCCTAAGCATCCTGAAATGTTTCTATTCCCACACATTGGATCAGCACCAGCTACAGCCCTTCAGTCTCACACCTCTTCGGGAAAAGAAGTATGAGGTAAACAGCCAAGACTTGTAAGGCTGGAGGAACAGAGTCTCCAGAGTCCATATCTTTACATGAACTGATCACTGAAACCAATTTGGAATTCCCTTTAATTGATTTAGCCCCATGCCCTTTACAGAGCAGCAAAGGAGGAACAATGCCAGCTGTTGATTAACTGTCAGTTCAACCCACTCTTCCCAGTCACCTGTGCAAACCAACAGCCCCCTGCCAACAAAAAGGGAGGGGAAAACAACCTCTGCTGAAGCTAAGAAAATGAATGAGAAAAAAATCTGTTGCTGGAAAATATCCATGTCAGACAGTATTCATCAGAGCACCCAACAGAAATTTTCCTACCAGATTACTTGGGACAACTGAGGAAAAAAACATTACAGATGTGGGTTTGTTGAACACCTAGGACAGATCATGAGTAGTTCATTGTGTCTCTAAAAGCAGCTTCTAGCTTATAGTCTCACACTAGTCTGGGTTTTACTGATAAATATCTTAAAGCCTTCACACTATTAGTTTCTCAATAGGCCAATAGAGGAATCTGTTTGCTGGTATTCTTCTCCTGGCCTCTGCCTCAGCACACAAGGCATTTTAAAAGTGACCAGACAATATTCTTCTCTAAAGTGTTACAACACAGGAGTGTTTTTGCCAAGGTTTGAAAAGGCCTGTGTAAAATTGTCACTGTGATATGCTAAAGCAATTTAACATATTCTTCCCTCTGTTGAGCTATCAGTGCCATCTTAGGTAACAATCCTGTAAAACAGGGTGGCAGAATCCACAATCCTGAACATGAAGCAAACAGATGATGTTATTGGGAATATCTTAATCATTTTTCTCCCTCTAGTTCCATGGGTTTTCTGGTTTTGCTCCACTCAGCAACTTTTCTGTGCAGGGGGACACTAAACATGACCTGACAGAATTAGCTACCTGCACAATTCTAATATGAACTGTTCTCTTTGGGGCGCGATCAAAGACTTTTTCATCAAAAACCAAACATGTTAACTAAACCACCATGACAAACTCTGTGCTATTACAGTCAAATCTAAATAGCTGCTCAGCGATGCACAACAACCTCTTCTTTTAAATCCTAGCCTGCTTTGGCTCCCTAACACAACCAGTTACAATTAGATTTTTCATTCTTGCCACATCCCTTCCAACCACCTGCAGTCAAAGCATGTATTTCTTATCCAATCAGTTTGTGCTCTGTACCTGCCAGTGTGGAGATGACCTGAAGTAAATGGATAACAGAATCCACCTGCTGCCTGATTCCTGTCCTGGGGAAGCCTTAGGAAAGGTTTCAAGGGCTTAAGTATGTTGGCAATAACGAGCTGCCTTTGGAAGTATATAGAAATAAAACATGAGTAAGAATTATCTCTGGCCTGAGTTTAACGATTGGTGGCCTAGATTTTCTGACTCTGTACTTCAGTTACTTTACCTCAGTTAGAGCTTGTCAGCACTTCACAATCAGAACCAAATTTGCTCATATTGCAAAAACTAGCCCAAAATTTAGCCCAGCAGTGGTCCTTAACGGAAACTCAACATTGGATTAACCAGATTCACAGGAAGTAGAGTCTCGGAATTATAAACTTTTTTTTCTTGTGTTTCTTTGTCTCTGCTGCTTGGCTGGTTTTTTTTCTTCTGAGAACGTAAACTTTTGTTTTCACCTCACCAGCCAGAGATCTTGAAGGAAAGGGCATGAGGCTTTTTTTCTTATTGTTTTCTCTCTTCATAGTTTATTATTTCTTATCATTACATTCTGTTCCTGACCTGCAGAGCTCTTCGTTGCAGGTCAGTTCAAGGCACAAAACTCCAAAGCTCCATTACTAAAAATGCTAAAAGCCTAATGCCTAATACAAAATGCCTAATGCTCTTATGCCCCATACTAAAATGCTCCCACCCTCAGGGTGGTGTGGATATTTATACTACATTCTACGTAATCAGTGTTTATAATTCTACTCCAATAACTATTATCTATGTTAGAAGGCTAGACTCTATTCTAAGCCAACTATGATGTGCCACCTCACAGCAGAAGATAGAGGCAAGGAAGAAGAAGGAAGAAACCCAAAAGCCATGTGCTTCCTCCATCTTGCCTTCACCTGCTTACCAGCCTAAAAACCCCATATATCTAAAATTCTCACCCTGTGATAAAACTACACACTATTCTACTGTCTAATACACACTCTTGAAAACTCTGCTTCATTTCAGAGCCTAAAAGCCCTTTTTCCATGAACAAAGGTAAAAAACACTCTCTGTCAGAGATCTTAAAATCTCTTCAACATGAAAAGAAATATTCCTCATAATTCCAGACTCCGACAGTTGAGCAAAGTGAAAATATGGCAGGTGCAATTCTAGCATAGTATCTGTCCATGCTTAGGTGGCTCGACTGACTCATACTGGGTAAAATGGGAACTACCTTTAATTATCTTGAAGCCAAACAAAGTCTCTCTTGGAAAGACCTATCTAAGAGAGTCTGTTTTTTCCAGAGCTGTTAAAATTCTTCCAACATTTTCAAGTACCCAAGAAAATAATGTTTTTTATATGGTTGACTAAATTTGCAATCTCTTCCTTTCCTTATGTCTGTGCATATATTATCAATATCTAGACATAGTGGGGATTTACAACTGTAATTTAGCATTGCTCAGTTTACAGAGAAAGCTGAATAACAAAGGACTAGCTGGCAATACTGGGTGGTGCTGGATAATATCACTCAGCTTTGTAATTATCTTATCTCTACTTGCACAGCCATAGTTTCAATCTAAAAACCTTCAGTCATTTCCACTTCTACTGCAGATAACATGGGCCAACAGATCATTTAATCTATGCCTATTTCTCCACAGAAATTGTAACAGAAGTATGAACTTCCCTGGGATATTCCTGCATCAGACTCATCTCATAGCTGCACTATGCCATTCCACCTCATATCAAGTTCCCTCAGGTCCAGAAGTTACAACTTAGAGTAGATGTGGCTCCTACCTAATTATATATTGTTTTACTCACTTCTCCATAGACATTAAGTTGGTCAGCGTTTGGTTTTCCCATTGTGGCTTTGCAAGGAATGGAAATCACTTGGAAAGCCTTTTCAGTGCTGTTATGCAGCTCTGTGGAGGAGGACTCAGGGTTGTTTGTTGATGAGAAGCTCAGCACAGGCACTGGCAGAGCTCCCCTGCATCCTGGCCTGCATCAGAGGAGGATGGGCAGCAGTGGGAGGGAGGGAAAGGATTCTCCCTCTCCTCAGACCCACCAGGAGCATCCAGGCCCCCAACACAAGGATGTGGAGCTGCTGGAGTGAGCCCTGAGGAGCCCACAGAGCTGCTCCAAGAGCTGGAGACCCTCTGGACCCAGGCTGGGAGAGCTGTTGGTGCTCACCTGGAGAGGAGAAGGCTCCAGGGTGACCTCAGAACCCCTTCTGGGGCCTAAAGGGGCTCCAGGAGAGTTGGAGAGGGAATGATATGGGCTTCAAGGTCCCTCGCAACACAAACCATTCTATGACAAGAGATTTTGTGTTTATAGCACTGTGTGGGGAAAAACAAGGGCAGGACACAAAGGTGAGCTCTGAACACTCATGGCCCACTGGATCTCAAGGAGGAACCACATTCAGCTCTTCGACACTAATTTAGGCTTCCAATATTTCACTATTTAATTGCCATTAATAGTTCCCTCCCTATCTGCCACAGAGTAGCAAAGCTTTCCCTTTCGTTAAGGGAAACTCCCCCACCCCCCCACCCCCCAAACCAAACAAGCAAATAAAGCAGCAGCAAACCTCTATCCAACCCCAAGCAAACAAATTCAGTTCCACGAGAGAATCTTTTTGGACACAGTTCTTTTTGGTAGCAAAATGAAATTACCCAGGACTCTCAGGTTTATAAAAAATATTTTTGTGTGTCTCTGCTGGCTGGCTGTTTTCCTCTGTCACCTGAGAATGTACAGTTTTTTTCCCCAGCCAGATATTTTGAAGGAACTGGTTGCGAGCCATCTCTTCTTATGTTTTCTTCATTGTTTATTCTTTCTTATCAATACATTCTGTTCCTGACCTGCAGAGCTCTTCACTGTAGGTCAGTCCAAGGCACAAAACCCCAAACATCACCCACACAGGGCGGTGTAGATATTTATACTACAATCCACATCATCAGTATTTATAATTCTACTCCAATAACTATTATCTATGTCAGAAGGTTAGACTCTATTCTAAACCAACCATAATGTGCCACCTTATAGCAGAAGACGGAGGCAAGGAAGAAGGAAGAAACCCAAAAGCCATGTGGTTCCTCCATCTAGTCTTCACCTGCTTACCAGCCTAAAAACCTCATATATCTAAAATTCTCACCCTGTGATAAAACTACACACTATTCTACTATCTAATACATCTAATTCTTGAAAACTCTGCTTCATTTCAGAGCCTAAAAGCCCTCTTTCCTTGAACAAAGGTAAAAAACACTCTCTGTCAGAGATCTTAAAATCTCTTCAACATGAAAAGAAATATTCCTCATAATTCCAGACTCCGACAAGGACTACTTTGCCAAGGCTGTGACATATGTCAACTGCAACCATTGCTATGTAGCATATACTTAATTTATAGTTTTTACAGAGCATTTTCAGCTCTAATCATGCATGTTTGCAAGCAAAGCATCTATGGTCTCAAATCCAGCATGACTCATGTTACAGAGCAAAAAGAGTAAGATGATTAAATAGACTGGCTCACACAGCTTGTTTTTACACATCAATAAATAACCTCAACACAGCAGAAATAGAGATGTGGTTTCCTGTTTGGAGGTAGTTCAAACACTGGCTCTTCTTCAGACCTTCCATACTATGTAAAATAGAGCTGGGCAAATAATTCATTATGAATTATTCATTCAATTAATTTAATTTCTTCTGCTCACTAATTAACTATCTTGACTTTTTTGAATGTTTTCATTATCTGAAAATTATTTACTCAACATTTTCTATGAATAACTCCTTGCCTCTAGATTGTTCACAAGATTGTTCAAGCAGATTACTGCAAGAAATCAAAATTGTAAATTCAAGCTGTGCTGAATAGTTTTAATTAGATATGCAAGTCACATGGAATTTTTCTGGTTCATTATTGGATATATTCTCTCCTTACTGGAGAGAAAAAAACCACAAGAAACCCCATAACCAACACCACTGATTTCTCCTGCAAACAAACCCATTCCAAGACTAAAATTTATTTGCCATGAAAATTCTTGAATATATTAATTTTATAGCAGAGGATGATTTCATCTTATTCTTTGAAAAAAAACCCCAAACTAGTCAACTAAGCACTTTAATTTAGAAAAGTGAAACACACCTTACATATATCTATTCTTGTACCACTTCAGCTTCCCCTGCAAGTCTGGGTCCTCTTCCAGGCTGAAGCTTCCACTACATTTCTCTACACCAGTAAGGCAGGACTACAGTGCCACTGGTATCACTGGGGTGAAGGGGATGTGCCAAGTCTCCTCTTTATTCCCTCCAAGGAGAAGATCATTTCAGCTAGTTTAGCTGGCTCTAGGGAAGCTCTTACAAATATTGTGTGAGTCTTTTTCTGCTTTTCAGAGGAAATTGAGACAGTTATGGGATAAACAGAGACTACATGGAGTAACTCTTGTCTTTTGATTCAAATCCTACCTCAGCACTGGACTCAGCACTGATCCCTCAGAGCAGAACCCATGCTGTGCCTTGGACCCCAGCTACAGGCAGGCATTAAACCATGTCTTTGTCTTGCTTGGTTGACGCGATTATAAGAAGCACAAGAGTGAATGGTAGAATGGGGGACAGCTGTGAGTGACGAGAACATAGTCAAGAGCAGCAAACATGGCTGGGTAACCATCTGCATACACAGACACATGGCGTATAAAAAGCTTCTCAGCAGAGCAAAAGAAATTGTTCCCTGCATCATCTAATAATAACACCAACAAAAAAGCCCTCCCAAACCCCCAAACCTACTTTAGCCACTTCTTCCTACAGCTGGTGTTGTTTGTAAACAGCAGTTCAGTTCCCCTCCCTCCATGGTGAGGGGAAAAGGAAAAGTTAAAATGGCAAATAATCATCGCTCACAGCAGCGTTTCAAAAGGAAACAGAACTACTGGCAACTCCATTCTGCTCCTCCAAGGGCATAGGAGCCCTCATATAAACTAGAAGGTGGGACAGCCACAATCATTGCCTACTCTGGCTGGAGGGGGCTCAGCTGCTGCCCCTAGTTAAATCACCAGGCAGTTCTCCTGCCAATTTACAGTGGCAATATTTGCTCCCCAGCACCTTAGGTAGAGGCATTGTGTTGTGGACATCAGGTGTGAACAATCAACCTTAACAGAGCTCCTGAGACACAGGTGCTGTGAGTGAGTAGCTCAAAGTTAGAGTTCAAACTGGTGTGATAATTAACAAAGCATAGATTTTCGTAAGAAATGTGCCAGATTTGGGTGTATTCACCCCCAAGAGCAAATCTTTGCCTTATCTTTGTGCAGATGATAAATTATTTTGGTTTAAATCCTGAAGTGTCAGTTTGACCTTTTCCTTCAGCACATTAAAGACCCCATACTCACAGCTGAAGACAGTATGCAACACAAGACTATGCCTAGGGTTTGCCAAGTGGAATGCATAACATACCTTACAAATAAAATTGTCTTTAAAAAACACGTTTTCAGGTAGCCCAGTTACTAATAAATTTATTATTATTTCTGTTGAAATAATTCCTATCTCTTTACTCTAATATGGAATGTTTCCAGCCAACTAAATTTAGTTAAAACTGGGGACCTACAGTACTGTTATTCACGCAAAACAGTTTTTCTAGAATCCTACACAGACCTGTGTTGATTAAAATCCTTGAAGACTTCCTTAAGTATTTAGGGCCACACACCAATTCTGCTCACAAAAACAACCTGAACTCATTGACTACTGGAATGTGGCAACCAAAGTAGCTGGGACAGATAATAGCTTAGACCAAGTAGCTTATACAGAAAGAATTAACCTGAGACCATGGGAGGTGGGATACTGAAATGATTCTAATGGGATCATTCCAAAAACCCCACGATACTGGTTCTAGTTCTCTGTTGGTTTGTGACCTTTGACATATAAAGTCGTGTCCCTGTCCTGGGTTTGAGATTGGACTCCTGCCCTCAGGTAATCCTGTATATTTTTAAGTTAGCCATGCCACTGAGTCTTTGAATGCTGTCCCTCAGACTGTGTGGTCCCTGTCTTTGTTATTTTACCATCATTAAAGTTCTATTTTGGGCACTCCATCGTACCCTATATTATTTTGCCACACTCGTCCCAGCCAGACCGGACTCTAGACCACAATGCCAAACTGTGTTACTGGAATTCCACTTATCAAGTCTCCAGCATACGTGTTACAGCAAGTAGATGAAACTGTTGGTGACAATGTGCATAATGAAGAGACCCCATTCCTTACAGAGAAGGCTAATTAATCATTAGGTGAGTGCTAGTAAATTTTTTGAATCACCAAGTTTCTGACAGACACACTGTTAAGCCAGCGAAATGCCCGCAGATGTTACTTGCCCATCAGAGTGGAACATATTCTCTTGAGGGTTCTGAGCATCTTGTCATCGTTTATTTATTTATTTTTGAGAAAAACAAAAAATTAGCAGGCCCATGTAATGATTAATGTATATGTGCAAGCAAATGATAATAGCATGAAGCCTATTAATAATTAAAGCCAGCGCTGGATTTTAAGATATTAAAGTTGTAATGTGAATTGCTTTTGAACAGTTCTGAAATGGTACAGTTAATGAATCTATTATAATGTCTCCCTAATAGCTTCAGCATAACTTAATTCAAAGAAAACAATCCTGAATTTTCATAGCTGGAGTCTCAGTTTTGCTTTACTTTCTCCCTATGCCAGCTTTAGTACTTTACTAGAGCAGTCTCCACATGAAGGCTCCATCACCAGGTTCAGTAACCTGTGTCACTGTTCCCCAGTTGGATACGAAAAACAGAGCTTTGGAACAGCTCTGTGTTTGCCAAGAACCCCTGCTGTTCCCACAGGGTTCTGGCTAGGATGTGGCCAAATGTGCCACAAACCCAATGGCAAAATCAGACAACACCAAACAGCTTTTGTGATACAGCACAAACGTGAATGAGATTTCTGCAAGATACTCATTAGGACAGGGTGTCCTCAAAGACACCTTAGATATGCAGTTTCATTTAAATCATCCTTCTCCTTCATGGATGTTATAAGAATGGTCTCAGAAAAACATTAATTGAGTGTTCTTTTAAGTATTTCTGTAATGACAGGGATATTTTACACGTGCAGAATTCCAGGCAGGGCCTCAGCAGGACTCAAGTCTGAAACCTCTCTTCCTCACTAAACATTTTCTTTTCAACAGTCTTGAATTTTTTCCCCCCTGCCACTACAAAAGAGGCTTGCATATATGAAAACTACCATTTCTTTTACTCCTCCCCCTCCCTCCCCAGGTATTAATTACATTATAGTTCATTAGCTCAGCTCATTAAGACCACAGTACAGGTAGGAAATAGGTAATTGGCTAGGTACAATTATTACATTAATTTAATTAGCTGTTTTGTGCTTTTATCAAAAAGGTGACCTCTGTGGAGTCTGGAATAGGTTTTCCTCCCTTGCTGCTTGCTGGGTTGCAGCCTTGGGTCTGTGATTACCTACAAGGATGAAAAGGAACATTCATATTGTATTTGGTGGGGTTCAGACTGAGGGGAAGAGGCAGCTGCATCCACATCCTGCTGTACAGGAGTGTTGCTTTTTAATTACTTACTCAGACACCACTGATGCTTTATTGTGTCCAGGCAAAGCACAAGCTTGGATGTGGGAAATGTGGGATTGTAGTGCTCGAGACAGGCCAGATTTCTTAAGAGTCCATGAAAACCAGAGCAAAAGAGTTAAAAGCCATGAAAAATACAGAAAATATTCACACATCTGCACATAAGCATTGGCTGGTTTGATGACAGTGCCACAGGGAGCACAGCAAGCCTTTCACCACGTGTCACTGTGAAAGCCTGCACCGGGCTCAGCACAAGTGGCCCCCAGCCACTCCTAAAGGAGGTTTTATTTCAATATTGCCTTAATTAAACAACTAGAATGATTTGTTCCCGAGAACACCACACAAATGAACACTGTTGATGGAAGCAGCTCTAGCTCTCAATTAAAACAGCAATTGGTGGGGGTGGCAAGGCATGGTCCAGTTCCTAATTAAGTAAATGTGACATCTCCCACTGACTAAGGTGGGAGCTGGACAAAGCCCAGAACAGAAAGGGAGGGGAACAAGCAGCAGGATCAAGCGAGTTCAAAACAACACTAAGATATTTACTTGTCACCATTATAGGAAAATACCTGTATAGTCTACAAAGGAGTTTCCAAAGAATCTCCTAACTAAATAAAACCTATAGATGCCTTATGTTTAGGAAAAAAACAAAAAAAAGGAAAATTTTAAGTAAAAGAGAGGATTTTTAAAATTTCATTTCTTTGTTCATTTTGAAAAAAAAATCTCTTCAAAAATAAAATATCTGTGACTCTTCTGAGGTTTAACCTTTTCATTGTATCATAGACACTCACATGTAAATCTCACATTGCTAAAATCTAGGTTTGTACACTTACTGCTTCAATATTATGTCACTTCCCAATGCTGACAAACAGCACAAATAATACCTGTCTGTTTGTGCAATCACACAAGGGATGGAGCTGGGATTATAAATTATCTCCAGAGAAATAAGAGGCACAAAACAAAAGCTTGTCAAGTCAACTGGAGCAAATTGGTATTGTGCTGGAACAAACTGGAGAACTAACAAGCAATACAAATGAAATCATGGACAGCTAGAGCAGATCCATAGTTTATCTTCCAGAGTCAGTTAATGTCAATGTCAGTGGAATTTGCACAAGCAACAAACCCTCCACCCCAGTTCTGCACTAGCTGACATTTCCTTCCTTTTAAAATTGGCAGTGGAACCTAAATTTAACCTCTGGAGAATATGCCACATGGCATCTGTGTTCTTTACATGTTCAACTTAAGACTTTGAAAGCTAATTTATCCATGCAGCACCTCAATAAGTGACTCACCTAGCAACTGCTGAACTCCTGTCACTTTTTGGCTTCTGGCAGCAGAACCTTTTTCTCTTGAAAACTGATTCTTTAATAATGACCGTCTTAGACCCCTGAGGAAGACACTAATGAGCTTCTGAAAATGAAAAAAAAAAAAAAATCTAACCGCATTCACTGATTTTTGAAGAAACAACACTTGTTAAAAATGATTATTGTACCAATAGATTTTTGCAACAAATTGTGCCAGGCTGTGTTATTAGATTCATATTGAATCTCACGGCCAAAATACAAACAGTGAAACAGATGCTTGAAATACTGAAAGCCAAATCAAAGATCTCTTAAATAGTGCCGCTTCTGTTACATGCTTAAGAAAACAGTATGTGAGAAGAATTTTGAAACAAATATCCCCTCCAAAGCACAACAGCTTCAAAATAATAAAGTACAGTGACAAAAGTGCCTTCCCAAGATCCCCTGAATCCGGATGTAAGTCAGTGAAGAAGGGTATGGAGAGGTTTGTCCTTGCACTGAGGGGAGGCAGCAATGCCTCAGACACAGATCAGGCACTGCACACTCTACCAATATTTCTGCAGAGTTTCTGTAGCACTACAGAGAAAGCACAAATTTTGCAGCCATGTGTTTACTGAATTTCCCTCCTCAGTGGAAGCAGCTTTTCTCATTCTACTACTGGGCAATGCAAAATAATTCCAGAACTGTAAAATAAACATTACTGAGAAGGCAAACACATAATGCAGGCCTATACTGGTCAGAGGGTCATGTGCCATGGGGACTCTGTTCCACACCCCATATTCTCCATCTGTCCATGAGGTTTGGATGCTGTAGGGGTGTGGCAGTGACACAGCAAGGCAAGTCTACAACATATTTACATGAGTTTGAAATGGAGACTCTGAGTACCAAATAAAAGCAGGTACTTCTTCCACTTCATAGATATTTTAACATCTTCCCCTAAAGAAATAAAGTGGTATTGTACCCAGCTATATTAGCAACAAATCAAGTGTTCTGCAAACACCATGAGACCAGGAGAAAATGTGTTTGAGATATTATCCTTGCTCTTTACTTACACGCCCCCATTTGCAGAAACACTCAACTCTATCCTCCCTTTGTATTAGAGGAAAATTAATTAAATGGGTAATAATTTAGAACAAAAAAGGAGAAATAACCTGTAGCACAAAGACATTATTAATGAAGAATTGTTACTTGAGAATAGATGGATAGATGCATTAAAAGAAAAACAATACAGAATAATTTAACAGGTATAAAACTGTGCCTTTCAGATACCCATGGTCATTTCAGTAAAATTATGTGCTTGTTTTGGGTGAATCCAGCTCTCCTGAAAGCTAGATAAGAGTTTAAATTACCCCATCTGTTTGCAGTTATTGAATAGCAAAGTGCTAAAGGAAACTCTGTCAGAGAATAGGTAGATATATGCTGATAGCATCTTGTCAAAAACCTGAGATGGGCTCTTGTACTTGAATATTCAAGCAACTTTACACAGGGAAAAAGAACTATTCATATGCATTATTGAACCATTGTACAAATGCCATCTGAATCAAAATTCTAGACTGGCCTCTCTGTAAAACAGGAACAATTTTAAAAGTCTCCTGATTCCTGTCTGTAGGGTGGAGGCATCAGATAAAGCACTGGGAAGTAAATCCCACATATCCAAATTTGTTTGCTTCACCAAAATTCACACACCCACAAGTGCTCATGTGCACAGGAGTTTGTGCACTTTGCCCACTCTTCAAGGAAGGGAATGAGCTTGGGGTACTGGAAACTAACTGAAATAATTCAGATCAAATAAAAACTGTGAGTTTATGATTTCTCACATAACAGTTTTACATCTTATGTTTTGTGTGCAGGGATTTCTTCTTGAAACAGAGAAACAGGACTTCTGAGTTTCATGAGAAAGTGCAGTTTATTTTTCTTATCTTCTACAGAGGAAGAGAGAGGATGGGTCCTTCTTACAGATGATGCCAGTATGGCGAAGAAGTCACAAGATTTCTGCTTATCAGATTATTTAAGGCTTTATGGGCCAATAAAATTCTGCCAACTAGGTATTTATGTTATCAAACCAATACTAAGCTAATTCGTGTTACGTGAACAGTGTGAACCTTCTTAACCAATCACCTCCTGACACACAAACTTCTGAGACTACATTTTAAACCTTCTTATTAACCTTTGCAATTACTTTTGCTTTGTCTATGACTTTTAAGCTCTAAAACTAATCTTTCCTCAACTTAACACACTCTGCTTTAAGTTATAAATCTACATTCTTACTTCTAGCACCTAAACTTGGAAGCCTTCTGCAAGGTTTCAGGTCAAACCCTGTCTCTAATTCTAAGTTTAAGCTTACAGATCTAATATTCTGAGATTTTCCAGCAGTTTGGATTCCAACAAAAACCTGTGTCGACAGAGAACAGCCTTCATTCCAAATTCTTAGTTCCAGAAAAAATGCCATCCAACCCATCAGAAAATCTGTGAGAAAAGAAGCTTTTGCAGTCCCATGAGTTTGGTGTGCAGCCAGTGGCAGACCTTATGGACAGAGCATGGCAAATGGCCAGGGTGGTCAGGGCAACCATTCTCTCACTCTGGTTACTGAGGGTTGCTTTTCTACTTACTAATTTCCTCTTTCATTTAATTCAACAAAATTAAATGAATCTCAATTGCATGTGGTTAAAATTAATCTCTTCAAATTCTACAGACCCCAAATCCTCTTGGTAGAATTTAATTTTTAAGGGACGCCCAGCAATGATTAGCTGTAAGATGAATAATGAATTTATATCACATACCAGTTGTAGCAAAAATAATCTATAAATGTTTAATAAATATCCTGTAATGCTTTTGGTGAGTATGTTATAAATAAGTAACAATAGATTTGCAATGAAATATTTATATGCATTTTGGCTATTGTTATGCTTTAAGTGTTCAAGGAGCCATTACTAACAAAGTGAATGGAGTTATCAAGGTTATAGATATGTTCTGCAAGCCATTTACAATGAAATGTTCAACACTTAAAGTAAATGCATTTGTAGAGGTTGTTGACAAAGTGTAAGTGTCTAACAAACCATTCATACTAAACTCCACGCAGATATAAATGATACATAGGCATTTGATAAGTCATTTATAGTGGGATGTGAAACTCTTCTCTGGTAGGAATATATTGTGTGATCCTGTGTGTCCCTGTATCCCATCCCTGTAGCATGCTTACAAATGCATGGTTACAGCTTGACAAATCCCTTACAACTCATATTATTAGGATGCAGCTTAGCTGTTACATCCAGATAACCCAAAGGGTCAACAGCATAAATAACTTCCAGACAACCACTGGGGTCCAAAAGCAGCCTGAGGGTTCCTTCCGTGCTGCATGGTCCTGAATATCCACTGCTCAAGGCACTGCTGTGGGAGGGACACAGGGAATATTGAACTCTCCACTTGTCCATGGCAGTGTGGAGAACAGCCCTGGGACCAGGATATGACCCTGGTGGGACAAACTATACCCTTCAACCTGGCAAACTCAGAGTGCTCTTGGTGCTTTTTAAAAAGACTAGCACGAGCTGTTCCTAAGGACATTAGCTATGGATTTGTACCACACACTGTGATCACTTGCTGACCCTTCAGATTTCACAGCAGCTGTCCCTGTGGGGAACACCTGAGGCTGCCTTTGGCTCCCACAGCTGCCCTAGGTGCTGCTGCTTTGTACTCTAGCGTTCCTGAGCACTTTCACAGCTCCTATAAAATACCCTGGGCTCTGCAGCAACTGCTGCTCACAGCTCATACTGACCCTCAAAGGCTGAGATGCCCAGGACAGCAACATTGTTCTCATGACAGGAAATCATTGTGATTCCTCACTTAGTGAAAAGAGCACTACAAATAGCTGGAAAAGTTTAAAACCTGTCTGAAATAATACCATGAAAGGTGGAAGGATTTAACTGCTCTCACACAGCCACTCAGCCAGGGCTTAACTGTAGTGACTTTGGCTTGGGAAACAGCAGCAATATCAGAACAAGAAGTTTAATACCGACAAAAAGTAATACTCATTACTGATAAAAAGTAATACTCATTTCTGTATTTCAGTTAATCTTCTAAAACACAGGTCTATTATAGTCTGTTGGAACATTCATATGGCCACAAAGGAACTGAAAAATAAATGAAGACTGCCTTTCAGTCCCTCACAAAGGTGCCAAAGTGGATGCCACTGGAAGGAAGAGGACATCAATGTGATAAATTAGCCAAATCACTGAAAATATGGGTTTATATTAGGTTGAACTTCTGAGGAAATAAATAGAATTTTAAATTCAATAACTTTCCTTGATATTATGAGCTATTGTATATAAAGTGTTGTAGGCACACAGTTTGTGGTGATTGGGAATGGGGCTGCAGCTGAGCCTCATCCCTGATAGGCCACAACGGTGCAGGACAGGTGAACTGTATTGAAGGTAGAGGAACATGGAATGCTGAGGTGTACTGACCAATCACAAAAGGGCACGCAGATGGGATGCATGTAAGATGAATGGTATAAAAGGTCGTATGGAAGAACAATAAAGTGCTGATGCTTAAAACTATTCATGGTGTCAGTCATATGATCTCCTTCAACTGTAATGCGAATTTAATTGCTACATTATTTTGTGTGTTCCACAGCACTGATTCATTCCAGGGTCAATATGGGGTTTGCTCCCTTTGAATCTCTACCAGGAGTGTCAGGCACATGTAAAAAGTATTAGATTTTTCTCTTTACTTATGCCCTTCCAAATTGAAAAATCAGTCTATGAAAACAACCTTCACTCTGTCTTTAGTTAGCTGTAAAGGTAAATTCTTATCTCAACTTATCCGTATCATCAGTTTTACATCAACACTAAAACATTAGAGGGAAATACTTTCTAATAATGATACAATAATGAGCGATAAATTACGGGGGAAATACTACTTAGAACATCCATATTAACACTAAATGAGTTCTTTATTATTAATATAGTACCATAAATATAAAAAGAGAATTATAAATAATTAGGTTATGATTTTATATTAAACCCTAGAAATTATCATTTTATTTCAAATCGTTTCAATAGATGTTGGAAAAGCCATCCACCCTTTGGCACAGACTTTCCTGCCAACTGAAGCATTCTGAGAAGGACTAGGTATTCCAAGTGCTCAAGGCCTGCCATGCCTGAATCCAGAGCTTATTTCACTAACAGGGAAATTTTGTTTCGCTGAGGGTTAGTTCAAATTTTCTAACACAACCACAGATTCTAGGAAAAGAAAGTAATAACAATTTTTGCTTGTATGAGATAACATCTTTCCTGTTGTGATTATTGCCATAGGAGTCAAATGAAAGCCACCAATACAAAGTGTATCCGGGTGACCTTGTGCCAAACATCCACAATAGTGCCAACAGCAGCTTTTGACTGGAGTTCATCCTCCCATGTTTTTAGAGTTTAGGCTCTGAGAGTGCTAAAGAACATGGCCTTTTACCAACAAAATGTATTACAGTGAGACAAACTTAGATTTATTTTCTCATAGTTATTTTCCTTTTCTCTCATTTCTTACGCTTCCCCAATAAAAGTCCTCTGATAAAAACTGCTGATGGTGATGCTGCTTCACCACAAAAAATGAGGTGAAAAGAAATAGTGTTTAGGCACTAAAAAAGATAAGTTTCTGTAGCTTTTCTAGCAGCTGACTAATACCAGGGTGTAAAGGAATCAAGTACTTTAAGTGAGAAAAGGGAGGCTGCACCATGTACAATAATGACATTTAATGCAGGAAAACCTTACTAGAGTACTAGAGGGGTTTGGGCAGTTTAAACTTAACTGGGTGATGGAAATGGCAGAAGGGACCTACAAAAATGCTCTTTAGTTTTCTGTATTCTCAGCCCTTCTGTACAATGATGAATTCACATAACCCATCATTAATACAAGCTTTGGAAACTTATCACTTCATAATTTTACTTTGTCACAGATCTAAAAGAAAAAATGACATGCACACAGCAGGTGACAAACTGCAATCTCACAAGCACCGTGTCTATACAAATGCTGTCAATAAGCTTCTAAACATCTCATTCATTGCCAGGCTCATAACCAACACTGAAGCTCTTCTTACCAAGCTCTTGCAGGCTGGAGGTTATTTTTCATTTAGATAAGACTGCTTAAAATATAACTGCATTACTGAGATATCATTTTTCTTGCCCATCCTTTGAAGGAGCACAATTCAGAATTTTGCTTGTCAGCCTGGCAGGGAGAGAGGTGAGTGTCACAGCTGCCTTCCTGTGGCCTTGCCCCTCTTCCCATCCCTTTCCATGCTTCATAGGATCTTCTGCAGGTCACCTGCACTGGAGTGTTTCTGGACCAGCCAAATCAGTAAAATACCCACACATGTTTTTGAATTGTTATTGGGGTTAGATATTTTTTATTTTGGGCTGTCCTTGAGATCACAGAGGGGAAGGAGGTGAGAGCCAGCACAAGGGAAGCAGTGGAAATGTCAGTCAGGAGGATAAGAATTGAACCACCCCACCAGGCTGCAGTGACCTGTTAGCCCAACTTCAGCTGCTCATGGCAAACTGGATGAGAAAAACATCTGAGCCTGACTGTCCTAAAAAGTGTTTTTGTGAGGAAGTTCTCTGTGGTCACTCCACTGAGGAGCCTTGCAAGTGAATCTGAGGTGTGTGTATTCTGCTCCTGTATCTTCTGCATGGAAAGAGCATTCTCACAAGGGGACAGAAAATGTGGTCAGCTGAAAAAACAAAATTGCCAAGGTGTCTCAAAAATGAAAGCCAGTAAGAATGCCTAGAAAGAGGAACATGGATACATAATTATTTAATGAAGGTCTGTGTTTTCATGTGACTATGTAATGTCATAGTTGTGCTCCAAAATAATAACTGTAGAAAGATCTATAATTAGGGGACATCAAGAGCTTCACTGTAAACTGGAATAGCCTGCCAGGTTGAGATTTCTCTTTCAAAAACTCTTGGAAATGCAATGATAGGAGTTCATTTAATGGATTAAAGATAGAGATACTGCTGCTTTCTTGTGTTACTGATCTTGCTTTTAATGAGAAAACGTGGTTTTATTTCCCTTTTTCTGTTGAAAATTATGCATTAAGCCTTCAGCCTGCTCAGATGCATTCAGTGCAATTGAAAAGGTTCTCCCAGTTTCTGAGGCCATATATTCAATTAATGTAATATGTCACAACATTTTCAAAATGCAAGCTTCTTAGAAAAAGAGACATTACTGTGAAAAAAGGAATTTAAAATATATGTAAAACACATTTTCTTGGGAAAGTATTTGATTCAAATTGTTAGAAGACAAAAACCCATAAAGGTCTCTCTTATGCCTTCCTTCTTAATCTTCAGCCAAAGTTTCAGATCCATAAACTGGCACCAATAAAAGCTGCATTTCAGGAATGAAAGGAATGTATGGCCTTTAAAGAAAGAAATTTTTACACTTAAAAGAGAGGGAGAGAACATTTCTATGCTTTGCAATCACTCAGCATAAAATTACTTATTTATTATTCATGACTATCTTTAAATGCTTTATTGAAGCATAATGCAAAAAAGTACCTGCTCATACTTAAACCCCAAAATTTCACCTATCCATTCTACATTTGGGCTTTGGCTTCAATATCTGTTAAACAATTCCATTATTTCTCCTTTTTTTTGACATCGCCAGGTCAGTGTACGAATCATTGCTTTGGTTGTGACAGGGTCAACCACCCACCAAACCAAAAAAAAAAGTCACAGCAAATGCAATTGTACTGTTTGTGAATAGGAGCAAAGGAGAGTCTGAGGTGCAGCATGGTTTGCTTTGTGTATTCAGTGCCCTGGGGCCCTCACACTGGATGTTTTCCTTAAGTCTTGCTAGGAGTTTGGTTTCTTGAACCCAAAATCTTCACATACCTCCACTAAGCTTTCTCATTCCACATTCACATCCTTTGACTTACTCGTCTCACGTGTGCTCAGGATATACAAGCTGTGCTTCCTCAGATATTTTTGGGAATAGGGGAATGGAGACTCTTGATTTCCTCCTGCAGTGCGTCTCTGCCTCTTCTTCTCAAATCCTGATGTATCAGCAAACCAATCAGTCTTAGGGGCTGCATCCCAGGGGAGTGGGGGAGAAATCAGCTTGGGTTTCTACATAAAAAATTAACTTCTGAGGAACAGGCAACTATCCTCCTGAACCTGACTGAAGAATAACAAAGCAGAGAAAATATCTGCCAGTGCCTGAATCAAGCCCAGTGTGGATTCAGATCAATTCCATCAAAGCATTAAGCAGACAGATATTAAACACTTATTTACAATTTGCAAAGATTATGAAGAACTGTGTTCGTGAAGGAAAAACAGTGATTTTGTTCAGCAAACTGTTTCATCTGTTAATGGTTGCAGATTTTCTGGTGTCAGAAACCATTGTCTGCTTTATCTCCAACTTTGGGTACATGCAATTCCTTCTCAGGTAGAAAATGTGAGTGGGGTGACTGCCCCTCCTGTCCTCCCCCAGCTTTACTCAACAGACCTGACATTTCACAGATAGCCCAGACACACCCTCTGCTCACCTGCATTTCACATTCCCTGTTACTGCTGCACATCCTCAAGAGCCCTGGAGTATGCATACATTCCTCACTGTCCCTCTAATTTCTTCACAGTGCAGCCCAAGCTACATTATAGTACGAGACATAAAGCAATGGTTGAAGTACTGACCCTCTCCTTTTCTTTGCAGCTGCTATGGATCACCCTGCTAGGTTGGGTTGATTGCCACACAAAGCTTTGATCCCCTATAATTAAAGTGAGACCTAGGCCATTCTAGTTGCCACCACCCTCTCCCTTCAGGTTTATCCCTGGCTGGGAAGCCCATCCTGTCCTTACTCCAGGAATCACCCTCTGCCAGCAGGAAGCCATGGAAAACAGTGACCTTGTTCCCATTCCAGAAAGAAGTCAGCCAGTTCAGCATAACCAAAAGGCCTTTTGCCTTTGTTTAAGGTGAACCCAGGGTACACACTTGAGGCCATTCTGGAAATGAATGGACCTCTCATCCCACTGACACAGCCTCCCTGCCGGTTGGAAGTTTGTTCTTTGGGCAGTGATTCTGGTGGAATGTAATCATTTAAGTGTGATTTATGGTGGGGCTCTGTGCAGCTGGCTTAGTGCAAGGTGAGTGCACAGCAGTGCTTTAATAGTCCTTTTCCATTAGCAGGTATGCTTTTCAGTTGGCTTCCCTATGATTGGAAGAGTTATAAATGTAACATATAAAACACTGTTGGTAAATATCTGCAGGGTAAGAGAGAGTTTACTGCTTGCCTTTCCAAAAGTGAGATAACTATATGCCTTTGGAAAATAACCTTCCAGGTGATAGCTGTGACTAAAAATTTGATGGGGAGAAGGAAAGAGTGTTTACTGTAGCGAGCTTAAAAGGAACATCTATTCAAAAGCAGATCTAGGGGGGAAAAAACAACCTTTTTTCTTGCACTGCTCTTCTTGATTTTAGGCTATCCCTCTGAATATCCAAACTGATGCTAAAAGACACTAATAATTGCTAAGTTGTATTAAATGGCATATTAATCAAATTAATAATGTCTACCATACTTGAGGCATTTAGGTTCTTCAAAATCACTAGCATCTGCTCCTATTAAAAATGCCAGATGATTTGTAAGTCCAAACTTTTGGTGAAAAACGTTAGCTAACAAGGTGAAATTAAAATTTACATCTTATTCCAGCATAATGAATATAATTAAAAAGAGTGCTAAAATCCTTTGATTAACCCTCATCCCATTTTGCACAGCACTATTATGCAAATTAAACACTGAAATCTTAGTACCAGCAAAAGATTCTAATATAAATTTATTCTAATTTTAAAATTAAGAAAATATAAAAACATGCCACTGGATCTGTGACTGCACCCTTTGTCACTGCTGAGTTAGAAAGCATAACTGGGGGCATATGCCACAGTGAGATAACTCATGTCTTGAGTTACTGAGGGATTAGAGTTTGTTCTTGTTTCTTCTACCAGGCATCATATTATTCCCACAATTATTTTGGTGTATAATTTAATTAGCCTTCCTACTATAATCAAGCTGTGCTCTGTCATCAGAAATGTTCAAACCCTGCAAAATATGCTTCAGAATTGCTGTGTTCTGGTTTGCTGGGTTTTGTTTCGGTGCTTTCAGCATTCGTGTTATTTTTCCAGTGGTAAAGTCCTAACAAAAGCATTTAAGTTCTGCCTGATCAAACGATGTCTGGTGTGGCTCTGAGCATTTCAAATCTTTGTCTCAGTTGTCTCAAATCTTTGTCTCTCACCCTGAGAGTCCCTCCTGTGGTCTCCATGAAGACCTTGGCTGAAGACAAAAGCATAGCAGCAGTTCTGAGCTTTTAGGTTTCTTCTCCTTCTCTATGGATGTTTGGTTTGCAGGACAAGTCCCACGTTCCTGCCTGCAGTTTTTCAGGTGAGTAAGCCTGCTTTCTGAGCAAAGGGCTAGGACAGCTAACAAGTGTTCAAAATAGGAACTTCTTTAAATTCACAATATCCATGTTGCAGAGAAAACTATCACAGTGCAGGGGCACAGATGAGGTAGCACAGGGGTTGTAGTCTATCTCTCAAATACCAGCTGCTGCTTAGAAATATTGTATACAATGCTCCTACCAAATCTACAGAAAGTCATTGACCAAACTACTTGTCTGCTTCTCCCCCTCCCATCCAAATTAGAGTAGCTAACTTAATGAAAAATGATTTTTTTTTTCCCTTTTTGTCACTTAGGAGGGTCTGAACATAAAGCTCTTATCACCAAGCCACAGCTGTAGGAGGAATCCTTTAATCACAGCCTTCCTCCTTGAAGAAGAATATAGATTTATGACTGGACTTTGGTTACTGAGCGAGAAAGAAATATTGCCAGCAGCCACCATACTACTTCCCATAGGCTGTAAACAGCTTTAATCTGCTTTAGCTGTCATTTTTAAGTCGAGAGATATTAGAGTTCAATGTAATTATGTAGTTGTGGGCAGAAGCACAGTTTATTTTCTTTAAACCAAAGTGGCAGAGGTAAATTCGTAGCCTGTGCCTAAACAAACAAATCCTCCTCCCTTGCTCTGGCTGCCACCATGGGTGCAGCAGTCCCAGCCCTTTGGTGCTGCTTTGCTCCTCCTTTCCTGGGGGTCCTGGGTCCTCATCATGCTGGGATTCATTTGTCTTTCTCTCCCAGACACAAAAAAAAGAAAATAATTTTTGACTAGTACAAAAAAGCTACTGCAAATGCAGTTTTTGTTAGGGGCACCCCAGGCACATGTTCACCTCTGAGCTCCCAAAAGCACAGACACTAATTTTCTTACTTGCTTCAATGTAACGTATGTCTGTTGCTATAGAGAGCATATTCAAATAGCCTGGTTAGTTATCATTTATTTTTGCTTTTCTGTTTCATAGAGCCTCTCAGAAAAGAAAACTCCTACCTAATTATTGCACACCAATAAAAGGGTGTTTAGATTTTCCCCCATCTCTAGGGAAAAAAAAAAAAGGCAGCTCCCTTTGATTTTTTTTTTCCCCAGAAAAGACTGCTAAGTTCAAGTCTGGAATATGCAGGCTTCAAGTACAGCACTTATTGGAAGAGTTTCCTGTGTTCTAGGAGAATGCTGTAAACACTCAGTTACAGAGTTACCTGATGTTCTGGTTTGCATGCAAGGTGAAATTTCTTCAACAGAAAATAAAACCAATTCTCTATCACAGTATCTCCATTGTCAGCCAACAAAATACCTATTTTCCAAATTTTTGAAACATTTAATTCTGTCCTGTCCTCAAGAAATCTTTACAGTCACTTTCTGAAATCTTTATTAGTCACTTACAGTCACTAATATTCTCAAAAGATTCACCAGCAAAACAGAGTCCTCTGTGCTGAAGTCTAACTTAATTCAGCATATCATCAAAGCACCCAGTTTTACTGGAATCTGACATTTATAAAACTGCAATAAGCACATAGATATGTTTCCTCACCTTATTCATTAAGTGAATGTAATGAATTTATGAGGACCGCTGTCATTTAAGAATACTTGCCTCTTGGTCTGAGATTCCAGGGAAGAAAATTCTAAACCATTCTTTCATCTTTATATGATCTAATACTGCTGTCTTTTCATGAGTTAAGACAACAAAGTGCAGATAAATTGCAGTTTTCCTGGACATATATTGTTTTATGCATCATATTGCATTTTAAAATTCATAGATTGAGGGATCTATTTGCCATCAGCTACATCCTATTGCCTTTGCAAGGAGCTGCTGTGACTATTATGCAGGATCTGCAGCCTCTCTGGATTTTCATACCAATAATCTCCTCCTGATGGAGTTTGTCCACCCCCCAAATTCTATCAGAAACTGCTTAAAATATCTGAGCCTGATCTGTGCTGAATATCATCAGTTCAACAGATTTTAGGTGGTGCACAGACAAGATGTCATGAATTAATACCAGTGTGACCTAAAGAAAATAAATTTATTCATTCATTAGCAAAAAGAATGGGAAAAGAAATTAAAGGCAATGTGTGGTTTATTGGACAAATTAAAAGGAGTGATGTGCAAGAGCACCAGGAGCAGTAATTATCAATTTTGTCTGAAAAGGGAATAAACAGTCCTGCAGGGCTCTTTGCAGCATTATTTTGCCTCTCTGTTCCAGCCAGGCATCAGTCTCCATGGAATCCAAACAGTTATCCAAGGAAATTATTCCTGCTAAGAGCAGGACTTCTCCTAGCAGCACTAAAGATATGGGTGCTGTGGGCCTATCAGGAAGGAATGTTGGGCTGAACTGCTAATTTCAGAAGTAGAGTAAGGCACATCTGTGGTAAAAATGAAGAAAGAAAATACAGTGGCATGTACACTTCAAGAGCCCTTACTCCTACCCTGCAGCTCCCTTAATTCTTTATTCAAATGTCAACAAAAAAAGGAGAGGTAATTTTAGGTCACTTCAGAGCTTTAAAAAATGAAGATGCAGAGCAAAGAGGACAGGAAAATGCAGCAGTCTCAAAATGAAAACACTCAGCTTCAAAGATTGAGAAGTCTTCTCAGTAA
This sequence comes from Certhia americana, assembly GCA_018697195.1. Classification (NCBI taxonomy): domain Eukaryota; kingdom Metazoa; phylum Chordata; class Aves; order Passeriformes; family Certhiidae; genus Certhia; species Certhia americana. The sequence goes on from CM031870.1 coordinate 11,184,626, forward strand.
GGATTAACATTTTCAATTAATAACTTTTATGATAAATTGTTGCGATAATTAAATGAGAATAGAGACTGGGTATGTAGCAAATGTTCTGGAGAGTCAGTGGATGCAAATTTCTCCTTTCTTTTCTCCATCAGCATTCACCAGTCATCCCAGACATTAAAATGAACAATTTTCTTCATAATCCTGTACAAAATAGCACCATGGTCATAAAAAGAAGAGGAAGAAAAAAAAAAAAAGTAAAAAGCAGTCCTGCAATTTTTATTGAAATAGACAGGGATATTCATTCAAAACTGGCATCTTCTAGTGGGACATACCAAGATAAAGATAACCATCAAGAATATCTTTGTTGGATTAATGCTGTAGATAGGGTCACACTGACACTTTTTTATAATAAACTCTATGATTAATACAAGTGCTTGGAAAATGGTTCTTTTAATGACAGACAGATATATATTGTATGACACAAGTTCTTTCTAAATGCCATATTATTGTCAAAATGCTGAGAGAGAAATTTGGTACTATTAATGTTCTCACTCTCTCCTTCTCCCCCACACTGATCAAACACAAGAAGGCTAATCCAGTTGCCTATACTCAAGCAATGAACAATAAAAGGGTGGTCTCTTCAAAATTCAGTCCTCTTAAGAGGAACCTTTAATTTTACTCATTTTGCACTACAAATAATTAAGGAATATTAGTCACAGGGCTGGCAGTGATCCCCAGAGATCACTTAAATCTGTGTCCCTGCTTGCAGGAAGGAAAATCCTTTGTGGTGTTCCCCAAAACATGCGTGTCTATCTGAGCCTTTTAAAGACCCACACACAGGGTCTCTTGCAGCATCCCCAGCCATGCTACTCCAACATTCCATGGTCAAGGAAAAGCTTTTCCTATCAGTTGAGCTAAGTTTTCATTTCCATAGTTCGAATTTCTTACTCCATCTGCCACCAGCAAGGAGAACCTGCAGCTTAAACTGCATTATTTTAAACTTACCCAGGGTGACACTTTTGTCAAAAGGTGTGCTTCCAGCAACTGGTGACATACCTGAGCTATGGCCCTGCTGATGCCTCCAGCAACTCAACATCTGTCAGCTGAGCTGCTGATCCAGCTGAAAATGAATGGAGAAAACGCAACAGGGTAGTTTTGATGCAGATCCATGGCTGCCAGGTAGCAGGAAGCTTGAGGTTTGAAACTCCTGCTGTTGCTGCCACCAAGGGAAACCTCTGTGGAGCACCAGCCCAAGATCCCTTCCCATTGAATTTCTACCTAGACAGCTGTTTTCCATCCCAGGTTTAGGCACTTGACGATTCCTGTGTCAGCCAAGTACTTTTCTCTTGTCTCTGTTTACAAGAGCCGTGTATCTGGAATAGTGCTACATACCTATAACAAAACCATATATCCAAGCATCCTTGATCTCCTGCCATCCAGCACTGAGGCTCCTCTGAGCTGGTAACATCTGCAAGTTTTATAAACCTCCCCTCTGGCACATCCTCCTGATCACAATTAAAAAATAATAAATAGCATGAGTATTACACACAGATAAAATAGTGAGTCAATTAATGCTTCTGTAATTGAGGACACCTGATAAACATTTTAATAAAAAAAGGGAGAGCTGTTGATGCATCACTCAGAAATTAGGCCTCACTCCTAACTCATAAGCTGAAATATCAGAACAACTGGAAAACAAGCATGGCAAACACAGCAGTCGTGTGTGATAATGAGCCCAGGTTTTCAAGAGAATTGGTTTTATGGGTTCCTTTTTCAGACTGGCCATGATGGATCTTCAGAGAAGTGCAAAAAGTAGAGCATCTACTCTTATTATCTTACTGCAGCTGTGGCAGTTAAAAGCCACAGCTTGCAAAGCTAAAAGAAGAACCACCTTTCAAGAGGAGCAAAACAAAAAAACACTTGACAGGAAAGTCCTTCAGGTATCTATGGACTAAAGAAAATCAGTTTTCAGGCACTTTTTGAATATCACTGTTTGCTTTCAGTGGTGATCTCTAAGCTGTTACAACCGCTGTGATTCTGTGACACAATATGTTGTGAAGGCCAAAAGCTACAGAAAACCTAAAAAAATTTTCTTCATGTTAACACCAGCAAGACCCTCTTGGTTTCCATGGGGAAGATGGAAACAGCAGAGAAAACTGTGAAAGACACTACACTGTGGAGGCCAGTTGGCCCAAGGGAACAGGGCTCAGGTTGGTCCCTTGGAGGGATGAGCCCTAGGCAAGGGGAATTTCCCCTGGTTAGGGTGAGAAGGCAGTATATCTTTCATTATACCTTAATGTACATGCCACTGCACCCCAGTTCTGCCTCCCCAGTTGGCCCGTTGGCCTCCCCACCCCTTTATTCCTTATATATGTACTCCCTAGAATGTTCTCCCTTCCCCACTTTCCCACTGGCCCCATTTTGCCACAGTACCCTGTCCTCCTTCCCCAAACCCCCTATTAACCCCTGAACCCTCCATTAGTTTCTGTCTTTGCCCCTGGACTCCTTCAAGTGCTGGATCTAATAAACCCCCTTGGAACTCCAAATGGAGACCCTTCCTGCTTCTTTGCTGCCCAGCACGTCGCCAGCTGCCCATCCTGAGTGCTGTGAGTGTGAGCTGTGAGTGAGTTCCAGTGCCACCCAGCAGTTTCTGTAGGGAGACGCTTTTGGAATGGTCACAGCACTGCTTCCTCTTACCCCACTGCTATCCTGGCTCGTGGCAGGACTGTAACACTACACAAATTCATTTCAAGCAAGAACAAAAAAGCTATTAGAAGTGTTAATTGTGACTACCAGAAGTCTGCTTGTGAAAAAGAAATTTGTTAAAAAAAATCAAAAGTAGTTATGTAAGTTTTGCTTGAATTTTCTCTTCATGAAAATCTTCCTGATGAGGAATCAGGCAGGTAAAAGAGGGACGGTGAGGGAGATTCTATCCAAACCAACCATTGTTATCCAAACCAACCATTGTTATCCAAACAGCAGCGTTAGGAGTGTAGGTTTGCTCCTTCGAATTCAAATACCCAACCACTGGGATCAGCAGTCACACTGTTCCTCCCTTTCCCCCACAACCATTATTTACCCTTTCTTCACACGCTTTATAAAGCAGAATTATTTTTTCTTCTCTAAGCCTTGAGAAATGGGACACTAAATTAGATAGACTACTGGCTCATCTGTTAAGGTGTTACTTGTATTTCTCATGGAGACCAGTTCTTGGAGAGTTGAACTCATGAAGTTAAAATTCATTCCCTGGGGAGAGAACCAATATGAGGCTTCTGTGCCATTTCTCAGCCCTAAAGCTTTTGTGCTGTACAGATATAAGTTTAACCCATTCATATTAGTGAGCAGCAGCTTCGCGATTTTGTTCAGTCATTAAATAGACTCTAGAGCAGGTTACAAGAAGGAAGAAAAATAACACTTGTTTCACCTACACAAGTTAAAATCCTACAGGATGTTTTCTACTAATAGGAATTTTAAAACCAAGTTCAAGCAGGTAATTTGCTGTTCACAGGGGTGCAATGCTACCTCTATCCACTTCTTCATGTACCTTTCTCTACCTCAGAGACTGCAAATCAAACACTTCTTGAATATAACAAAATTGTTAAAGTACAGCAGTTTCATTTTAACACCAGAAAAAACACATATTTATGATTAGAGCATTATGTGCTAATATAACATTCAACAATTAAAATTACTTGCATCCAAATTTTCTTGCCAGTTAATGGCATCTAAAATAATATTGATAACAAATGACGCAGAATATCTTCCCAGAAGTCTAATTCTGATTCATAAAATTGTTTCCTGCACTGGCTTGAGTAATGATACAATATATAATGGGAATAATACATCCCAGTTGTTGACAATTTTCTGCAAGTTCTACATTAGAGTTTTCCATAAACTTACACAGAAAGCTCAAGAAAGTAAATTCCATACAAAATTGGTAAGTAGGTCTAAAAGGGTGTCCAAAACCAGCTGATTTTCCCTGTAGCTCTAACAATACAACAGGGAACACCCAAACAGACCTCAAACATAAGACAAGATTTTCACATTTACAAGGGTTTTCAATAGATTCCAGTCCAAGCACATGCATAGATGGCCCCATTCCAGTGATCACAGTGCTGCAAGGAGTTCTTCCAACCCTGATGGCAGAAGTGAGGAGCAATCAAAAGAAACTGTCTCTCAAAAAGAAAGGAAGAAATCAGCAAGAACCCAGGTAGTTGCTAATTAGCTCACGTTTTCCCCAAGCTCCAAGAGCTTTCAGAAGTAAGGATTCAGCTCATTTACATGTGTGAAGGTGAGTATTCACTGATTCCTGCAAGCAGCAGGTGTTGTCGAAACCCAAACACCAAACCTGCACTTTTTACTGCTCACCAAACTTTGCAATCCCAGGAAGGCTATGGAGTACAGCACACACACCTCTCCAATGGGGTACTTTTTTTTTTTTTTTTAGTTGCTCTTCATTCTCTCCTCACAGAACTCTTTAGAAGGAGTACAGGAGAGGCTGTAACTCCTTTTCAGAGCCAAGTCATTCCGAGCCTGCTGTGCATTGCAAATGCTCTGCGGTTGCCCTCTCCTACTGCACCAATTCTCCCTGGATGCAGTCTCTTTGGCACATTTGGCAGAAATTAGGGTCATCAATAAAACAAGTCATCACCACAGTGCAGACTTCCTTGATTCACAGCAGGAGGGAATGCTACATCTTAAAGCAAGTGCTGTCATTTCAAATGTCACCTAGTATGTCACCAAATGTCACCTTCCTGGATTTTTTTCTGTAATGACAGTTTAAAGCTATATGTGATGTTTGCTGAACTCCCTGGTAGATCATCTGTTATGTTCCATTTCAAAATCAGATGCTAGACCTCCCTGACATCTGGCAAGTGATTGCCCTGTTGTTACAGCAGTAAAAAAATGAAAAGAAACCCTACAACACCACCCCACAAACATAACACACACATGCATTCACACACACATGCTCCCCAAGCCTTTACCTTTCAAAAACCTTATAAATCTCTTCTAAACCACACATGAACTTAAAGATCACAGCAGCACCTTCACCTTTCACTGCACATCTTCAATTGATTTGTCTACTTGTGGTCTTGAGGGGTCACTTCTTTGAGAAGGTGAGCATTTCTCCAAAACCAGAGTTTAAAAACTGCATTTTTTTTTAAATGAACATTCCAAGTAGACCTACTAAATACCCAGGCATTAGGACAGGTAGATATCCAAATTCTCTCTTTTTAGACTATACAGGTATTTGTAAACTGAAACACATGGAAATGAGTTTTAAGTGCAAACATTTAGTAGAATTAGTACAGGAAAGTTTGCACCACTTGACCACTATTTTTCATCAGTTTGCCATCATGGTAAGTTCTATTACATTTTTGAAGTGTTAGCGTTCTTTCAGTTTACCCTAGAACATTCTGAACATCAGTCACGCAGCATCAGTAACACCTGGAAGAAGAAAAAAAATAAGAGTAGCTCAGTCACATTCTCACAGGAACTCCAGCAGAATTAAACACTAGATAAAACTCTCAGATCTGTCAAGTGTCACACCCCAATACCATCCAATTTTTCTGCAGAGTTTTAACTAACACCTGTGCTCTGATAATCCTTAATTTTAGCAATCTGGGCTTCTAAAAGTGATTGAATCTCTTACCCACCCATGCAAGTCTTAAACTGATGCAGGGACTTCTTCAATTGTGTTAGTTATTTTTAGGATTCTCAGGTTGATAAAAAATATTTTTGTGTGTTTTTCTCTGCCAGCTGTTTTTTCCGTGACCCGAGAATGCAAACAGAGTCTTTTTCTCCCAGCCCAGAGATTCAAGAAAAAGCCGTGAGTCATCTCTTCTTGTGTTTTCTTCATTGTTTATTATTTCTTATCATTACATTCTTCTCCTGAACTGCAGAGATCTGTGCAGCAGGACACATTCAAGCACTCTCTCCAAAACCCCCAAATACCAAATACCCGAATACCACCCACAGAGAGTGGTGTGTACATTTATACTACAATCCACGTCATCAGTATTTATAATACTTCTCCAATACCATCACCTTTGGTAGAAAGTTAGCTTCTATTCTAATCCAACTATAATGTGCCACCTCACTGCAGAACATGAAGTAGGTGAGGAAGAAGGAGGAAGCCCAAAAGCCACGTGGTTCCTTCATCTTGCCTTCACCTGTGTGCCATCCTAAAAACCCCATCTATCTAAAATTCTCACCCTGTGATAAAACTACACACTATTCTACTATCTAATACACATTCTTGAAAACTCTGCTTCATTCCAGAGCTTAAAAGCCCTGTTTTCATGAACAAAGGTTAAAAACACTGTTTGTCAGAGATCTTAAAATCTCTTAAACATGCAAAGAAATATTTCTTATAATTCCAGACTCCAACATAGGATAGTTTCTAAAATACCTGCAGAAGAAATGGAAAGTTTTATTTATGACTCTTCTGGCTTTATTTCCCAATTAGCTCACTGTTCATTAATGCTTGCTTTTTTATTTCCATTTAACTTTCCCTCTTTTCTCTACTCATAAAATGGCTAACACTTGATGCTTCTCCAAAGCTGCCTGTGCCAGGTTTCTGGCCCTGGCCAGTGCAGGGCTCCTGTCTCTCTGCACTGCCCTCAGTGATCAGTGGATCAGTGTAGCCCATCTGTCTGTCTGCTGACATTGAGCCCCTTAGAGCCTCTGTTTTCCTGTTCTATTTTTGTATCATTCAGCAACATGCGTTTTCCTCTGAGGTCACCCTTAAAGGTCCATGTGTCATGTTTTTAATTTCTGCCTTGTCAGGAAAATCTTGCCAGTGAATCTATCAAAGTAATCATCAGGCCTTGATGTAAGAGTGTGGTTCCCCTCACATTTTTCATTACCAGAAAATTTATTAATATCCTCCTGAGCAAGACTAGATTCAGCTTGATAAAACCGTTATCGGCGATGACACACTAACACAGCTCTGAGTGTTCAGCTTGGCAAACGCTGAGAGGTGTCCTTCAACCTCGCCTACCCCTTAATTCCTCAGCAAACTAAAAGATTTTGGATCCTGCAGCTCTGGAGGCTTTTGGCTTTGTGCCACTTCTGCAAGGATGACCTGGGTCAGCCTCCTCAGACCAGCCTTTGCAGCACATCTGGCTCTCCTTCCCTGATGCTCTGTCGCTGGTGTGGAATGCACACCCATTAAATGAAATAAAAGCAACCTAAGGATACACACAGAAGCAAAAATCTTGTGTTGGGAGTGTTGTTTAATATCAAGAAACTGCAGGCAGTCATTTTACACCTCAGGATGAGCCACTGACACTGCTCTGGATATTTTCTACCCAGGCTCTGATCTGTTCCAGCCACTGCACCCTGCCCACTCTCCTTCCCTGCCCCAGCCCGCTGCTCCTGTAGCAGCCATTCCTCCTGGACATTCTGTTTGCTGGGAAAAGCATCCTCTCCTGTAGCAGCCATTCCTCCTGTACATTCTATTTGCTGGTAAAAGTATCCTAAGGCTGCTCAGGAAGCTCCCTGCTCCATTACAGCCCCAAGTGGGAGCACAGGAGGCCCACCCCAGAAGTGGCTGGCTAATGGCTCTCCGGGTGGACATCGGGGGAGGGATGCATTTGTGACATGAGTGGCAGCTGTGCAGACACCAGTTTATGTGATTCAGCACAGCTATTTCATTAATTGTGTTTCACAGTTCATTTCCTCAGATTACACTCAAAATAAATAAATAAATAAGAGTACAAAGCTGCTGTGTTCTCTGAACCATCTACCAAACAAAAAAGAAAGGGAAAAAAGGATCTTATTTTAATTGGCTTCCTACATATTTTTGTGTCTTAGGTGTTTTTTAAACTGTAAAATTAAAAAAAAATATAGTAGATTGCAGTTATATTCCACTGTCTAATTATCTCTTCACATTTCCACAGAGACTTGGTAACTTAGAGAGAGCCCTGCTATGAGGAAGCATGCTCTAACAAAAGTGAAAAGGTAGAGAACTACCTACAAACATGATCTGCTGATTTATATCCTTCTATTTTTGACTTAAATTTAAACCAGAAAAACTGTGCATGAAATCTTTGGAAATCAACAGCTTTCCTTATAAACAGATCCTTTATGTATCTTCAGAACTATATTTATAATGAAAAATTACAAGAAACAATGAAAAATTCAAATGCAGAAATGGAGAAAAATTGCTTTGATTCAAATCAGTAATGTGAGGGCTCTAAGAAAGACAGGCAGCTTGTGTTTGAGCAGGGAATGACAGGTGACTTGTTCAGCACCACAAAGCCAACCAGAACAGCCAACATTATCTTGAATTTATAAGATTAAATGTCATGGAATACTGTCCTAAAAAATACCGTTTCATAAACTAGCAGTTTACACATCAATAATTAAAAAAAAAAAAAAAAATCATCTGTAAGGAGTTTTGATTGAAATTACTGTGGAACCCTGACCTAATTCCTGTGGTTGTTGCTGGAACCTTGGTCACTCATAGTCAAAAATTAAGCTGAATCAACCTTCTAAAGATCAACATTTCTATAGGTTCTTTTTTTCCAAAAACCTTTTCTCAGGAAGTTTTTCAGGCTTCTAGAGGAAAAGCTGCACTCAGCAACAGCCTTCAGCCCTTACTGTAGAGCAGTCATGGGGGAATGTAGGTTGAAATCTTCATTCAAATGTAATCAGAGCATGTTCTAGCTAAAAGCCTAGTAAAGAGAACAACTCTTTGTAAGAAAATGAACATCCCCTCAGAAAACAGCTACTTTTGACAGGGAAAATACCTAGTGCTTCTCTTTGCTTGCTTGTAGAAAATATGCAAATACAGAAAGCTTGATTTTTGCAAAAAAAAAAAAAAAAAAAGAAATTGAGAGTGAACATATTTAGAAAAATATGGGGCAGGGAGTCCAGGCAAATGCTGAGTTATAATCACCAGCCTACTATAAACACCTGCAGTGTGAGAAAGGCTCTCTCTCCCTCTGTGTTTTAGTGCTGCTGCTAAGCATGAAGCTTTTTTGTGGTTTCATTTTAGTAATCAGGATCTCTCGTACTTCCCGGACAGATGGCCATTCACACTTCAGTGCTCACTTAAACACATACGTCAATGATAACAGAACATTTCAGCTCAGAACAGGCCAATGCAATCTTCCAAATTCAAGGCTATCTGTCATTTTTGTTAGTTATATAAAACCGGAGTCAGAAGAAAGTAGGACTGTTCCTATTTAGAAGGATAGAAAGAAAATGGAAAATTCCACCTGGCTTGGTGTCAACATGAAGCTCCAGCAAGGCTATTTAAAATTATTTGAGAAGGTTTGAATGTGTAGCCTCTGCTGATCCATTGGCAATCACTCGTGGGGTTGGTAAGAAATGGGAACAGCAAATATCAGATTAGAGAGAGAATGCTGGGCCCAGCAGGCCGCTCAGAGTCCCCACCAGTACATTAATTCTGGATATCCTCTTCAAATCCATCCCATTTTTGTCAAATAATGGTCCTGGGTTTGTCTCTTGAGGTATTAGGTGAGCACCAGCACCTTGCATGTGCACTCCCCAGCACAAAAAAGGTCAACTGTAATGGAGGGGAAGGTATCTCCCCAGCTTGGACACTGATCCCCCACGTCTGCTCTGAATGGACACAGTACTTACAGGGATAAAGAGACAAAATCATTTTTTGCTGCTGCCAAGGCAGCATCTTAGACAAGAAGGAAAACATTTAAATTTAATAACATTCTCTTTAGCTTCAGGGTGGTCTCTGTGTGAGAAATGGAAATCTGAAACAAGGGGGAAAAAAATCTATTCATGACATTTCTGGGTCCTGCCAGTCACAGGAAGATCCTGTATTCTGCTGACAGCCTCTCCTTAACTGAGCCTGTCAGCAACTGATTTTTTTTTTTTTTTTTAGTTAAAAATGAACTTTACGGGCAATCTTTTGGGAACTTTGCCAAACCTAAACCAACCTATGAGCCATTTAAAGTTCAATTAATTAGTAATTAGGAGTACAGAATTAACACAGGGGAGCATTTAGGAGAGTGTATATGTAATCAGCCAATCATTACCAACACAGAAACAGAACTGTGACACGGTATGAGTTTTCAGCACATCCACCTAAGTGTGTAAACATAATGAACATAGCAGTGGCTAAATATTTTAGGTTGCCATCCAGGGGAATGTTTGGTAAGTCTACTTCTGCAATTTGCAACTAAGCTACTCACCATAAAGAGGCTCAACTGGCACTAGAAACTTCCATAAAATTACAATGCTGCTTATTAGCTGGGTCTAAAATATCTCTTTTTTAGAGGACTACCAGCAATGAAGACATTTATTGTACCACACTTTTTTCATGTTTGTTTGCAAAAGGAGATTTCTCATCAATAGCCAAAGCACAGCAGTGACTCAACAATCCAGCCAGAGCCACCAAACAACGGAGTCTTATAGGTGTAAAACAAAGGCCAGGAAAATCATCCTGACCCTGAATGGTTCTATCATTCTGAAAGTAAAAACTGCAAACTGCAGAACTTTGGGAACATTTTACAAGGGAGTTAACTGAATTTATGCTGCAGTGGTTTACATGGTCAGGAAAAAGTACTGCCATCCTTCTGTGGAAGCATAACACTGGTGGTATTGGAAGCTGCCAGTGCACTGCAAGAATACAGTTAAAATCCTTACAATGGATCATAAAAGATCAAAGGGTTATCAAAAGCCTTCAGTATTGTCTGTCATTCCTGGTAGAAAAGATAAAAAGTAGCTGAGTATCTGGATTTAACCTTAGCCACGTGGTTAGTACTGGAAAAGGCCCCTTAAACAAACTTGTCTTGTCAAACACATTGTGAAATAAAAGAAGATGACCCAGAAGATCCTTCAAGGCACAACAGAGGAGTAACTTTACAGATCAGCAGCTTTTACAAAATAGAGGAGCTGACCCAGGGTAGGATTAGCTAGGGAGGCAAGTGGTGTGTTGTGAGCACCTGATTGAGTTGGAACAAGACAGAAAATGAGAATAAAACACCCTTCAGCTCTTCACAGAAACCACTGCTAAACTTTGATGGGAGCAAGATAAATTTGAAAGAAGAGAATAATTAGCTTTTCTCCTGGAATATAATTCCTAATTCACTCTGCCTGAAGAAAAAGGAGTGTTTTCTTTGTGGAAGAGGCTGAAGGTATCTGAAAATCTCTGTGCCTCACCTTTGTGCTTTTTTTGATTTAAGCTTTCTCTTGTAGCTGGTGGGAGCTTTTAAAGTTGACTGAATGCAGATAAGAGGGCAGGATGGTCAAGATGTGAGTTATTTTTACAATTTTTTTGTCTGTGTTTTATAATACTCTGTGATTGAGGAATGTGATGAGATCTGCCACAGCTGGTTGACAATCATCCACAGGAGTGCCAGCAAAGCAGAAATTGCTTCTGGGTGAACAATACTAATTTAAAATACCATTTATTTATAGAAAACATTAGTTTAAAATTAATTTTGCAATATCTATGTGGAAATAACATTATTCTTCTTAAAAGTAACCGATGACTCACTGTGCCTCCTACTGTAAATTTTATGCATTTTTCTTATGCAATCTCTGACAAAAACTGGTTAATAGTCACTATAGACTTGGGTACAACTGACACCAAATACTATAGCTCTCCTTTAAATAGATAAAACTGTTTAACTGCTCAAGAATAGGTATTATTTAGATAAAGATTTACTGAATACTTAATTTGAATTTCTGAGTTTGGGGTCTGTTTGCCTGGTTTTTACTTACATGCGATTTGGCACTCCCATGTGGTTTAAGATGGTTTGCAAAAGTTTTGCATTTCCTTTCTGCAATCTGCTTTTACCTGCAAATATGTATTTTGCCATCCAGATGAATAAAATCAGATTTAAAAAAAATTATAAGCATTATAACAGCACAGAAGTGCTGTGTTGCAATATTCCTCGTATAAGCAGATTATTAAATTAGTGAGCGCAGTCCAAAGCCTGTTGGCCTCATCTGAATTTTTCAAAAAGTATATTTTCAGACAAAGAGAGAGTTCTAGCTGCTTGGTAACCTAAATCAAAAGATGATGATTCACAACCTTGCTCCCCATACAATTACTTGGTTCACTATGTGCTACCTCAGCACATTCCTCTATCAGTTGCAGGACTTTGTTTTAGTCTCAGATTTTTTGTGTACTATTTGATTACATAATTGGCACTAATGCCTCCTAATTAGGTACATATTCAGGTCTCTGTCAAAAACAGAATATCAGTTTATCAGAAGGACACAGCTGGGAGGATTTGGGGCTCCTTTTTGCTGGAGTCCCTCAGCTCCTGGGGAGGGGGGCAGCCCATTCCTCCCACAGTCAGAGCTGTTGTATTTGTTGGTCAGCTGCTTCTTCCTGCCCCTGCATCCCCACATTCACACAGCCAAAGTGGCTGTGTGGCTCTCAAGCCATCCCATGTGGCATTTCAAACCTTCACTTCAGCAGCACTGCTTTGCCTAAAATACTTAGTAGCAACAAGAAGAATTTGCTTGGACTATCAAATTATTCTTCATGGAATGGCTCTGTTCAGTAATATTAATGACTGTATAAATAACAAAATAACTTCTTATGGTTCTGCAAGATTTAATTCTCTTTTAATACCTGACCTTATGTTTTAATAGACTTATTGAAATTCCTTTTTTAATTATTAAACATTGTAACTATAAAAAGGGAGGAAGTGCTTTGGATATTGCCTGCAGTTTAAATATAAATAAACAAGAATTTTGCCTTTCAAATGTCAGTTGTCAAACATTCTGTTGAACATAGGCCTTTCATTTAAAGATGAGGGTACCTAGCTGCCTGAGCTGCTTCAATAATACCAAGTTTTAGATATCATCAGTTGAGCCCATTTTTTCACCTTTACTTATTTCATTGTAGGTTGTGGAAGATATCCAGGTGAAATCTAATTCTATATAGGAAAGAAAGGACAGCTCCCACTGGAGCTGGACTTATTCTGTATTGATTATTGATTTTATATTTGTATTGTGTTAAGTGTCCCGGAGACTTGCCCTTTACAAACAACATTAGTACCCAGAATTGCCCCAAAGTCGTACCACCAAAGAAGTTACAATCTAAAATCTTCACCCTGCACACTCCTTAAATATTTCTCACAGCTAAATATAGAAACTACATCTTTCTAAGAATTTTTTTGAGCAAATGGTTTGTTTGCACTGTTTCCTCCAAGCACACATCACACCTCAGAAAACTGAATGGCAAATTGGTTCCAGGACTGTAAAGCTAGCAGATGAACACAATGAGAGCAGAAGAAGTGAAATTGCTGCCCATGACTCACAGGGGGAAGCAGACCCATTTCTCTCTGGAGAAAGGAGTTTGCCTAACACATGCACAGGAGCTCTGAAACCACAAGAAAGAAAGACACCAAAAGCTCATGAATCTCTTTGGGGAAACAAAAAATAAATTAAATAATAACATTGTCCATGTACAAGCTAAATTAGCTTTGAAAAATCTGTAAGCTCTATTTCTTCAGGTAAATCAGAACTCCCAAGTAAACTAATAACAAATGCCAGCATAACACTTTCACATAATAACTTTCATTATAAATGAAGCAGGAAAACAAGACTGGTTTTAATAAGATAGAGATTGGTTAGAAAAAAATGAACCCAGATTTCCAGACCACTTGTCTAAATTTTATGCAAATAGCATGGTTTGAATGATAGGTGTCTGCTAAGGAAGGCAGAAGCCTCCCTTGGAATGGAGAATGTAAACCCCTCCCTCCAATTTACTATAACTTGGAAATTAGGGGGCTCTCAGGCAAAGATGTGGGGATAGGAATAACAGTTCTTTATTAGGAGAACTAAATTTTAAAAAATCCAAAACATGCAGTATTAAAAAAAAAACAAACCACTGGCAGAGTCAGGATATAACCTGACCCCCTGTGGGTCAGGGTGTTGGTGGCAGTGCCATTCCATGGTGGCTGCAGTCCCAGTGGCAGATGTGGCTCTGCTGAAGTGATGCTCATGTAGAAAAAGTGGAGTTTTTCACTGAAGGTCCAGTGGTGATAGATGGGCCTGATCTTCCTCTGAGAATCCAGTGAAAGGCTGCTTGGTGTTCCAACTCCCAGATTTTTATCCAAGTAGGAATACTTGGCTCCTCCCCCTGGATGGAGCATTTCCCGGTGGGATGATGGAATTCTATCAGTGAGACTCAATGGCCCATTAGCAGAAGATCTCTCCCTGAAGGGAGGATGGGTTGTGGAAGAGATAAAGAAACTGCCCCAGCTGATTTTTTCACAGTTGTCTCATTAAACAGAGGGTTACCCCCTCCCCCCCTCAGTTTCAACAGATGGTGATAGAATAGAATTTTTTAGTTACATTTTGCACTGCCACCCACAACAATAGCTAAAGAAACTGCAAGTTCTTTTCTTGCTTATGTTTTCTGAAATTATTGTATACTTACCTTTTTTAGAGTGCTTGAAGAACATTTTTTGCTACCTCATACCCTAAGACAACAGTTTGGAAAACTGTGAGATGCTATTTCATATCGAAGACTCTCCAAAATCCAATCTACATCCACCTTAGCTCCCTTAAACAGGTCATTATTTGATTATCAGACACACATGCCAAGTCATAAATTAATATTGAAGTCAGTGATGGGACCTGAACCTTGATCTGGTGGCTTCCCAGGTGAGTGCTCTGCACTTGAGGTAATAGAGTAATTAGATAGCTTTTCCTCTGAAGGATAATTGCTAATACATGTTAGCTGTTGGAGAGAAGCCCTCCTGACGAGCAGATATGGGTTTCCTTTTTCATTAAAAAAGAAACTTCACTTTTTCAGTGGTTAACCTGCAGCATATTAAAATGTTTAGTGCCTAAGTTAGATAGAAGTGTTCCTCTGAGTAGCAAACAATTAAACAAAGAAGAGAAGGAGGAAAGTAGGACTATGTTTCTGAGACAAATCCACGGTGACAATTCACTCAAAGCTGCCCTGACAGCTATTCTTTAACCCACAGGACTGAAAACCAGCACACAATCTGGGTGGGGGTTAATAAAGGTAATAAATCCTGTGAGGCACAAGGAGCTCAAACAGCCTACCCACAACTGAAGTTTTTCAGAGATGATCTCTGATGTGTGCCACACCCCATGTGTACAAACTTCCCTGCCCACAAAGTGCAAGATTTCTGTTTCCTCATTTTCATGAACTCTGCTCTTCATTTTGGAGAGTCATAAACCTTCTTAAATAAATGCATATGCATCTATTAAATAGATCAGATTCACACATGTTATTTGAGCTAAACCTGTACGAATCTTAATAAATTAAATTGACCCATAGGCAGACAGAAATATAACATATGCTGAGACTTTGGACTGTAGATACAATTTATGACAGATGAAAAAGAACTGTACATCTTGTGAATACAAATCTAATACCATATGAGAAGCTCAGTTTGGTTGAGTGTGCACTGAAGTGTGCGTAAGGTATCCTATTGACGTGAATTAAAACAGGTTTGGAGTCTAAATCATTTAGGTCTGATCCTGTCTTTGCTTATATATCCTGTGATCATTAGCATTTTAAAGGCTCAATGTCCAGTGGGTATTAAATGCTGCTAATCTAAGACTCAAAATACAAATACCAAGATTTCAATTTCTTTTTAGGTATTTTTATTTTTAGAAAACATTTTTACTTTCAGAAGCACAATGTGAGATATATTTCAACATATTACATGTGAGTGCCTCATATTGCTTGACAGATTCCACAGGTTTCATCTATCTGGCAACTCTGAATGAGAGTTACAAAAATCCCTGCAGCTGGATTTCAGTTCTAACGTGAAATTTGAGCAGCAGAATTAATTTCAACTTTCCTTAATTTCAACTTTGTTTTTGTTTGGGTTTTTTGGTTTTGTTTTGCTTTACCTTCTCTCAGAAGTTTTCTATAGCTTCTCTTTCTTTCCTTCTACATCTTTCCAGGCTGAACTGGCATTCCTGGAACTCAGCAATTCCTGTCAATCACTAATAGTTAGGGCCACTTCCAGAAAATTTGAACTATCAGCATGGCAGCATTAGTGCTGCAGGGACAAATGGCATGTCAGCAGTACTGGATGGAGCCATTTACAAATTGCATTTAAAAAAAAAAAAAAAAAAAAAAAAAAAAAGGAGGGTATGATTACTGACCCCTGGAAACAGAGTGAAAACCCACTATAGCATTTTTGGTTATCATCCCAGACTGCACAGTAATTTTGACACTATACAATAATAAAGTCGCTCTTTGTTTTCAGGCTCCACTTGCCCAGAGCACTGCTTTGCAGTCAGCATCAACAGTGGGTTGGTCACTGTCTTCTGCAGGGGATGGGAAGTCACGGTCCACAAAGGTTTATTGAGGACTGCTCTGGGCTTTTTGGACAGAAATGTCCACTTGTGTGTTCTATTTAAACTTCTGTTGGAATGACCATAGGTCCCTGACACTCAGCTTAGACTCTCAAAACAGATGAGGGGTTTCCTTGAATTTCTTTGCATAAATAAATACCCACACATACAGAAACCTGATGTGTCATTCTGACAAGACATGATTCACTTTTTCTATTTATGAGCTTCTTCCATGGATCTGCTACTACACTTCCCCACAGATAATCCCTGGATATCCACACACCCCCTTGGAGAGCAGGTGTCTGGCAGCACAAGTGTGAGGTAAGGCCACTCCATTGCACTGCTGCAGTTGGGAATTGGAGAGAAAAATCACTAAAGCCCATATCTTCGAAATTATTTATACACCTGTCTTCATAGATCTTAAATAACATGAACTGATTTCAAAACAATGCATTCATAATGAAACAGAAAACTGAATCAAACTTTCCAGAATCCTGGCCTAGCATTATGTCCAGTTCTAGATGGAGCAGGTCTGTGCATGCCAAATGTGCTGGTTCTGTGCAGGAGCTCCAAGCCCTTCAGCCCCTGCTGGCACAGGCACATGCAAGCACTCAGACTTCACCATGGCCAGGGCAGTCAAAGTTTTATGGATTGAAAACTGTAGAGATGATGACTGCCATTACAACATAAATCAAACAAAGGAGAGCAGCAGTGAGAACTCTCTCTCTGCCACCTCATTTCCAATGTACCTCAGGAAGACAATTAAAGGAGGCCTTGGGTCTGCATGTTCATCAGTCCTTTTGCTGAGGCCACCAGCATGAATATCTGTGTTAGCCACTTGTGGTGCTGGTTCACAACTGTCCTCTGAGAATCTGATCAACAGCACTGTGACCTACAAACCCTCATATTACAGATGGGAGATTTTGGGTCCAGTCTGGGTCTTTAGAACTAAACTGGCTTAAACTGAAGTTCAGTTTTGGGGCTGGGCTGGCTGTGGTTGCTGCAGCATGGTGGGAAGGCTCTCAGAGATAGGAGCTCTCCCTGTGCAGGATGGTGCTATTGAATGTGCTGTGTGAATGGAGTGAGAAACTATTTAACAAATTTGCATCTTTGTCTGTTGGCAGGTTACAATTCTGTAATTTATTCACCCCTGCTTTATCTGCCAAACTCTCTCCAATTTTTAGTCTATTAATTGAGCACCAACAGTGTATATTATGAGTATCTGCTATCCTATTGTTTCTGATTCTCCTCTGGGTGAGAAGGGTTCTTGGCAGCCAGTTTCCTCTGTGAGCACTCAGGCTTCCAAGCTCCATATTAACTTTCTGATGAACATTCTCTAACAGTAACTAAAAATTTACTGTTTCGGCAGCATTACTGCCATTAAATTTACTTGCTTGAATATTCCCAAACAATATAAATCCAATATGTTGCTGAATATGAGGTGAAAATGTGTATTAATCTGGTAACTTTTTGTTATCAGAATATGATGGATAACTTTTCAGTCTGTCCTACTGCTGATGTTGAAGTACTGATAATATTTTAGTTGGGCAGGCACTGTTTTCAAGGATTTGCAGCCCCTATCCTTAATTTGATGCTCCAATTTTCATTCATGCCATAGTTTTATTACAGTTCACTTATTGACCTGAATCTGAAGAACCTATTGGTTAACATATTAAAACTGACAATAACTATACTGATATATTTCTTCTTAAACCTGAAATGAATTTATAATATTGCTAAAATTAATTTTTTTTCCCAGCATCTAGGATACAAAAATTAGTTTGCATAATAAGTAGCATAATTTGGTTGGGTTTACCATGATTTGCTTCACCCATGTGCATTTTCTGGTGCTATTACTAAGCATTCCATTTGGCTGATGTTTTAATCCACCTGGCACAGGAAAAGACTCTTCTCTGATTTTATTTCAGAATTGCTGAAAATAGTACGTTTAGATGAACTCAATATTTATTAGAGGAGCAAACTGTGTTATGATGCTGGCCTAAGAGTCTGCTTTTAAATTTATCTGCCTCTTAAATTCCAGCAGATATGCTGGTAGAGAAGGCCTGATCCATGTGCCATTATGGCCATTCCATAGGTTGCTCCTGACTGTGTGAGAGTGAGGAGATCAGGATATCAGCAGGTCAGGATGAAACAGAAGAGAACCTGCATGAAGGTCAGGGCTCTGTCTTTGCTTTGTGCTCATTCCGTTAATCTGAAATCAGACCAAATAGACTCAGGAATGAGGACATGAGATATCCTCTAGCTTCTGTTGGTGGGGATTATGTGTTAGATTTTTTCAAACTCTTATCTGAATGATTATGCAGTAGCAATGAGCCTTTGGGTACCCAGGTCCCAGCCAGTTTTCTGGGCTTTGAAAGGGGGAAAAAACCCAAACCAGTGTTTTGGACTCACTGTGACTTTCTGAATATTATTATTCCTCTAGGGTTGCTCTGGCTTTACATGATTTATCATTTCCCTAAACTTTCTTAACTGCTTTCAAATATTACTGTAAATCCCTTCACCCATTTGCAGCTTGGCAAATCAGCTTTTTGTTTAACCCTTTGTGACAAACCTATTTTAAAGACGCTCTTCTTCCTTCCTCTTGCTTTCTAAGTTATAAAACAAGACCCTGGGGATCACTAAGGATACAAGGGAATATTTCACACGAGGAGCCTAATGCCCTGATCACATTCAGGGTTGAGTAATTGCATTTCATGCATAGTGCATGAACACGTGGCAGAATCTCCTCTTTGCACTGTCAGCTAGACACAGCACCGTGGATCAAACTACTATTTTTCAGATTGCTGGAAATGCTTTATGGAGAGAAATATATGTCTGCCAGCAAAGCATTTTCCAAATGAAGTCAGCATAAACCCAGCCTGCAAGAAACACAGCCTGGTAATGGTGACATTTTGCAGTTTAACTGTGTTTGCCAGTGTAGTAATATGAGCGAGGGTTTCACATGCATGCAGGCAAAGCTGACAGCATCAGCACCCTGCTGGGGCTGGAAAAATCCAAGGGCACCAACCCCAGCAGCACCAGAGGAATTCCTGCCAGCAAACAGAGCAGTTCCTCCTTTCCAGATCGGGCCAGGGAGAGCAGTGAGCACCCAGACCAACAGCAGAACCTGCCCTCAGCCTGTCCTGCTCCTCTCCCCACTTCTCCAAGCATTTTTCATTTCTTCAAGGAAACAACACTCAGTTCTATCAGAAGCAACACATCTGAGCTACTATCAAGTTATTTTTTCTTTTTCCCCAGAAAAGAGCAGATAATACCATCACTGATGCAACTGAAAAAATGAGTAAATGGTGTGTGTTTTTTTAAACAAAATCTGCTGCTAAAAGGGAAAGGGAATAAGGGACCTTGCTACAATGAATGTTTTACTTTATACATCAAATGCTTTAAACCACTTACCCCTTTTTCCTGCAACTTTAAAGAAAGGTTAGAAGTATTTCTAGATGTGATTGCTTGCCATGGAAGTAAGTGGGTCAAAGACTATACTTGAAAAAATCTGGATATTTTCTCATTATTTAACTCCTAGCACTGGCAAAACAGAACTTTCTAAACTCAATTATTTTGTAAATAGTAATGCAATAATCCTCATAAACCCCAATTTTTTCCCCATATTTAAAATAATTAAGGGCATTTAGGTACCTGGGAGAAATACAGCATGGTAGTCACATGCCTGTGATATAAAATTTTAAATTTTTGCAATACTTAGTAAGAGAGAAAAAAGCAATGCCAATTTAAACCAGTCAGAAAGGCCAAAGGATGCTCACATTAGGAAAACAAGAATTTGTGCAAATCTAGCTCTCAGAGGATAGCAGGTCTGTTTTCGATGTCTGGAGACTGCACATGTTGACTGTCAGAGGGCTAAGTTCACTTCAGAAACTAAAAAGTCTGTAGCTGCTCACACAGAATCAGAGGTCAGTTGATGGCTGAATCAAGGCAGGATTTCTCCGTTTCTTGTCATCCCACACTGATGCATTTGAACTTCTTTTTCACTTATGGGAACATTTCCAGATGTCTGTCTGATAACAGGAAGTGTAAAAAATCCCTGTATCAGAGCATTAATACTCTGGGTAGATTTATTTTTTTCCCCCCCAAACAACTTCTCAGAGCTGTATAGCTGTCCTTGCTTACTTAATCTTTTCTCATGCAGGTATTTTCTATTGTATTCTCTTTTGATTTCCTGGCAATTTCTAATGTCCTACTTAGTGTTTTGGCAGCAAATCAGCACCAACCTGATGTCTTAAGAGAACGATTTACAATGACTTTAAGATTTCCTTTATGAGTGGGAATACTTAATTTGGAGCCCATAATGACATAAAACTTAGAATTACTTTCTCCTCTATAAACAATACTTTAAATTAATTGCCCAATAACTCAATATTAAGTGATCCTCCTGTAACTTTTCCATGTCTGCTATAGATTAAATTGTCCTACATAAATTTGCACCAAGCAAACTTTCTCCAAGAAACTCTTTCTAAATACACAGCACAAAGTTTAGCACAGAGCCCTGCAAGACCTCATTAATAACATCCTTCCAGCATGAAAATGTACCATTTATGTCCATCCTTTGTTTCTCTCTTTTCACCTGTTGTTAGTTCACAGAATGAGCTCACCCTCCTTAGAAACACCTCTTTTGACAAAGCCTTTGGAAATTCAATATTGTTCTGTTTCTCAGATTCAGATTACCCATGGAGCATCTTTGCTGCTGGCACTTGTGGATCTGCTTAGTCATCTATGAGTGGGCATGGCAGGTCCCAAGTGCTGTCATGCACCACAAATTCACTCTACATAATAATTAGAGGGGAGAAGTACTGAACAGTGGCAAACACACACACGTGTGGCCATAATCCTTCCATCAGATGTCCTGGCTCCAGCTCAGGTAGAGTTAATTTCTTCTCAGTAGCTGTTGCAGTACTGTGTTTTGGAATTGGAATGGGAATAGTGTTGATAAAACAGTGATGTTTTGGGGTTTGACTAAGTCATGTTCATCCTAAGTCAGGCACTTTGTTTTGTTTGTCTGTGCTCTGCCTGTGACGTTTGCAAAAAAACCCCAATTCTAGGAGGAGGCACAGCTGGGACAAGTGACCTAAAATGGCCAAAAGCCACTCCATACCACAGAGCCCAGCATACCACCGTGCCCAGTATATAAACTGGGGGAAGCAGGTAGGTCTGACCACAGTTTGGGAAGGGGGTGTCTGGCATTGATCACCAGGTGGTGAGAAACTGTATTGGGATCTGTGGAGGCCCAGCAGCCTGGTACTAGAGCTATAACACCTCAGCCCTGGAGAGGCAGAAGCAGGCAAGGAGAAACATCCCTCCAAGATTAAGAAGTGCCTCCCTCCCATAGGCCTTTGCAGGCACATGTTCATGTCTTCAGTTCTACTGGTTTGTACAGTTGTTTCCCCACTGTACAGCCCCCATTCACCTTATTTGTATATTCCCTAGATTGTTCTCCCTTCTCCTGATCCCCATTGTTCCTGGTTTGGTTCATTGTCCCACCCCTGTTATCTGGTTGGTTCCCCTCGTTGGCTGCCCCTCCTCTGCACCACTTTCACTTGTTCCCATTTGCCTGTAAGCCTTGGATCAATACCTTTTTCCCATATTTAACCCTGTGCCCTCAACCCCATATTGTCTTTGTCCCTGGACTCCCTTAGCAGCTCAATAAAATGTTCTCAGAGTTCCATACAAAGACTCGTCCTTGGCTTCTATTACCAGCCAATACAGCTAGAGAGCTCTGGGCCCCAAAGTGCTGGTTGCTCTCCAGAACCCATCAAAGTTTACTCTACTTCATGCATCACCTGGTTTTGGTTGTGGGGTTTTTTCCATTTTATCATCATCATTATTATTATTTACTATTATTGTTGTATTTTACTTTATTTTCACTGTTAAACTATTCTTATCTCGACACACAAGTTTTAACTCCCCATTGCACTGGTGCAGGGGGAAGTGGAAGGGGATTGAGTGAGCAGCTGTGTAACGTTCCATTATTTCATCTCCAGCTGGGCTGAAAACCACCTCAGTCCACATCAGATGAGCCACCCTGTGCTCACAGAGCAGCCTAATCCAAGAAAGGAAAAAAGACAGAGGTTTTTGTTGTCTTCACAGAGAATGCCTCACATCAAATGCTGATGCAGATATGTTTGCAAGTATCAGTCTATAAAAGCTTTTAGCTGACAATTGGTACAACAGGGCTGGAGTGCTGGGTTCTCCTGTGGCTACCTGGGCCCCAGGGAGCAGGCTGGCACTCTGGCCCTGCTGACAGGGAGTGCCAAATGCCATGCTGCTGCAGCAGGCCATGGTTACCCATGTTTTATTTGTGGGTTTGAGATGCTGCTTGGCCCCAGGACATGGAGCAGTGCTTCCCTGGCAAAGGGTAGAGGCCAATATTTGATCCAGTGACACCATGTGTCCCTGAGCTGTGGTTCTCTCTCAGATACTCCCTGTACTTCTAGTACCTCCCTGATCAGCTTTAGCCAGGCCTGCCATCTGTGTAGAGAAGAGAGACCTTGTTATATCCTGTCAAAGCAGAGACAGGACAGTTTATCTTTGTCAGGAGCAGCAAGCTCCCAATCAATACCCAGGCAGCTTTTCCCCAAACACTGACTCAAACACTGTACAGGAGTGTGGGAGGAGGCAGGGGGATGGCAGGACCACAGAGAGGGACAGACTTGGAGGGGAAGCACTGGGAACACAAGCAGGTCCCTGGGGGAAGTAGGGGGTGGACAGGGCGCTGCAGGGGTGGAATGAACTGGAACACAAAGCAAATGCACATGTGAAAAGTTTTTGTAATAGAGACACACAAGGGATTTATGATGTAAAAAAAAAAAAAAGTTTAGGAAGCCAGACTTCATTTTCTGCTGTTCACAAGAAAAATTCATTTATAATAAGGTCTCCTTGTTAATAGTCTTCTCAGATACCAGACATTTTCAAAGAACTAATGGTCTCTTCATCTACTGCAGATGATTCTTTTTTATGCAGCTGATTGTTAATTCCTACAACTCTTGTAATTCCAGATTCTGAATTAATCTCCAGTCACTTTCAGGACATAACTATCCTATTACTCCTTGAAGTCACTTTTTAAATTCACCTTGTCTTATTCAAGAAGCACACTGAAATCCTGATGGACGTTTTTGTTGCTCCTTAGTTGAAGTACTTTAATGCACTTGATTTGCTTTATCTCCCTAATTTCTGTGAGAGCTGTTTTGCAGTGATCTAGAATCCAGCACATTCTACTCCTTGAACTCTCCACTAACTGCTCTGATGCTATGTCTGCTGTCAGACTATACATAAAAAGCTAACGATCGCCTCAGTGCACACCAGTCATGTCATGGACAATATTTGCCACCCCACTTTTCTCATGGTCATCATCCAAGCTACTGGTTCGATCTGGCTGCCTTTAAAGGCTGGAAACCACACAATGATCAAGCCAAAGTGAAAGTATTCAATGATTACTTTTTTTCCTCATCGATTACCAGCAGTGAGATTTGCAAAAGTATTTGCATCACACCATAGATGGCTGATTTTCAGCAGAAAATGTAACTGTAATAACCATAAAGGATCGTGCTCCATACTGACACTTCTTTATAATATTTATTATGTATATAATTACAAACAGTGGTATATATTAAAAAATAATAAGAGGATATACACTGTTTCTCTAAAAGTTAAAATTTCTCATCTTCCCAGACTTTCTGCAGTACTTTATGAAACAGAATGACAGAGTCAGGATTTACTAGAATAGGGGAGAAAGCTAGCTGCAGATTAATATAATCAATACTGAAAACATTATCTGGAGATATTTTAGGGTAAAACCAAATGCTTGACTGTTGCAGTTGAAAGATCAGGCAGGTAGCTGCACCCATATTTTACTGCTGACTTTCAGCACAGTTAGGACTCCAGCCAAACTCAGAAACACACCTACTTCAATTTTAGGAGCAGTCTCTGTAACAGCTATGCACTGAATTTTGCTATACAGTAGGGGAAAGCTGATTTTCTCCTGCAACCATGTTCCTGCGCCTGCAAGGCAGAGCAAGACAAAAGAGGACTCTGCCTCCTCTACACTCCCAACCCTGATTTCCATCTGAGTCGGGTCCCATGGAAGCTCTCCATGGTTCCAAAGCTGAGACAGAAGAGATGACGAGCTGCTGCTCTCACATTTGTCACACCAAGGTGTGTTGTGAGAGCTTCACATGGGCTTGCAAAAAACAGAATTATGGATGAAGAATCCATTTCAAACTACACTCCCTGTTTTTGGAATCTAAACGTGACATACTCTCCATAGAAGGCAATTTAACAGCCTTGCATTTGTACAGGTGGCTTATAAAACAAATATGTCTCTCCTCCAGCAAGTGGCTGTTAAAGAGCAGGTAATACACAAACACATGATCAAGTCTAGTGCCTGAAAATGTGGGGCAATTAAGATATTTTATTGCAAGCCCTTCTTAGCTCAACACCAGCATAGTTACAAAATTATAATCTGAAGTTCCCTAAAGCGAAAAACAACATTAGAGCTCTGTTCACCTGAATAAAAGTGTGTCTTCACTGATTCCTTTCAATGGTCTGAAAAATAAACTGACTAAACCCAAAGTTTTCATAAAGTAACAATAACCAGCTCGAATATTTCAATTTGCACTGAATGGCTAATGCAGCACAGGGCAGTCTTCAGATAAGTAAATGTAAAACTATTATCACAAGAACACGGTATATAGGAATAGGCAGGAGAAAAAGGCTATGTGACTGTCTATTCTGCTCTCTCAAGTTATTTCTTGCCTTTCATCTAACTGAAGGTTCATGCAGGAAAAGCTGAAGGGGTAAGGGCAAGGATGAGTCAATGCAGTTTGGTAAGAAACATTCATATTGATTTCAGTTGCTACGTGGGAGAGGAAAAAAATTATTCCTGTTTTCGTTTTAAAACCTTAAGCTAAAACAGTTTCATTTACTTAACAACAAAACTAATCACAGCAGAAAGATTAATCTTTTGTTGAAGTACTTTGCAATATAAAGAGAGTTTTGGCAAGCTTCTGAGTAATTACATGACATTTCTGCTTTTTTCCTCTTCTCTCTATTGTCATATACAGATATCCATATAGGAAAAAGTTCCTGTATTTTGACAAAGGCTTAAATATGTGTCGCTGTTGCTTATGAACAGAAACACACAGAGTCCAATTGCAGTTCATCAGAAGGCAAAAAAGAGAGTTTTTATTAACAAATGGAACAACTTATATAAGTACTTTGTTAAGTAAAAAGTGATTGGTGAATAGGAACACCACCTTCCCTTTTGCCATTGGCTAAGTAAGAGAAACAATGTATTCTATGTTATGAAAAACAGGGATGAAAAGCACCACCTGTTGTTTTGAGAAAGAATATTGTTTGGAGAATTTGTTTACAGGAATTCTCTTGGGAAAGTGAGAAGCTTTCCCTTGGGAAAGAAAAGTTCCTGACAGGCCTTCAGCGATGAAGTTTCAGAGACAAAGAATTGTCAGCCCCACAAATATGGATGAAAAGGTGATGGCAAAATCTATGTCATGATAGACGACTAAACACACCAGCGACTCTCAGAATTGCAAAGTTGGTTCCATTCTTGCAAATACTCCAGCATTTTATATTCAGTCATGGGGTTTGAGATCATGTTCCCTTCAAGCATCTTGGACCTTACAAGGTTACAGGGGCCTTCCCATCCTGAAATCCAAATACAGACTGACCCAGTGTCTGATGCTGCTCATCTGACTCAAATAGCACAACAGCTTCAGGGTCTGCATAATTCGAATATTTCTTGATTTTTTAAATTAACAGTTGACATGATTTTACTCCTGATACCAATCAAGTCTCTCAATGTGAAAACAAAATGATTCCACAAAATCACAGCCTGTTAAGCTTGACCATCAGTCTTTGCTGAGGAGAAGCTCAAGGAGAAGACGTGGGGTACACTTGCAAGTCAAATGAGCCTGACACTATAAAAGCCTTTAAACAAATATATTAAAACCTGCAAAAGTAATTTCAAAGACAGAGGAATTAGACAGTAGAGGTTATCAGGTATATTCCAATGCAAAGTACCACCAGCATAGTCAACACCATACTGAAAACCCCAGAAAAAAAAGAAACTCCCTAACTAAGCAGATAAAAATCACAAAAAATGTCTTTAAACATAACAACCTTGAGAGCATGCTAAAATATTCTGTTTCCTTGGTTGGAAAGGCGATGATAACACTGAAAAATTTGTGAATTTAAAGCTGTCTGTGCTTTCAGGGTTGGAATGGCACAGCCCCAGAGCACAGCCTCTGCTGCTCAGAGCCTAGGCAGAAGATGTCTTCTTTTTAGCTTTATAAATCAATCTAGTTGAGGTTTTTCTGCTTTAACACAATGTTCTAACCTTGGAGAGGGAATTTTGTATTTGGGTGAGAGATGGACTGTTACAGATTTGCTGAACATTCTGCATAGCAAAAGAGGAGACCTGGCTGCTTTTGGAGGGTTCTCCCTGAACAGGTTTCTGTTCAAATAAATGGCAAAGCAAGCAAAGGGACTGACAGAACAGGCAGACACCTTGAGCTGTGAGAGCAGAGCAGAGCAGAGCAGAGCAGAGGGCTTTGTTCTGCAATTGCTTCAGCAACCCTCTGCAGATCATCCTCAACTTCTATTTTCATTTGCAATGGCTGCAAAGCAGCTGATACACCACAAAGCTGCTCTGTAGCAGCCCAACCCTTGCAAAGTGTCCTGCAATATATTTTTTAAATATACATTTGTGCCTTATGGCTTTCCTAATGTTTTTTCCTATACTGCATGAAAAATGGCAAATATTAAAAAAATATGCAAATAGCATGTGAAGATAGGGATTTGGTAAACATCTACAGTTTGTCCAAGAAAGGTGTTCAGTTATAGAAGACTTTAGCTACAGTCATGCTTTATCACAGTCAATATATACACCAAGAACCATGAAAGAGAATACTCCATCATTCCCAACTAATCCAGCTGTTTTTGTGCATGGCACAGTTGTGTAATGTGACGCACATAAAGTTATCCTGGAGCAGTAATAGATAGAATTTTACCCCATCCAGAACCAAAGTTATAGCCCAACTGGCCTTCATCATGTTTGCTTGCATATTTATGCACAAAAAAAATTTCTTTTAATTTAAAGTTCAAGGAGGAAGTATTGGAAGGAAGAAAGCAGCAAACAACAAAGTAATGTCAGACTTAGGTCAAGAAAACCAGGCAGCAGGTTCATAACCAGTGTTCAGAGCAAGAATAGATAAATGGCCAGGCTGCAGTTCATACTTTCATTGTAAGAAATGGATTTGCAGTTTCGGGGGGTAAAATTGAGGTCAAGGCGCCTTTGAATTAGCAAAAACATTGCCCTTGCTTATGAGCAGGAAAGAGATTGGTGAAAATGTTTCACCCTCAGAGCAGAATTATACAAGCTCAGGAGAATGCTTTAAGACCCAGGTCTTGTGGATATTAGCAGAGTCAGATATACAGAAAACACTGTGGAGGATTAAAAAGTATGAAAGGCACAAAGATTATGTAGACTTGAACTGTGATTGAGATTGAAGTGCATTCAGGAAAGCAAAAAAGACTAGCGAACAAGAAATGCTTTGCTCACTTATGATAAAATATCTAGTTAATACCAAAGAAAACCTTCAAATAGACTTGTCTAGTTCTTTAGAAAGTCACTATAAAATAATGCTGCTATTCTTTGTATAAATACCTTCACAAATAAAGACTCTTTTAGAATGAAGATTGAACTTGGTAAGTAAGCAGCTTAAGCAGTAAGGAAAAGCATATTAAAATTATTTCTTAAGTTGCAGAAATGTTGAATAATGGCCCATGGCTGTGTTCTGTAATGACTATAGACCATGCACTGTTCCCACAGTAATGTAGCTTCCACGTTTTACATAGGAGACACACCTAAAGGTTAATTTGATCCACAGTGGCAATACAAACCAGGTAATTAGCACAAGTGCACCAGCTGCTTACTCTTTAGGCCGTTCAGGTTTGCTCTTTTCTTGAGAAGCAGGAAATTCACCAGCTAACCTACTCTTTGTACTACCTTTCACAATTTTAGTGTAAAAAGGTAACTCAGATTTAGTGGGTTAAATTACTTTGACTAACCAAAATAAGTAATGAAAAGTGTGAAATACTTTCATCTTAATTGCTCATTTTTCATTTGATCAGGCTTGCTGTTTTTCAGAGGAGGATATCAGCAGACACTGTAAACTCTAGAATTGCTTGGTTTTGTTTATGGGTGTTCTCGCCAGAATTATAAGACTCAAGTGAACTATGATAAGAAATAAAAACACATTCTTGCAATAAGAAGCATTATAGACACTAAGACAAAGCTCAGCACTTCTCCATCTGTTCCCAATTCAAAATGTGATCCTCATCAATTTTGAATGTGAGACTAATTTTGTTGAATCAGGCATTCTCATACTCCTGGGTGAGGATTTTGTTTTCTCTTTTCAGCTGCAGAACTCAGGAATGTAATCTGCAGAACTGTTCTAGGTAAGGTCTCCAAAGCAGTGCTGGTGGAATACAGCACTCAGAGCCAGGAATGCTCTGGCCATTATTCCCAGAGCATTCCCTCAAAGCTCTGGGCACTAGAGCTGCAAGGGGAGAAGTGCAGGAGGTGAGGCAAGCACTAAAGTCCTACAATTGCCAAACCTTTGCTCATCAAACCTGCTCCACAGATCAGCCTCCTGCCACCACCACCTCATTGTCTGTGCCTCCTCATTTGCAAACCTCATTAGCTACTCATTAGGAGCACTACAGATGTGATACGCAGACTTGCTCTGGGAGAGGGAATTGGGGAATCTAAGAAACCTAAATGATTGTTCAGAGAATGACCTGATCTTTATGTGAACAATAATAAATCACTACTTTTGGCAAACATGAAGCGAGGAAAAATATACACCCTTTTAGGGCCTAAAGGCTTAAAACAAAAGGAATTGCTGTCTGTGTCAATTCCCAATTTACACTTGGAGTTGCAGTAATAACAGAAAGGAGTTATAGCCTTTACTTTAGCACCTTTAGGAAGGACTGAGTTTATTTTAAGGCAGTCAGTGTCTTTTTATAATAATGAACAGGACTTTTCCGTCTACTCTGCTGTTAGAACCAGCAGCTCCTAAATAATTCTGTCAGTTTCTCCTCTGTTTAAAAATAAATAAATAAATAAAAATCTGTTATTTATTTTAACAAATACCAGTTATCTCATCTTATTTCATACCTAGTTCACTCTAAAATCAGGTATTTGGAACAGACACTTCTCAGAAAATCTCATAGCAGAATTTTGTCTTGACTCTATGGCAGCACCTGCAGCACAGCTTCATCACAGCCCTTATCTGGGAGCAAAATGCCTTTTGAGGACCAAATACCTGGAAACTGGCAGTTAAAAAGATGAAAATGTTGTGACCTATACTTCTTCAAGGAAACTCAAGCTCCTCTGTAAGTACTTCCATGTTGGAAATGAAGAAGCTAGACCCCCCCTCTGAGTCTCTTAGAAGGAGAAATAATTGTAGAATTTGAGTTAAGGCCTTTAGATAAATTAAGGTATTTTTAAACCACATAAATAAGTGCTAGTTTTGTGTCAGAGTCTGGAAATATGAGGAAACATTTCTTTGCATGTTTGAGAGATTTTAGAATCTCTGACAAACAGTTTTTAACCTTTGTTCATGGAAAAAGGGCTTTTAGGCTCTGAAACAAAGCAGAGTTTTTAAGAGTGTGTATTAAATAGTAGTTGGGTTTCTTTTCTTTTGGGTTTCTTCCTTCTTCTTCCTTGCCTCCATCTTCTGCTGTGAGGTGGTACATTACAGTTGGCTTAGAATACAGTCTAACCTTCTAACATAGATAATAGTTATTGGAGAAATATTATAAATATTGATTACGTGGATTGTAGTGTAAATATCTATGCCACCCTGAGGGTGGGAGCATTAGGCAGTTAGGAGTTGGAGCATTTTGCATTTTGTATTTAGTATTGGGGCTTTGGAGGTTCATGCCTTGAACTGACCTGTAAGGAAGAACTCTGCAGGTCAGGAACAGAATGTAATGATAAGAAATAATAAACAGAAAGAAGAGAAAACACAAGAAGAAAAGCCTCACAACCAGTTCTTTCAAGAGCTCTGGCTGGGGAAAACAAAATTGTACATTCTTGGGTACAGAAAAACAGCCGAACAACAGAGACAAACACAAAAATTATTTTTTATAATTCCGAGAGTTTTGGTGTTAAGTAAATTAGAATTAAGCCTAAGTAAGTAAGAATATATTTCATGCTTTTTTAAGTGCCTGAGTAGAAGCAGAGTGCTCTAAGTTCCAGTTAAAAGTTCAGTGCTTCCCACAGATATAATTAAAACACAGTAGAATATTTTTTTGCATTTTTAGATAGAGCCAAGAACATAAACAGATAGAACATGTATGCAAATAGATAATGTGTGCAAATATGTGTATAGATGTGTAAGAACTGACACTGTATTTCACATTTTAAAGTATAAGTTTAATAGGTGCAGAAAAATTGTTTTAGAATTGTATTTTTAGCTGATTGGTCAATTTAAGGCTAAACCCCTCATTTTGAGGCCTGCACTCTCATGCCTCCTGCCTCCGTTTGCTTTTGCTTGCTTGTTTTTACCTGCACACATTCTCACATACATGCATCCACGTGGAAGAAGAAAGAAGAAAGCAGAGAAAAGATGGAGAAGCTGCTGCTGCTGCTGCTGCTGCCCTACTCAAAACTCTACACCAGAGAAAAAACTTTGGAGCTGCTGCTGCCCTGCTCAGAACTCTGTGCCAGAGAAAGGCTTGAGAGTTGCTTTTGCTTTGCTCAGGCCTTTATACCAAGAAAGGCTGCAGGAGCCACTGCTCCTGCTCAAGGCATGGCCAGGAAATTTTAGTACAGACTTTAGGCATTCTGAACTCTCACCTTCAGACCAATGTATTCATGTAACAAACAACTTTATACCAATCAACTACTGCTCTTGTCTCTCTGAAACCCAGACCCATAAAAACAGCTTGACACTTCCACCTAATGATGTGTGATGGGGTGTCCTGGCAGGTACAGGTGGTAGAATGCCATGACCTTCCTGGAGAAGTGTCTTTAGAAAGACACTCCCAGGTGCACAGGCACATCTGGCTTTTGCCAGAGTGATTTCAGCTCTCCTATGAATCGAGCTTCGGGTGATGCTGAAGAAGGGACAGGAGATTGTATGGGGTTCCACAGAGAGAATCTTTATTCTCCTGTCCGTGGAGGGATCCAGGGATGGAAAACATCAGGGAAGATCTGGGGGAGCAGGGGTTATATGGGAAAAGCAGGGGGCAGGGTAGAACATCAGGATGAATTATCTGAGTGTTCAGGGGTGGAGCAATGGGGAAGGGCCAATGGGGGAATACAAATAATTTTCATAAAGAGGAGAAGCATCATAGGAGAGATTCAAACTGTCACCATAACAATGAAGGATTCTGCCTAAGGGCCCTCCCTCCAGGGGAGGGTTGTGGACTTTTCCTCAGTTGGCCCACCAGTCTCCACAACAGGGATAACTATGTTAAAATTGTGATGGGAAAAAGGTAGAAATTAGGCTAAATGTAAATGACTGTCATAGCTGTGGTATAACTTTGAGTAGTGATCCTTGAACATTGGAAAAAAATTGAATTCTTAGTGGAAATATCTCAAAAATTGAGGACTCAGAGATGCTGTTATACATTACACCATTTCACCCCACCAGCATCAGTTTTATAGGCTATAAAACTTCAATGGCATTTATCAAAGCACATTTGGAGAGAAAGGTACTTTTTGAGGCAAATTTTACACAAAAAAATATAAATACGAGCAGGTTTCCCTCTGGATACATTAAAATAACCAATCTCCAAAGTTATTACATATGCTGCATTCTTTCTTCTGCTATTTTTACTATTCTTCATTTCCAAAATTTAATTTAATCAAAATTTTGTCTTTAATACATTTAGCCTGATAAAGCAGAGAAATGCAAAATAAATACCTAAAAGGAAGGAACTTCTGAGAGAGTTCATGGAGTTCCTGTTGCCATGGGAACTTTGTAGCTGCTCTTCCCAGGCTCTGGCCATGTCCCTGTTTCTGGACAGGCGGCATCTGCTCTGAGCTCTGGAAAAGGGAAAGTTAGCAAAGCTTTCAGAAATATTCATGGACATGAATTCTAAAGGTTGTTGGTTAAAATGCCCCTGTGAGAGCATCAAACTCTCTCACTCAGAGTAGTGTGAACATGAAAATCTCTGCTCTCCTCCCATGGCAACCCCATTTCTGCTTCCTTCAGTATATGACATGTCTGTATACTTCACCTTTCAGAGATTGTATCCTAATTAAGATTAAAGTTGTTATGCACTAAGGATGATTTGTGTAAGATAAACTCTGGCTGTTCTCAGGTTTTTGTCAAGAGCTCCCAGGGAAATAAGACATAAACTAGGCAAATGAATACAGGCAACAGTCTGAACAACCAAAAGAGACCACATTGTCCCTTCCTTCCTGTCAGTGAATTCTAGAGTAGACCCTGTTACCTTCCATGAGATACTTGAAAACATCTCTTGTGTTTGTACAAGCCCAGTATCTCCTTGAGGGTGGTGGCTTGATCCTGGCTTGACCAGGGGCTTTGCCATGGGCTGTACATCCTCCCCCTCCTTCTGATCTTTCTCCAGCTGCAGTTGCCAGGGTTTTTTGTGCCCCTTCTTAACTCTTTTATGCCAGTGGAATTACCACCTTCATTTCTGGGCTCAGCCTTGGCCAGTGGCAGGTCCATCCTGGAGCTGCTGTCATTGGCTCTGTGGGACAGGAGAAGCTTCTGGCAGCTTCTCACTGAAGGCACTCCCTCACTACCAAAACCTTGTCTTGAAAGCCAAATAAATCAGGGAGTAAAGAAGTCTTCAATATATCAAAGGCTGGTCACATTGTGCAGTCTGCTTATCATGAGGTTTATTCTGGGGCTGCTTGCTCTGTTTAAATTCCACACCAAAAATCTGGCAGGACTTAGCACATGAAAAGTAGAGTCACAACATTATGTTTAGACTTCTGTTATCCAGGTGACTTTATAGGCCAAAGAAGCATTCATCTATCACTGAAAAGAACAATTTTAGAGATTTTTTTTTTTTTTTTTTATCCTTAAGAAATACTCAGAAACTTAATGGCTGCTCTGTATGTTCATCAAATGGACTTCATGCATGGCCAGATCATAAACTTGAGAATTCCTGGAGAAAACCAAAATCACCAATATTAGAATAATTGCTGAGCACACAGGAGTAAAAGAACTATATGTGTAGTAACTAGACACAACCACAACAGAAAAAAAGTCTTTTCAGTTTTCTGTTAGTATCATCTTTTACAGAGGTTCTATGTCATAGAATTATGGAATCCCAGTGTGGTTTTTGTTGGAAGGGACGCTAAGAACATCTCATTCCACCCCCCTGCAATGGGCAGAGACACCTTCCACCAGGCCAGGTTATTCAGAGCTCAATCCAGCTTGGCCTGGAACACTTCCATGGATGTAGGCAGGTTTCCAACACAAGAAAATGCCATGTATGTCACCACAGAGGATAACTCTGTAGATATAAGTCTGTTTCTGACACATCTGGATTAGTTATGATTTCCATCCGTATCCTGGCCACTTAAGTCACCATCTCCACTTATGCTCTGCATGGAAACATTGGAATGTCTCCTGTGATTGCAGTTTGGCCCATCACCTCCTGCCAGGCTGGGGCCATGTCCATTTCTGAGCAGCAGACACAAGGCAGGACAGCTTCTTCTAGAATTTCTTACACTGAGCAAAGCCATACTAACACGTACCATCAAGTCATCTGTCTATTCTCAGAAGCTTAACATCCAGACCCAAACCAAAAATAGGTTGAGGGGAATTGAAAGAAGCTCATCCCTGACTGAATACAGAAATAGATGTACTAAATCAATGTTCTAAAATCCCATGAATTCTAACACTCAGTTAAGTAAAAGATGGGGGTTAAAAAGAACTCTTGAACAGTTGGAGAGAACATAATCTTGACATCTCTGTAACCCAACTTCTCAATGAGCAGGAAAGAACAACATTTTTGTGTAGGCAAGCTATATCCTAATTATCCAATTCAAGGTTCCTTATTCTGCCTTCCAAGCACCTCATCTCAGCCTTATCTGATAAAAAGAATTCCAGTCTAACTCAATATGGCAATTTTCATTTACCTATGGTAATACTGAGCAATTTTGTGAAGGCAGATTTAATTTCATATTGGTTGTTAATTAGACTGTGGACTTCCCAGAATAAAACTTTGCGAAAATTAAAATACAAAGTTCCAAAGCTCTCCTTGGAGAGAGCTATAAGATTTATAATGTATCCTTTTCTTCAGTTTGTTTAAAATCTGTTGTTATCCATAATGAAAATACACATTTGTATTAATATACATTCTTTTCTGTCTGTTTATTTCCTTAAATTTAATAAAGCCTTCTAGCTACCAGGGTAATTCAGTCTCAAATCTCTGCTTTCCAGTTTGGTTTTCATTATTTCACATCATTCTTTTACCCTTATTATAGAAGCTGGCTTTATTCCCATATCATAAAGTGACTTGAATTCTCCAGGAGATATTTTCTAGCATTGATTTTTCTTCATCCATAATGTTAATGGAATGACTGCTCCTATCTTTACTTCCTCTACTTTCTTAACTTTTATTATTTTTATAATCCCACATTATCTCACTGTGGTTTTTTTTCATCATTCTATGTGCATTTCATTTTCCACTCACCACCCCTTACACATTTGTGTGAATTTGGGTGCTAATCTGTTCTTAAAATAATCTCAACAACAAACCGTAAAAAAATTTACTATAAATTCTTACTTTGTAATCTCTGAGTCCCTACGTGACACCTCTTATTCATTTAACCAAAAATGCCTTGCTGAATATACCCCAAAAACTTTTGATCTGGACAGCTTTTCATCTCAAGCACTATTAGCACTATGTAAACATGTTTTGGGGGATGTCATAGCCACTTTCTGGTTAATGGCATTTATGACATTCGCAATATTTTTTCATGATAAACTTTAAAAGTAAATATGAAATAGTTGGTCTCTGCACATGGAAAACCAAATAGTTACCTTTTCTCTCTAAAACCTCATCCTTTTCCATTCAAAGTACCACGGTGGGCTTTTTGGTAATCTCCATGTTCTTTTAGTTGTTTAGATTTCTTCCTGTAATCTGTCAGTTTTTGTGAGAGAGCTTTTTACTCTCTGCTTTCTTAACAGGACATTAGGCAACCACAAAGAAGTCTTTCAAAAACTCATTAAATCAAAACTTCTTGACTCTGAACTTCTAACCCTTCCCCAAAAAGTACAAAATTTTAAAATTCTTCTAAAGCCTATTTCATCTTCCTTTACAAAAGATTGTCTCCTACTTAAGAAAAAAATGACGACAAAATATCATCTCTGTTAAATTACTTTTTCAATAGTAGATGATTTATAGTTGATTAGGTAATTAAATCAAATACAAGTGGCTGAAAGTAAATCTATTTTTATCATCCCTGTAAATTAAAAGTTCCGCATCATAAAAAATCATGACCATCTTGAAAATGACTAGTCAAGTGCTTTTTATAGGCAAGCAGGATTTATTGTCAATTAACGTATTGAACTGGATAGTCAGCATAACCCTGTGCTCAAGATTTTTTAAATTATTGGCTTCTGCTATCAAGCTGCTCCATATCACAGTAATGAAATGTATCTTGCTATTCACATATTGAACAATTCCTTAGGTTGGGTTTATATCTCACTATAACAACATTTCATTTTATTATTATCTCTGATCCCCTGTAATGAATACAAATACATTCCTTTTTTCCATCATGGGTTTATCAATTTTCATTGATTTGCCTGTAATGAATGCAGATAGGATGGTGAGAGAAAAAATTTAAGAGATCATATCCTTTAAAATAGCTGTAAATTCATAAGTTTTTCACTTGCAGTCACATCAATTAAAAGAAACCATTCAGAAGAAGAATTGAAAGGAAATATTTAAAATTAAATTTTAAAAATTGTGGAAAGGAATTTGGGTGCTTTTTAAAAGAAAATTTTGGGTTTACAATTTTCTTTTTATGGACTTGCAAGGAAAAAAAAAGTATAAATGCTTTTTGTAGCTTTGCATTTCATAAATTATTTTTTCCATAAAGTACCACATTTTCTTTTCCAATAATAGTCAATTTGACTGATGGAAATGCACTTTATGGTGCAGTGATTTGCTGGATACAAAGTGCATTTTTAAACTTACTCAATGATATCTCTCACTCCCATTGGGAAATTCCCCCAGACCAAACCAGTCCTCACCAAGGAACACACTCCAACTCTTAGAGTGGAGACCTCAGCAGTACTTTTGACATGTGGGGGTACTGATATCTAAAATTATTTTCTTAATTCTGAAACATAAATAAAAGCATTGATTGAAGACAAGGGTAGATATCCTGAAACTCATATTCGAACTGTGTTACAAAGTTGCAAACACGAACTTTTAAATGAAATTACAAACAGTGTCCTCAGTTGTGACATTTTATTGCACAATAACATTTGCATCTGCTTCCATTCTGCAATTATATCATTATGTGACAATGTAATTTGATATGAAATGAAGTGATACAATAACATCCTGGCTTTCATTCAGCCACCAGAAAAAAATATAAATCCATGGAACATATAATGTCTAGCCTATCCAGGAAAAGTATCCTGAGAGTGGAACCTGACCTATTGTATTTATGTTGTGTGGCAGAATGGTACAAGGCTGGCTTCACAAAACAAAATAAACTGTTGGGCAAAAACAGTTATTTTACTTTTTACACACATTTTATTAGGTAGAAAACTTGTTTAAAACAGATGCACAGATAAGTTTTGGTGTTTTTTTTTTTTTTAAATGAGGAAATGCACTTTAACTGTCTAGAAGATTCCTGTAGGTTTTAATGCCCCAGGAGATCATAACTGAGCACTACAGTCAGAGTTTTAGTGAGATAGATGCAAAAGCACACTTTGAGGGAAAAAATCCCAACTGTTGCACATCAAAACAGAAGCTTCTTATTATTCCATGTATGATGCAGCCCACCAGAGCCTGGTCTAGCTCAAAGGACACCAGCACTGTGCCAGGTGTGGGGAACAATTGCAGTGTGGGGTTTGTGCCCACAGCTGAACCTTTAGAGCCACCTGCTCTGCAGTGGAAGGGCTCTCACTGCAGTCAGGGGGTGGGGAAAGGAGAACCTCAGTTCTGAGGTTCCAAGAGGAAGCTTATTCATGTTAAAGGGGTCAGGAACCAAAAAGCCCCGAGCACTGCTGTGTTTGGGATTTTATACCACAACAGAGCAAGGGGTGGGGACCAAACACAAGCCAGTGAGGGAACAGCAGGGGCAGAGTGAAGGGGTTACAGCATTTCTCTGGGGCCAACTGGGGCAAGTGGGAGGAGAGGGCAGGGCACATGGTGCAATGGGGCATTGAGGTTTAGGAAACACCCAGGAATGTCCAGGGGTGTGAATGCTCAAAGGATTGGGTTGGAGTGACATGGAAGGTGCCAGAACAAGGGGCAGGGTTGCAGTGATTGATAGGGATAAGGGGTAAGGAAATGCCATACAAGGTAACTTGGGGGAGAATACAACTTGAGGAATGAGCCAGTTTGGGGAGAACATGGGAGAACATAAGAACAAACCATTAACCTTAAAACTTTAACAATAAGCCGGTTAACTGGAATAAATAATGCTGATTTCTTGCCTAAAGAAGCCCGTAGTGTTTAGTCAGAATACAGCATAACCTTTTCTCTATGGAGAAAATGCACCACTGGTCTTCTTCAGTCCCACCTGAAACCTCTGATAACTAACTGTTAGTGGGAGAAGAGACAGAGAACTACACACAGACAGAGAGTCCTAAGATAAGCAGGGAAGAAAACATAATCTATTTCCAGATAACTTTTCTCTGTCTCTCATATGTATATCTGTTGTGCAGAACAAAAATACCCTCCACTCTCCTTTTCTGTTTGTCCACTAATTCCTCTAAAAATACCACACAGCATCTCAGTCTAAGCGACACAAATAACCAAGGTAACCTGGTCCCTGACTACTGTTGTAGGTCACTTCCTCTGGAATAAAACATAGGAAAGATGTGGGGGAAATAAAATATGAAGTCAGTGCACTCCTGCCAGTTACCAGAAGAGGTGCAGGAAATTAGCAGCCAGTACTGGAAGAGGAATTTCCAAATTGCAAGTACCCTGGTTCTTCTTCTCTGTTAAAAGGATGTTCAGACACTGCCAGAATGATTCCCTCTAGACCTAGTGAATCTCCATTCTCCAGAGATATTCTCAAACTCATTTCTTTAGATCACCGTACTGAAATGCAATGAGAGCCTGGTGTCTGACTTCTCTGTGCTGCTTTGAAAATTCCAGCCTACAGCATTACAAGTACACCTCAAATAAGTTACTTCAAAATAAAAGTGTCCTTTTCTTCTATAACTTTAACAGCTTCAGGAAACTTTCAGTGTTACTCTTGTCAGTAAATAAACTAGATATTTAATTTTCATAGATGTTTTCTTTTTTTTGTTTGTTTGGAGGGGTTTTTTGCCACATGTAATATAAGTCACAAGTGTTGCATTTAATACTTTACTAATCAGCATGGTCTGAAGCTTGATAATGTTACACATGAGGAAAATGCTGCATGCTGAACTTAGTGGGGCTATTTGCAAACTGCCGGATGGAAGAGACTCTCCTTAAAGCCTAAAGTGACACAAAATTTGTGGAATCAAATAACCTTAGGAGCCAGCACCTATTATAAAACACACAGATGAATAATTATGTTCCTTTCAGAAGTAATCAATTCCACTTTGATCCAAAAATTTTGATTTGGAATAGAAGTAGGAAAAAATATTTAAAGAATATTAAAGAGACATGTAAAAAACTCATTCATTACAAGAGGGTTGTGCTGTAGATTCATCATTCCTTAGGAAATTTAAAACACATTGTTTTGAAGCTCCAACATGGATACATGTTGGATGAAATTGAATTGCATTGAATGAAAATAAAAGTAAAAATCAAAATTAAGTGGTTGTCATCTAGGAAGATTTTTGTATGAATGGTAAAGCAATCAGGATAATTTTCTAATGTGCTTTTTCTCTCCCTCCAGAGAACAGCCAGTGCTTTCTAACAAAGAACACTTCCCTAAACTGTTCTTTAAACATACAGTCTAATTTCTGTGCATGACTGATATGTTTATGTTAATTATAAATACTCCTATAATGTAATATTTGCTACCGAGTCCAAACTTCTCTAGCAGCTCTCCTGTTTGGGAGTTTTGTTGAAGTTCTCTGATGGAAACCCTAATTCACCTGTCAGAGCACACAACTGGTGAGAGATAGGCTAGTATGTCACAAAAACTGCCCTGCTAAAGGAGCAGATACTTTGCATATCAGGGTTGGAAATATTAATGGTCTTCCTCAGAAAACATAAAGAAAGCTGAGTAATGCAAAGTCCAGCCTAAAAGTTTATCCATTAATCAAATGACAATGTTTTGGAAAGTTTTAATGCCCTTTCAGTGTGCCCTGGCTTCACCACAAACCATTTCACATCTCTACCAGCCTCTACCAATACTATTAGAAAATCTATTACTAACAACAGCATACAATCTCCAGTAGGGATTAAATCCCCATGAACATAGCAGAAATGGAGCTGTTCAGAGGGATGCTGGGCATTTATGATTTACTGAACTGGCAGATCTGATGGCTAAAGGCCAGAGGTTTATTTCATTGGAATAGTGGCTTTTCATTAACAAAAGAAAGATGCAAAACTAAGGTAAGAGACGGAGAAAGTCACTGGGTTATTTGTGACTCAGAGGATCCTGATTCAAGATCAGAGCCTAAGAGAAAGAAGCAAAGGGTAGAAAATAACAGCTTTTTAAATGAATGGTCTGTGATTCCAGCACACTCTTTTCAACTTGGTGAACAGGAGGATAAACTCCCTTTATTATCAAAAACACTTTCACTGTGCTCCCAACTGTTATTTGATGATTCTCTACCTCCTCCCACTTTGTTTCTGGACCAGCTGAGGAGGTGAGAGGCCTGTTTGCTCAGTGTCTCATTAGGGCCCAGACACAGAGGTTGTGCAGAACCATCCTGACAGAGGCACAGCTGCTACAGTGGCTTTGTGCAGCACTCACAGCCCACCTCGATTGTGGGGTTTCTTAGCACACACTCAGCCTAAAAGCCCAGTGCTGTCTGAAACCCTGTGATAACAGTCTCCTCAAGCAGCACAGTACTGTTTAACATAGACAACCCAAAAAACTGCCAAAAGGTGCTTAGGACAAGCACAGGGGTAGAATCAAATCTCAAGTGACCTCACCCTGCAGACACAACATCATCTCCCACACCCAGCACAGCCTCTCCACTTTCAAACACTTTACAAGACACCTCAGTAAAAGAACGTCTTCAATCTCTTCATTTAAAAATCGATAACCTTCAAGTTTCCACAGCTTCCTTTGAGACTAAGGTAAATAAAATTGAGGGAAGGCTGGAGGGATTTGAAAAGCAATGGAGTCGGTTGAAACTCAAACAACAAAGAGAGGAATTCTGCAATAAAAAAATCACAAAGGAGAGAAAACTGTGTTTAAGAATTATGGAGCTCCTGAAAGAAGATTAAAGTATTGGGAAAAATCAACAGCCTTGTCATAGTATTTAATGTTCAGAGCATCTTTTCTGAAAGATCCAAGATGGATGGAAATTAATGGAAAAATCCAAAGGAGACATAATAATAAGAAAAACCCATTTTCTGGAGTAGCAAAAGTAATACATCTGCATGAATGTTCAAGTCTCAAAGTGCTGCATAGGAAGAAAATAATCATAGAGAGCTGGACTGATGCAGGGTTTGAGCAGTGGCCAAAGAATTAGAATAAAAATCAGCTATTTTACAAACTCCATAAACCCTTGGCAAAGGATAGGAAGTAACTTCATTTGAAAAAAGAAAAAATTTTCCTAAACAACCCTTCATTGATCTTCTGTCCTGCCAGATTGTGGTTGCTACTCCTGAGAGAAGAAACATGACACTGCTGGGAAGCAGGAGCAGCACAGTGCTTCACACAGAACTGAAACAGAGGCAGCAGGAAGAACTGAGATAGCTAAATCTATCAAAAAATCTCCAACCTACTTCCTTCACTCCTTTACCCCAGAAGATGCATTTGAACATGATTGTTCTGGAAAAATCTACTTGCCCTCTCACCCAGCATGTGGGGCATTGGTGAATATGCTCTCATGTGCTGCCATAAAGGAATAAGTTCAACTAAAATAATGCAAACAATTCACATAAATAATTTTAGGGTTGGTGTGTTATTACTGGCAAGTTAATCTACTTCCTAAATGACCCTTTCAGAGGAATAGTTTTTTATATTTTACTTATGGGAGCATTTGCAGATTACCCTTAGGACCAAGTACCTCAACATTACCAATAGCTATAAATCAATATTTATACTATTATAATACAATAAATAAATAAATACATGAAAATTGCCTTTACTAAGCTTTCTCCTACTACTGAGAAACAGAAAGGAAAAGAAAAGGATTAATAGACGTAAGCTCAAAATTCTTTCTTATTTTAAGGAGCACCATGGGACACCTCCATTTTAACACAGTGGCTCAAGTAAAGCCTAAAGTTTTGCTACTCTGGAGTTGAAACGTCCTTGCATACCTGAGCTAGATATATTGATTTCTGGTGAACCGAGATGAACTGGTGCATTGTGCCCAAAGGGAAAGTATGAAACGTGTGACAGAGACAGTGTTGAGAGGGAAAAATCACTGGGATTTTTCCCGAGAGTGGACAGGACAAGAAGTCAATGGTCAAAGATAAGCATTAGCTCAAGAGAAAGCAGTTACAGAAATTCATGAGAAATATAGATTTATCACAAAAAATCCAACCAGGTGTTAGGGTTCTGGCACCAAGAGACCATCCTGTCCCCCTGAGCACTGTCACCAGAGCCCCTCAGCAAAGCCCCTGCCCACGGGCAGCAACAGCTGAGGCCAGGCTGTGCCCCAGCATTTCTTGAGACACCGTGTAGGCAGGGCTTCAAGAGAGAAATATCTTTCAAAGTATGTTCTAAACCAAACCACTGCATCCTACAGATTTTCTTCACTTTCTCCCTGAGTAGTGTGGTTTGTATGACCTAAACCCAAAGTAGAAACAGATGTAAATATTTTGAAGCACAGAAATTAAAATAGCCACTTTCAGTTCTCAAAGAACAAAATATAAAGAGTAGCATCTTCTCTAAGTAAAAATTCAGAGGTTCACTCTAAAGATTTCCCTACAGTTAAGAAAATATTCTTATTTTTTCTACATTGAGGCTAAAAGTATAAGGTTCTACTGAAATCCTTACTCCAAAGCACTGGATTTAAACAAAAGCACCTGGGAATAGAATTCAAATATTGTTAAAGCATTTACTGTCTAGCTCAGGCTCATGTTTTTGACTTGGCTTGCTTTCAGTTTTTTGACTTATGCACTTATGAAGGATTCTGTGGCTAACTAGTTTGCTTGTGGTTCTTTGTTGTGATGTTTTTTT
Organism: Certhia americana; assembly: GCA_018697195.1. Lineage (NCBI taxonomy): Eukaryota > Metazoa > Chordata > Aves > Passeriformes > Certhiidae > Certhia > Certhia americana. The sequence continues at coordinate 11,227,437 of CM031870.1, forward strand.
AACCTTCCTTTATGTATTTTTAATGAATACTACAAATAAGAAATGTGTAAAGTTATCCTGAGAAGAGGCTATAATGTCTGCCTGTGCTTTTGATTCACTGCCTCATTTGCAAGATTGCTGCTTATTCACAAATTAATTACGCAATGGCATCTTTAGCTAATAAAGTCTAAACAAAAACCATTTAATCCAATTCATAGTTTTCTCTCAATCAAACCAAATCTGTCAAACATAATTACATTACACATGCAAAGCAGGAATGAGCCAAACATGTGCCACACCTGCTTAGTGCTTCTTCAGGCAGACGATACACAGTAGAAGAACAGTTGGCAGCACAGATGGCACAGCAAAGAAGACTTGTGAAAAATGCGGTTATGGAGTCTGGTTTTGTGCCTCTTATTGATGGGAAGGGTCAGATAGTGATCTCAGTTTATGTCAAACGCACCTTCCTGGTACCTTTAGGCTTTGACAATCCCATTTCTGGAGATACCAACTCCAGCCACCTTCTGCTTTCTGAATGGAGGGACTCCTGCAGCTCAGAGGAGTCATTGGTGGCTTCCTACCACAGCCATGAGCTCTGGGACACCTGCAATTCTCATTTAGGATGAATTATGGTGTTTCAGGGCTATTCTAAATATTATACCCCCCACCAATTTCACTCTACATAATGAAACCTATTTGTGAATTACAGGGACAGTTACTCTGCGCATCTCAGTCCAGTTCACAAGCTTGGGAAGGAGCCAGGTATTTCACTTGTGACCACAAAACCAAAAGATAAGCAATCCTGGGTAGCTTTTCAATTTGTAAGTATGCTTAACTGAAAAAAAAAAAAAAAAAAGAAAAAAAAAAGAAAAAAAATCTCGGGTTTTTATGTGATGTTGTTCTTCCCGAGAGTGTAAAAGTCTTTTGCCCAGCACCGAGATAGAAGGAGAAAAAACTGAGAGCCGTCTCCTCTGCTTCTTCAAGGCTGTTTATTTTTCCCTTATCGGTACAGTTTCTTCTCCGACCCACTGAGATCTGTTCTGCAGGTCAGCTCACGGGGAAAAGGCCCAGCCTCGAAGGTGACGATTATCTTTATACCACAAACTACGTATACTATATTTACAAAAGATCCCCAATACCTGTCTCCCGTGTTAGAAGGTAGGACTCTGTTCTGAGCCAACCAAAGATGCCCATGATACAGAGGAAAATGGAGAAGACGAAGAAGAAGGAAGAAACCCCAAAGCCACGTGGAGACTCCATTTTGTGTTTTTTGCCCATTAACCTAAACATTACATAAATCTACTTTTCACCCGGTGTGTAGCTAATTATCACCCTATCTAAACTCCCGTGGTCTGTAATTCTTCACACAATGGTGGTAATTTCTCCCAGGGGCTAAAATCAAAGCCGCAGGAGTCCTTGACTCCCTGCCAAGGCTTCCCAGCCCCCTGCTCGGGTCTGGAATCTCTCAGGACAGTCAGAGGAGTGTTCTGGACTCCGACAAAAAAAGACATATGATTTAATATTAACATGCATTTATAGTAATTTCTACTTAAGACTATGTAATTATATTGAGTGGTAGAGATTTTGTGATCTTTTCTAATAACATTAAAACCATCTCTACCATGTCATTTACAAAGTTAGCATTTTCAGGAGGCAAGATGCCCAAACCCTATCACGGCACCACTCGTTATTTCTTAAAATATCTAATACCTAATCTTTGTCTTCCTCTACACACAGGAAAGAAAAGTAACTCAAAAAGAAAAAACTGAAAGTGTTCCCATTAAAAAAAGAATTATATATCTTTTCTCCTTTACCATTATTTGCCACTTTTCATCAACACAATCCTGTACTCTGCAAGTCTTTGCACAGCTGTTGCTCCTGTGCTTTGTATTGCATCCATGTTAGGAAAGCTGAGTGTGAAACCACCACTTTAGTTTGACCACCTGCCTGCCTTTGAAATTCTTCATCATTTTCCCCAGCTCTGCCAAGCTTTGTGTCAGAACCCAGGTCAGTCCTCTGGATGCCCTGGATGAAAAAGAGTGATAGTTAATTTGTCACAGGGTGAAAAGTAGAATTTTGGGGTTTTTAGAATGGAGGTTCAGGGGGCAAGATGGAGGAATGTGAGTGTGTCCTGTCCTTCTTCTTGTTCTCTTCTTGTCCTCCATCTTCTGATGTGGTGGTGGCACATTCTGTTTGGTTTAGAATAGAGACAGACTATCCAACAAAGGTGATAGATATTGGGAAATTATTGTAAATATTGTACACATAGTTTTTAGTATAAAACACCACCCTGAAGTTGGTGGATTATGCCTTGGACTGACTTGCTGAGAGGATCTCTGCTCATCAGGGAGAGAATGTAATAGATAAGGAAAAAAAACCAACCGGAAAACAGAAGAGATGACTCTCGTCTTTTTCTTGGACCACGGGGTTGGGAGAAAAGGACTTTCTAAATCTTGGGAATCATAAAAATATCAAAAAACTCGAGAACTTTGAGGAAATGTTATTTCCAAAACCCAGGAATAAGATCTTGTGTTACCTTCATGAAGGAATTACGAGGATGTGAGGGCAAATGGGTTTCATAAATGTTACTAATTCCCATGTGGTGTTTTCTCTCATTTCTTGGTTTATCAAAGATACTACCCAGGGCTTAGCATAAACTTACACCAACCAATGTAAGGTCAAGAAGGATGGAATTCCTTTCTCATCACACAAGCAATGTGCCCCTGCAGTCCTCCATCCCCATACCCCAACAGTGTCACCCACACCCAGTGGCCAATGCTGACTGGGGGAGCTGGGAGCTTAGAGCATGGAGGGGATCTGCCTCTGCATCTCTGAACAGGGTAATCCAGGGAGAAACAAGAAGAGACCAAGTTCCAAGTGAGCAAAGTTGACCGGGGCCTTTCCACTTACATTCAACACTCATCTGGCTGTGCCATACTAGCTGCAAGATTTTAGCATTTGGAACATAATTTAATAGCCAAATTTGATTATTAATAACATTTTCTAATAAGAGTATTAAGACTCTTTTTCAAGAGTTGGCACACCTGCATCAAAGCTGACTCAGGGTCAAACACATGCAGAATTTTTTTGCAGCAGGAAAAATGTCCTGACTTGTGTTTCAAGTAAGTTATACATTAGAGGAGCTCCTTCTCTGCTATAGTCTTCCCTCTGCTTGCAAAATGGTTTCTCACTTATGTGACCAAAATGCTAATAGAGCATTCCCACAGTATTTCCCACCAGTGTAGGTGCACTAAATGGAGACACTGCAGCATCAAGGACTTGGAAAATGGTATTGAGAATAGAGCATGTTCAAATAACTTCTGCAGGAGTCATTCCCTAGAATGCTAAATTTTCCAATCTATTAGTGTGCTTCCAAATTCAAAAGTATTCTAGTGCAGAATATTTTGTCAGCTCTTCTCCAAGGACACTTGACCAAGGGGCTGTTAGCAAGAGCTGGGAAACTGTCAGTGGAACTAAACAGATAGCAGCAAATAAATAAATAAAACCCAAAAGGTTTTTCAGGGATTGAGTGCAAAAAATTATTCAAAGAAAAATACACTGGGATTTAACTTAAAGAAACTTTAAACAGATTCACAAAGTTTAAATTACTGAGTGAACAACAAATGTCCTAGGAGAATCCTTATGACAGCAAAAGTCAGAAATAAATCAGCAGAAAGGAATACGTGTGTTTTTCTAAGAAGAAAAATCTCAGTGCTATCATAAGTATTAAAAAAAAAAAAACCAAACCTAACCAGACAGTCTTATTCAGAAAGTGTATCTGTTCCAGAGTCTCAGCTCCACTGAAAGGCACCAAGACAAGCCAGTGAACAAAGCTATATAAGCAGAATCCCAAACGAATAAATAAAAAGGCCATCTTCTGTTTCAGATATCAGCAGTCCCATAACACACTGCTCTATAAATTTCTTCCCTACAGACTGGAAAGAGAATGTTCTTGACTAACAGATCTTTCTTGTTGAAATATCACCTGGGATGGATAGTACTTGCTGGCAGACCTGCACCATCTGCTTACTGAGGCTCAAGTAAGGGAAGCAGCACAAGTGTTTCATGTTTGCATAGACCTGACTTGAAGGAAATCATATTCATTCTAACTTTGTCACACAGGGACATTTATGAAGAGTCCAAGTTTATACCATGTTATTTTCTCAACTGTGCACTATTCCAAGTTAAGCTTAATGGACGCTTTCCCAATTCCAAAAAATGCTGTTTTTCTGGTATTTATATTTCAGTATGAAATATTGATCATCAAATTTTAACAGTCTCCATAGATGGCTGTAGATTCATGGATATGCTGACAGCTATTTGAAAGGTGGGCACCAAAATCTCTCCTTCCCCCTGCCCTCTCTTTCCAAGTACTGCAGTCATGAAGACTTTGGACATTTCTGCTGGATGTGGTGGAGCACAGCTTAGACAGAACCGAAAAGGACCTTTTAGAGCCAGAAGCAGCACAAATATGGAGCTTTGCAGCCTTCATGAGGCTAGAGGATTCTCAGCAAGGGGTGCAGCCCTGCTGTGCTGAAGCAGCCAAGAAAGTATTGATGGGTTTTAATGCAGGAAGAGCCTGGGAACACCACAATGATATTTCCCAGTGCTGTGCTGTGCCAAGCAGGCACAGCCAGGGCAGGCAGCAAAAGGTCAAATTAGATTTTTAAAAAATAAGCTTAGTTCACCATGACTTCCACACTTTTCATATGAGTTCAATAGGAATCTCGTATGTCATTGTTATGCCTACAGACAGAAGGCAAGATGTGTTCAACTTTTAGAGTTTTCTCCCAGCTTTCTGTCTTTGAATTTTACAGGGTACTTGAGGTTCTTCCCCCATCTCTCCTCTCCCAATCTGCTCTAAAGTGATGTGACCTTTCATTTTTTCATTTCTCATTTAAAAATCTAAACTATTAAAGTAATAACCAATTAATTCCCTTGCCTTTAGTATCAAAATTTAAATAAAACCTCTCAATATAGAATGTGTGATATGTGAAATATCCACATTTGTCATCTATCATCATTATGGCAATTTTCACAACAGTTAGGTTTCACTTGAAAGTTAGATACTGCACAATTCTGAACTTCCATTAAAAATGCCAGTTCTCAGAGAAAAAGACAATATACATATATCATTAAACCACTCAAAAATATACAGCAAATAAAATCTTTCTTTATTCTTCACTAAACTTTGATGTCTCTGTATCCATCTAATGATTTTTATTTGAATGTCTGAAATTTGCTATGAAGTTATCCTGTATTGCACAAATGCACGTTGTAAATATTTATGTATGATTCAAAGTATACAGCCCCAATGGTGATGTTTATGTGCACAGCCATAATCACATGCATAATGCCAGAGAAGTATCTGTTTAATTTCAGAACTGATTTTTAATAATTAATGTTTTTATTTTGAAACAAGATTATTGGAAAATAACTCCTTAAAAACTGCACTATTTTATATGCAGAAAAACATTCCAGATTAGAAAAACAAATAAAGTTGGAAAAACTAGACTGGATTGACAAGATTGCAACAAAATGTAGAAGTGGCTCTCCCAGACCCTTTTATTCTTTTTGTATTCAACATTATTGTAGCAAAAGGGATTTTCTTTGGCAACATTTCAAGTCAAATATAGCCAGAGGCAGCTTCCACTGAGCTAAAGATCTGGCCACAGAAGGAAATGGATTTTCACCTGGCCCATGGAGGACTAACATCACCCCTCTGCTCTGGGCTGCCAGAGTCTTTTTTCATCCTAGAGACGAGGCTCTCCCACTTATCACTGAAACCCAGCAAAGTCTCCTGCATAATGGGGCAGCTCTTCAACAATGAAAAGAAAAACTTGCATATGTCTATGTCCTACTGGTGGTCCACTGATGGAACACATTTAATTGTTCAACTATGGAATTTTACAAAGTATTGATTCTATTGCCATCATGAAGAGAGAGAATGGTGAATCTTGTCAAACCTCATGAGCACAGGTTAATGTAGGGTTCTAAAATGATCCACTTGTCTCTTTATGAAGACTATTTATTCCTCCACTAGCAGCAAAGTACTAAAGGATGAAAGCATATTCCAAACATTTGTAAATAATGAATGCCTAATCTCACTCACTGTTTGCAGTGGAGTAAAATTCTTGACACCTGTGCCTTGTTTATGTTTGACTGTGAAAATTTAAACCAGCAGGCACTTGCAAAGATACAAAGATGATGGCAAGGGAAAGGATTTGGCCTTTCCTAAACCTATACAAACCTTCTTTTGTTGCGGAAGATCTGTCATCTGGGATTCATATGCTACATTTCTGCAGCTTATAGGCAGGTCTGCAAACCTGCTCAATAGCCCTGTATGCAAAAGGAACACAGTGGCAGCTGAAAAAGATGTTTGTGCTCAGGATTAAAGCCAGTATTTATCTTCTTGGCAAAGGTGTCTACGTGAAAGCCTAGAGTAATGATACCATACTCTACAGACTACTACAAAAACAAGATCAAGAAGAATTGCATAAATACACCTATGTAACATCCATCACATTAATGAGAATGTAGAGACAAATGCAGCTTGCTGCTGAACTTGGCATCTATTGACTACAGAAGAAAGTTAGTCACTGCAGAGACAAATACTATCCTAAAGCCATTGCAAGAGCATGGATCCAAAATGATTTGACACACAAAAGTTTCTCACACTGAGAACCATCTTTCAGGCCTTGCAGCCCACCAAAGGCAAACCTGAATGCTATTATCAGTTTAACAATAGGCTTTTCAGACTGGCCTCTTAAAGACCTGCTTGGGAGGCAGAGCTAGAGGGAAGGATGCCAGAGCTAGAGGGAAAATCTCACTTGTAGAAAGTTTAGCTGAATGCTATCTGAATAGCTGAAGCCAAGGAAGAAGGTGATAGTGGCTGGGTTAGATTGATGGACTAGAAATCTGAAAATAGGAACACTGGTTGAGCATCAGATAGGGTGAAAGGAAAAGGTGCTTTCTTTCTGACCACGAACACACCAAGTCACAGGGATATTTGCTCAGTATTTTGCTGGAGAGAGTGCCAGGCTTTGCAAAGCTGCTAGAGGGAAGTCAGCATTAACTTTCAAAGATGTATGAGAAAACCTAAGATGGTGAAAAAAGTACCCCTGTGCTGAATTTGGATCTGAATTTTTAGAAGTATTAAATTATATCTTAATTTTCAAGATTTTCAGTTTAGTAAACTGCAATGCTTTACTCTCTGTTTTCCACCTGCAATTAGGTAAAAGTCCTAATTCTCAAGGAAGTGAGGTGGAACTGTGAGATTACAGTTTTGTTTGTTTGGGTTTTTTTATAATCCCAGAGTTCTGTTAAGCAGGTTTTCACTGTAAACTAGATTTGATGGCTTTACGGTTAAGCAACCAGTTGTTGAATCTTACAGGTAAAAATAAAAATACCACTTTATATAATTAGCTCAGAATTAATTATGATCACCCATTTGTTATTTTTCTTCTACAGTAGTTGGACAAAAAAGCTTTTTAGCTAAGAGCTATGTACAGGAGATAGTGAGATTTTTTTTTTTTTCTGCTAAATTTATGAGACAAAAGATGCAAAAATTTCAGGTTGCACAAGAAGTCAGAAGAAATGTGTGTTAATGATTGCAAGGGTGAGTACAAAGAGGTAAAATGGGCTGTGAAATGCCTGCTGACTGCTCAGAAAACAAACCAAAGGAGGTGAAATCCTACAGAGAGTGATACCACTGTGAACTGTAGGCAGCAGATGGTTCTGGGTGCGCCCTGAGTCCCACAAATGTGAGTCAAAGCCATGATTGTACAGCCTGCCTCAAGTCCATACAAGAGAGAGAAAATACATCCAGAGGACAGGGCAGTTAAAAACCCCTTTTGTAAGGGAACCATCAATGTTTGGCAGGAGATCCCAGAGTTTACCGCTGTTGGTGAGTGCCAGAGGCATCCTGCATCTGTGTCATCTCCTGCAGCAGCAATCCACCGGCAGTTTCTGCCCTGCCTGACAAACATTTGGGAAGGCACTGTTGGGAAAATAGATGCCTTTCAAATGCATCCTCCAAATTTTTACTGCCAGAGCTGAAAACAGAACAGCTCCAAGGGCAGCAGCTCCAGCCCAGTACAGCAAACCCAAGCAAGTGCTGCTGCAAGTGGGTGGCAGTGGCCGTTCTGTCCCCAGCCCTGTCCCCAGCCCCGTCCCCAGCCCCAGCCCTGTGCAGCTGGGTTTTTTGTCAGAGCACGAGCCCTGGCACTTCTCCTCCCTGCTGGCCCCTGGATGGCTGCTCAGCACGTCGAGGTAATTGACTCATCTTGGCTCAGTAATAACCTCAATCAGCTGGACCATCTCATTTTCCCCACAGCCAAGGAATCCTGCCGCTCTTCATATTAGGGCAACAGCCAGCCTCTTTTTAGAGGGAAGCTTATTGCAGAATATCCCTCCATATCCCTGGGAATTAGCTGAAAGCTTAAATGTTTCCAAGAAGGGGAAAAAAAAAAGCTCACTTTCTACTGCCTTTGTGACAAAAAAAAAAAAATAAAAAAAAATCTCTGAACAAAAAGCCGAACCTCAAAACAACACTGAGAAAAAGTGAAAGGAAAAAAACATTCTGGGTTAAATATGACCCTCACACCTGCTGAATTCACATCAAAATATTTGTTCATTGGATTTGAAATCCACTGCAGCTCACTCTCATCTGATTACAGAAATTGCAAACTGGAAATCTCCAATTTAGACATCTGCAGGGTTCGAGGCACAGGGATTCAAGGAATCCATGTCAGTAAAAGTGACTGTCTTTGCCTTGCCTCTCTGGAAAAACAACACTGTAACCCCACTGACCCACACCTAAATTGTGGTTCTGAATACAGTGAACCTTAAACCTTAAATGTTGAAGTGAGCAAGTACTTTTATAAACTTCACAGTCACTTTAGTTATAACTATACTTGGGAGTTCTGTGGCACACTACATTATTTTATTCATTAGTCATTTAATTCCATGAATGGAAGTTCAACAAAACAAATCACTTAATTTTAGGAATTTATATTGATGCCAAACCATACTTTTACCTAAAAATCAGATTATCACAGTGAATTTGGAGGGCTAACACTAGTTCCTAAGTGAAGGCAAGTTTTCAAGCAATATCTGCCCCTTCCTTTGTACTTTGCCGGTGGGATTTTGACAGCTAAGTGGTGCCACAGCAAGGGCAGCAGCAATTCTCGATGAGCCAAAGGCAGGGAGCACGAGGGTCACCACTGTAAGGTTGGACCATCCTGGTTCAACCAATTTCTGCTAAAGCCTGATCTTCCAGAATGAGAGAAAGCTCCTCCCTCTGAGCAGGGCAAAGATCTCCACTCTGGACCTTTCATTTCTGTGTCAAGAGCAGGTACCCATGAGTTACTCTGCGCCTGGGCATTCTGGTGTGTGCTGTCCCCTCCAAGAGGTCCTTGCTGAGCCCCCATTGCTCTGAAACACATGTCCAGCACCCACCTGTCCCCACTCTGCACAGACCAAGTGCTGAGCAGTGGGGTGGCCACATCACAGCCCCACTGCTCTGGCCCCAGCCTGCTTTGGAAGGAGCACAGTCTGCCAAACTGATATCCTGTCACAATACTTGTGCCAAAACATTTCAGTCAGGCTCTGGTAAGTGCTGTAACGCTGGCATGTATAATTGCAACTTAGAGAAGAAAAGCAGCTTTTCAGTTGGTGCATTACAGAAAAGAAAATAATATTTTCTTCCAGAGCATTGAGCCTGGGGAAGATTTTCTACTCCCTCTGCTGCTGGCTTTTATATTTGGAAAAGCAGAAAAAGGAGAAACCCTGCTGATGTTCTGTAGACTGTGGTGCTCCTCACAAGCTTTTACCCACGTGGGTTCTGGCCCTTCCACAGCTGCTTCCACTGCCCCTCACTACCAATTTACCTCTTGGAATTTCAAACTAAGATGAACTCGGTTCCTGGATGCAATTGGTGGTGGTGGTATAGTTCCTGCCCCTTTTCATCTGTCCTTTTGTGCTTGTTTTTGTCTTGCAAGAACCCCTCCTTTTTATAGTCATCCTTTCTAATTCAAGTCCACCTGAAGTGGGGCCAAAGAGATAAATGCATTCAGACTTTTACTATGGAAAATGTCCTTTCCATCATGTCTTTTTTCCCTTGACTTTCACATATTTGCAGTAAATCGTTGGCAGCTTTTTCCTTCCAGTCTTCCTCACTGTCCTGGTTTAGGGCAAATTTGGGAGAAAAACTCCAAAGGGGCCCATCCAGAACACAAATTCAGGCAGCCCCTCCTTTAACTAGTTTGGGAAAAAGATCTCCTTGGAGAGAAGTGGAAAAACTGTTTATTTAATAGGCAAAGCACTCCCCAGCATAAAAAATGAACAATACTAAACAACAAAACCTCTTGCCACTCCAAAGAGATGATAAATTCAGAAAGTCTCTTTCATGAGTTGTAGCTCAGCTCACCCAGTTGTTGTCAGTCCCTCTGGCACTGGGAAATGCCAGGCTCAGGCCAGGCCATGGGTCTGAGCTCCTGGGGCTCTGCTGAGTCTTTAGTCCAGAGCAGGTTCAAACAGTTCCAAGGAAAAGGGAAAAAAACCCACAGTATGGAGAACTTCTCTGTCTCAGCTAGCCAAAAACTAACAAAAAGCAAAGGAGAGCTCTCTCCCACCATCCACACTGCAGACAACACAGGCCATGTGTGTAGGAATGCTGAAAACTCTTATTTATATGTTTTGAAAACGTGAGATGTTATATGGTGATTCATGTCATTATAGAAACAAAGTATGAGATTTATATAAATAAGAATACTGAGCTTAAAGTAAAACATGGACATAAGGCAAAAGAACACATAATAATCTCATTATTTTGTTTTGAATCCCTTTGGTGTACTGACTTTTGCTATTATGTATTTCTTGCCAAATAATTGTACCCACTTTTATGTATAAGGAAAACTGCAAAATTGTGAAAATGTGTAAAGGCTTTTTACTGCTGCAGGCTTGTGTGAACATGTAGGGACTTGTTACTGCTGCTGCCTACTGGCTGTGAGTGTGGCCTAGCAATATGCTCAGGTTTTGCCCAGACCTGATGGGGCTTGTGGCTGCTGCTCCTGGTTTGTGAGACTGCAAGTTAGCCAACATGTTCAGGCTTGTTTGGACTCGTACCCCAGCACAGTAAGCATGACACAGCCCAACAAGAAATTGCCTATAAAAGGGGCAGTGACCAAAGGAAGGATGGATGTGTCGGTGGAGTGGAGGCTCCCTGCGTCCCCAGCGCAGCTTACGTGTTCCTCATCAATGAATTTATAAATTGCCTGATTGATCAACCAACCCAATTGTGGTGAGATATTTATAACAGAAAATGACCTTCCACTGCTTCTTCTTCCCCCTTCACTCTCAGATGCAGTTTTAAAGGTGCAAAACTTACTTCTGAGCTAAACAGATGAATGAGGATACAGTACAGCATCAACCCAGGACACTCACTTTTAGTCTTATAAGGTGAAGACAATCCCCATAAACATACACATCACACTGATAAAATTTAAATTCTGAAAATATCTTGTGGTATGCTGGAATAAATCATACCACATCATACTAATATGTGGAATCCATCCTTTGGAATGGAGCACCTAATTTCTTGCTGTGACACATGGAATTTCTTGTTAAGTCACCTATACAATGTGAGATATACATCCAAATTTATCAGAATATGTTTCTTCAGTTATGGGGGTAAACTTCTGGAACAGAACATGCAAAGTGGCCTCTAAGAGGTACTGAAATCTTGCAAAGGGATTATCAGACATACCAAAGAGTATCATTGTTCTGCAGCTCACCAAACTTTCCTCTGAGGCATCTCACACTTTGTCACAGAAAACACTCACTAAATGATGATTACTTTCACTTTGGTTCTGCTAGAGAATCTAACTGAGGGGAAAAAAAAAGACTGGAAACCTTCCAGTGGGTTTTCTGATGGAAAAACACTCCACATGTAAAAATCAAAACATTTGGTCTGAATGTGTTCATTTCAATGTATTTTTGATGGGTTTCTCCTGTAAACGTGCCCAATTCCTCTCTGATGTACTGCCAACCTGGCTGTATGTTGTGCAAGCCCAATAGCTGTCTACCTGGTGGCCTTCCAGAGCCTGCAGGGTGTGTGGGGAGCCAACAGCACTAGGACTCCTCACCCACAGGGGAACAAAACACATTGTTCCTCCTTGATCCTGCTGGGCACAACAGACAGAGCTGTCCTGCTGTGCTCCAGGCACTGCCAGGAACTGTGCTGAGAACTTGCACAGCAGACACTGCTGTAGAAACGGGTATTCATGCTCATGGTGCAGGACATCACATCACTAATTACAATTAGCAGCTCCCAGTAATTATCTAAGTACTTTAGCCTGCACATATACATGCAAATACTGCTCAAAGCATGTGCCAATGCGCACACCCTCATACATGTGTGCATATGAGTTTAAGGAACATTTAATCCTCTTTTACATAAGATGAAGTATTTGTAGTACAGCATTCTGAAATCTAAGCAAAGAAGCTCCAAAGTTGGCATTATTTCCACTTAATCAGTATGAAATCATTATAGCTTTGCTATGAAAATGAAACAACCCTAGTCATACAAGATACATCATGACACAGAAAAATTAGAAAATGCTGTGAGCTCTGCACAGTAAGATTTGTAAGCCTGCCAGCAGAATCACAAACTTGCACAGCTCTAATTTGTCTAGGTGTAGCAATCCAATTAGCTGGGATGGATGGAAAAGCCAGGCCCAAATTGTTTACACCAAGGAGTAAATCTAGGACCCTGGGAAGCAGGGGATTGGAACCTTAGACTTATAAGGTCAAGCCCCTGCCCCACAGCTGCAATTGGATATCTGCCCCCCAGGTAATCCCTATATCAAGTTAGCCATGTCCCCGGGTCTTTGGATGCTGCAGCTCCCAGACCAGGTGCTTTCTGGAAGGAGCTCCAGTCCATGCAGCCTTGGGAGCTGCCTAGAGAGCACATGGTCACTCCAGTGGATTAAAGAACATCTCTAAACCTCATCCATCCTACCTGTCCAATCTTTTAGCCACGCTCCCCAGCCAAACTGAGTTTAATGTAACAAGAAGTAACCCCACGCCTAAGGGCGGACAGATACACTGTTCCAACATCCAGGAAAAACGGGTGGTTAATTGCTCTGCATAATAAACACACAAACATCAGAAAGCAGCCACAGATAATATGCACAAGTAGATTCCAGCTGTACTGCTAAGGAAACATAAAAGTGATTTATTTTATATCTTGATCTTAAGTCTGGTAAATCACATTAAAATAAAATGACTGCATTTCCCTAAGTGCTCGGCCCTCAGCAGCTCTGGCCCCTGAGCTCTTTTGGAAACACATTGATTTTGGTTAGGTGTCTGCAGCATACAGTGCCATGCAGCAGTACCTGAGCTTCCACAGGCTCCACAAGCAATAGCTGTTCATTTGTTCAATTAGCCCACACAAAGCCAAGCACCCGAACTCCTTTCCTGGGAGCTAACTCTGGTCAATCTTATCTCTAGTCCATGTGCCAATCCCCTAAGCATCAGCTGATTGCTTCCAAAAGCCTGCCCACGTTGTGTGGCCTGATGAGAGCCTCCAGGGACCAACCCTTGCATAAATATCCAGCCAGAAGTTCAGCTTTGCTCTACCCCTAATCTCCAGCACAGAGCTCCAGATACCCACTGTGTACATGAATTTCTTTGTTATGAAATCATGCTTATACCTCAGAGTTATTTTTTTTTTCTTTCCCTGGAGAGGCTAATGAGGAAATACAAGGGAACTGCTCTGCTGGAAAGGCATCTGGTCTGCTGGAAAGGAGGTTTCTTTGAGGGGCTGGGACAGGATGACACCAGCCTGCAACTGGCCTAACATCAAACTCTTCATAGCCACTTCTTCTCAAGCTCATCTTTTATTGATAGCTGGAGAGGAGAGGACATGTACATGTAAACCATTCTTGCAGACTGGATTGGGATACAAGTCACAATTTAACCCTTTGCAAGTATCTATCTCAGTGAATGCTTCAGGTTACATTGAATCAGAGTTCCACTCTTATGTTTTGAGTGTTTGAGTTTAATTGTCTTTCTGTTTGCAATCATTAAGCCTTACTTTATTGATAATGAAGTTGTCTGAGATTTTATTGAATCTGGAATTCAGAAATTACAAGCCTCTCCAAAGTGCTGATATTTTTTTTCCTCCAAGACAACTTTTAATTGAATAATCACTTCCTCATTACCTTCTTTTTCTGCCCGACTGGCTTCAAGAAAGAAAATAAGAACTATTCTTTCCCAAACTGAGATGGAAAACCACTTGTGTTCAAGTTCTTAGACACCTTAGGGTTTATCAATTTTTACAGAAGTCCTGCTTTGTACAGGACATTCTTATTACCTGCAGCTACCCTTTCTATACTGCAAAGCATTCCTTTAATTATAGTCAACACAAAAATTCCATCTCTATTCCCCTAAAAAGTAATGGGGCACTCAATAAAGTTGATTATCTTGTGATTTTTTTCCCCTACTTATTCACAGTCCAGGATTTATGTGAGAATTAGACTACTGTTTACTTGATTCAGGGAGAAAGATGCAGACTTGCAGAGTCTCCTAAAAGAAAAATATCTAAAATTAGCCAGCTGCTATGTGCTTGAAATCAATAGCAGAGATGAGAACTTGGCTTGGTTTTGTGGTCAAGTGTGCAAGGTCCAGCCTCATCCTCACTGCCGTTTGTCTAAATATGAATAACACATGTAAGAACTTTCAACTCTTTTAGAATTTGCATCAATCTAACCCAAAATAACACCAGAAAAATCATTGTACTTTAATTGCATATTCCCTTTAAAGTTGTGGGGTCCCTAGTTTCAATTAAAAACTCTGCACAACAGTGAGGTCATTTCTCTCTATGACCACAGTGATGAAAAAAGCTGTACCTGAACATAAAAAAAAATATTGTCGCTGTAAATACAGATAATAAATAAATTTGTCCTTTTTTTCTAGTGGAAGGTGCACAGTTGGAGAAAGGAGAGGCTTGGGACTCTGTTATTTAGTGCAGGGGACTGCTGAGCCATCTGTCCATGAACAGATAGCATCCTCTCCCATTTGTGCTGCAATAATCTCTCTGCGACATCTTTCTAGATCAAGGTTGGTAATGAAAAACTTACTGGAAAAACTGAATATAAAAATCAGGTTGAAGAAAGTTACTAAGAGAAAATCTTAATAGAGAGGACAGTCACATGAGAGAATATTATGATGCTAGGGATGTAGAGACAGATACAAATGGTGCCTCCCTAATCTCTTGCATACTCAGAGAGTGAAAATATATTTATGTTTATGACAGTACAGCTGGAAATTTGTCTTTGACCACAGAAAAAGTACTTTCTCTCATATTGGTTAGCCAATGGGCAAAATATTAAAAGTAAACCTCAAATGAAAATATATTTTAAAATTTTGAAGTTATGAAAGTGTAAATAATGAGACCTGATAAGAAAAGCTGAGTGAAGTATTTTACAGAATCACTCATTAAAAACCTGTCATTAGCTATTGTCACATCACAAAGCAGAATAAGAGAAGGCAGCAATGTTAAACTATTTCTAATCATGTTTCAAAAACTTGAAACAACAACCAAACATAACAAAATGTAACCCTATTGCTAAAACATGTGTTAAGTTGCCAAAAGAAATATAACAAATGTGCAAAATACTTATTTTTTTTATGGAGCCAGATTTCTTTGAAACTTGGAACTAGATTTTCTCTGAGAATTGACAAGCAGTTAAAGCATTAGGGTGAGAGAATTCAGGCATTGGAAGTGAGAAGTCTGTGTTTAAGCTTATAACCTGTGATTCAACCTTCTATCCTCCTGGCACTATTTATATGGCAAATAGATCATTGTTATGGGATTTACATAACTGATCTGTGTATGAGCAGCAAGCTAAAATAAAATGTTGCACTGCCTTTGTCAGAAATGGGAGAATACACACTTCCCTTTGCAAATCAGGGAGCAAACAGATTTAAAGCTGCATCTTAGAGTCCAAATGAATCACAGCAGGTTGTGTGGTCAAACACATAAAGGGCTAGAAGTCTTCTAATGACTTTACAAGTCATCTTAAAGCCATTCAATTTAGATAACCTTTTCAGAATAATGGCTTCTAAAGCTGCAATTCAGCACAAATCTGGCAATTTTACTGTACAGCACATCCACATCTTTGAGAAATGATCAAGGAAAGATTAAACTACTTCACAATAGGATAAACTATTGCTTCAACTTGCCGTTTTAAGTGAAGTATTATCAAGATCATCTTGATGAACCCCACTTTACTATTTAGATTCTCTAGTACCCAGAATGCTTCTTTAGGTTTATCAGATTTACAATAAGAGGGAGAAGGGAGATTTAGTAAGTCAATAGTGCTTGCTAAACTACATTTTTCAGGCTGAGTTACAAGCACATTATACTTTATAAATTAAACTGGACTGTCAAGATAAATGCATAGGCAATACGGTGCTATTTGTAAGTAAATGCCTCTTTATGTTTAAACAGGTTCTTATAGACCAAGAAGCTGAATCTCTTTTTCCTAACAACATTATAAATCTAAAAGCCAAAGGAATAAAATGAGAAGGAAGTGGGCCCTAGGTCTTTGTGAAGGACTGATGACTCAGGCAGTATTAAGTCTACCAGAAATGATTCTTTTTTTTTGCCTTTAGTTGGCTTTTGTCTAATCATCACAGGGAGCAGGGGGAGGGAAGACAGAGAGAATGGAAATAAAGAAAAAGCAATTTTAGCTTTTTACTTCTTCTTTTAGGAAAAATTGCCTTACTTACCTGCATATCCTGAGACACAGATAGCACTAAGTCAGCAAATTACTTGTTCTGCTAGATATGCTGTACTTACCATGATTCACCCTGCCACTTACAGTGAAATGACACCCTATTGTAGCAGCAGAATGACTACACTCCAAGGCTGCCGAAACATTCAGTAATTATCACCAGTGAGAAGGGTACATCTGTTGGTAAACTGCATAACAGCAGTCTCCCACCCCAGCCCCAAAAGCCTATCATCCATCTCTGCCCATTACATGGAATGCTTCTGCATGAAGACCTAGCAGGGAATGAATCAGAGCCCATAAACAAAAAGCAGGCTGCAGCACCTCACACCCTGCAGAACTGGGGCAGTTCTCTGCAGCCTGCTCTTGTCCCTGCATTATGGGGCAGCATCTTTCAATTTCTGCATTAATCCACCCAGTTAATGCCTGGAATAGTTATTTCTGTCATCTATCTGAAGGTGCTGCAGCAATTCAATCAGGCAAGCAGTAAAAAGCATCTTTGCAGCAATACAGCACACAAAAGGCACTAATAGTGTTATTCAGCACAAAGAAAAGTCAGAGTCAGATTTGGGTTCAGATTCTCTTTTTGAAGGTGGCGGGCTCTGCTGTTAAGGTTGGTGACTCCTCTGGCATTCAAGAACAAATCTACAAAGCTGTTTGACAGGCTCTACACAAGCACAGAAATAGTAAATGTCAGCAGCAGGGCTGGGGGCTCTGTGAGGAGTGTGGCAGCATGGTAGGACCAGCCGAGGCCACCGCCTTCCCAAGAGTGTGCTCCTTGGAAGGGATAGCTCTGCGGCCCTGTTTGCACGCATGCCGAGATGTCAAGTTGTGTGTTGGTGAAGAAAGACATGGGAGAAGCCTTTGTGTGACATTTCCAGGAGTTTATTGAAGCTCACTGGAAGAGGGTCAGGGACAAAAGCCAAAGAATAAAAGAGGGTCCAGGGGTTTTAAGCTCAAGGGTAAAGGCTGAGCAACAGATCTGAGGGCCAATAATCTGAGGGTTCATGAATGGTACAAAGGCGGGGCAACAGAGCAGTAATCAATCAGGGTAGGAGTGGCAAGGAAAGGGAACCAACCAAGGAATAGAGAACGGGGAACCTCCTAGAACTGGTGTGTGAACAAAGAATTACCTAACTGGGATGATTAATATAAAACTGCAAGGGACTGTGAGAGGATGTTCTTTATATGGGGGGTCTCAGCCCAAGGACAATGATGTCCCCCCAACACCTCATGGGATGCAACAGAGTGGGGCATGGAGCTTCCCTGTGCCAGGCACAGCCCATCCTGGTCATCCCCAAGCCTCAGCCAGGTTTGGGACACCTCAGGAGGAATGTTCTCCAGAAAGGACTTACCCAGTCCCAACAGCTTTCATCTTCTTCTCTCCCACAGCCTGCTGAGGAAAATAGAGTCAATAGTTGTGTGGGCAGCTGGCAGAAAGCTCAAGTCATCCCACCACATCACTGATAAACTGCACTTGAACATTTGGTACTGAGCTTGGTATTTGAAACTGTCATTATTTAGCAGGGAAAGTGGCCAGAGGTGGGCCTAGACCCACTACATCTGCAGGGTTTAGGCTGTGTCTCCTTCCCCTCACCACAATGCACGGTGAAATGAACATGTTCTAACCTATACAGCCTGAAATATTGTCTCTTCTCTAAATGAATGTTTTATCTCAACATTAGTTGAATTGTAGAGTTTGCAGAGGTCTGAATGTCCAATCCTAAGGGCAAAGATGTGATACAGATGTTCAGATCTGTGTTGGAACAGAAGAGCCATATGCAGTAGTTCTGCAATACAGTTTATGCCTACGAGAAGACAAAGTTTTCATTTTAAAGATCTCTCTCTTCCTTCATCAGATAAATAGTTGATTTTCTGGTAAGAAAGAAAAGACTCATTCCTTACTGGAACAAGTGCACAGATTGCATTAACAGGGTGTTTTTGCAATTGCATGGACTGTTTGGACATCCCAAAAACACAAAGTTTCCATGCAGTACCTGTGAAAACAGATTTATTTTGCCATTTTGAACGGTTTGTCAGGAAATTCATCTTTTTACCTACATTTTTTGTTTTGCTTTACACACTTGCTATGAAATCCAATGAATAGAAACCATTTCTGCATCCCCCCAATATCTAACAGTGTTTAGATTTCAGTCTGTTTTAATCAAGGCATTTTCACCCAGTACATAACTCCCTCAGAAGCAGTTCCAATTCAAAAGAGAGGTGAGTGATCGCTTCATGACAATCGATAAAGGTGCCACTTTTTATCTACCACCCTTTGATAAGAAAGCCAAGATTTCCCACTCAGCTGATTATAACCGAGTGGCTGCAGCCCAATTAGCTGGGGTAAATAAAAAAGCCAGGCCCAAATTCTCTACACTAAGGAGTGGACCTAGGACCATGAGGAGCAGGGGCCTGAAACCTTAGACTTATAAGGTCAAGCCCTTGCCCCATAGCTACAATTGGATATTTGCCCCCCAGGTAAACCCTATATCTAGCCAAGTTAGCCACTCCCCTCATCTTTAGATCCAGGCCTGCAGACCAGGTGCTCTCTGGAAGCAGCTCCAGGCCATGCAGCCTGTGAATGCTGCCTAGAGAGCACATGGTCACTGAAATGGATTAAAGAACACCTCTGAGCCTCATCCATTGCACCTGTCCAGTCTTTAAGCCATGCTCCCCAGCCAAACTGGGTTTGATATAACAGGAGGTAACCCCACACTGGAGGGTAGATGGATACGCTGTTACAACAAGTGGCTGCATAAGGTTATTATAATCTCATCTATTACTCAAACAAAATGGTTACCTACTGTGTCATAGTGACTTAAGAAGAAGAAGAAAAACAAAGGCTCCTTTCTGTTTTGAAATTTGGTATATAGTCAGTTTTCCCATATTTAATTCATTATTAAGTCACTTAAGGAGGTGACTCTGCTGGCCTGTGTTTCCACCGCCAAGTGGAAACATTTTGTGCCATCTACAGTTGGCACATCATCAAGCTGATGCTTGATACCATTCATGATGTCAGCTGCATGTTCTCCTTCATACGATCACCCTCACAGCTGCTCATCTGCAGCCTGCTCAAAGGTCATACTGGGAGGCTCTCCATTTCCCTCAAATTTAACTCTACCTCACATTTGAATTAAAGATACACTCTTGGCACGTATGGATGGCCACAAAAGTAAGTCATGGGCATCAGTTTGTCTGAGGTTTTCTATTTCCTAAAAGTGTCCAAGATTCCCCATCTTTAACATTCTGATAACTTTCACAAGGTTGGAAAGTGAATACTGATGATATGATAGCATTACTTATACAGTTCATGCTGTGTTGAGACCAGGATAGCTGTTAATATGGTCGATGGTAAAGAGAGGCAGGGAGGGCCTTTGTATGGGTGCCACAGAGATGTTCATTCCAGCCATGCACTGTCCAGGGTGAAAGGCCAGGTTCATGGGAAGGGTCCAGGTTCAATTACATGGGTGGTAGGGGCTGGGAGGGACCAATTGTCAGGGGGCATGGGGCAGTACAAAGGCAAGGTTGGGGTATGGGAGCCAATGGGGAAATTGGGAGGGAGTGACTGAGGGACACAGGGATGGAAGAGAGGGTTAACAGGGCCAACTGAGGGAACAGAACAGGGGTACATTGGCATAACAGAACAGTGTATCCTGTGAGAGAAGCCTCTCATGTCTCCTTAACATAGGGAAAGCCTCTCAGGGTCCACTGACCTCAACAATGCTGTATGCAGTTTTTAGCAGTTCAAACCACAAATTCTGTAAGACTCAGAAATCAAGAGAACAATTGTTTTCCATTTTCTGTCACATTAAGACATCAGCATATCTGTATTCCATCCAGCTCAAGTTCTGCACTTTAGTTTTGTAGGCAGAGAGATAGAACTTGACTGAGGACAAATATTTTGTAGTCACATCAAATGTAAAAATATCCCAGTTCTCTGTATAGAGCCTGAAATATTTCTGTATTGCTCTTTATGTATTAGTGGAGATGCTTGCATAACAAAAATCCCTCTTTAAATTTCACAAAGTGATTTCCAAAAAATGATGCTCTTCAAGAGAACCTGACTTCACTTTGGCCTGGACACTACACAGCAACCCATACATTTAAATTCTGAATTCTTACTACAGAATCATCTAACACTACTGCTGAGATGGCAGTTTGGCTTTCTGTTAGACTGTAGCGCATCTCAAAGGAGAAAAAAAAAGTAATTCCTGAATAAGTTGAGGATGCTAAACAAGTTTTAACTATATGGCTAATAGAAGCAGAAAAGGAATCTGTAAAAGAATAGCTATAAAACTACAGCCTGCATCTAGTAGGAGATAACTTCCATAGTTTAAGGTTTCTTCCTGCAGTGCCCAGGGCATCTTTCCAAGGGGTAGAAGAATGATATTCCCAAACAAAGGCTTGTGATTTTTCTTTTTCTTATAAAAGTTAATATTTATTGCCAGGCTTTTGATGATGGAATGCTCTTTGTTTAGCTTGTCTTCTTGCTTAAAAATAACAATAATTTGATATCTTGAGGTGATATAAATAAATTCATTCATTGTCTTGTACCAATTTCCAAAACTTCAACTGGCTCACAGCAAGAATGCTGGGATGCACCTGGAAAGGCTCAATCTAAGGCAGGTGTGACTGCAGGACCATTGAGATCTCCAGACTGCAGAGATTCTTTCCAATGTGGGCAGCTAAGCATCCTTTATAGAAGCACTTAGAAGCACAGCCTGAACAGTCCTCAGGACATCTCAAAAAGTAACAGAAAACCATGGGGTTTTCTTCCAACCCCATGTCTGGATCTTCTTTAGATAAGGAATGGGGACTCTTTTTTTCCATATTTTCTTCCTGTATTTTCTCTCCTTATTTTCTAGAGTAGTTTAAAAACCTAGGATTTTTTTATCTTAGTGTCAAATTCTGTCAAAAGCATTTTTTAATGTCTCCTGTTACAGTCTGAGATGTTTTCTAATACACTTTTTTTTTTTTTCCTGGCTGCTGTATTTACAGCTATTCAAATAGTGCCAAAACTTCTCAAGTTTCAAAGTTATTGTTTTGTAACCAGGTGCAAAAGTTGTCACGAAGTAGAGTTTATACGCTGAGGCTACAAAACAATTTTTTTGTTTATTGTACACGGATTTAAAGAGCACAGTCATCCTTTTGTTCTGTAGAGTGCTGAACCACTCTGAGTTGCAACAAACCTTTAACTGCTCTTATGTTGCAAAGAGCCATCCGAGTGTAACATCACTCCATTTGCACGGAAGTGATCCCAAACTTCAAACTCTTTTCTTGTCATCTGCTTCATTAAACTGACACTGAGAGGAACTGTTTACAGTTTTAAAACATTTCACAAGTAAAAGCTGGTAAATGAACCATCCTTTTCTACTGTGTAAGTAAAAAGATATCTTTTAAAAAAGAGCAAAGTTCTGAAGAATTAGCTAAATTATTTAATCTCATAGAGTTACTGACATGACCCTTTACTAAAATGAATCATTTAGCCACAAGCAATTCTGATATTGGGAAACTATCATTAACTAAAGAAAAATGACACTTAGTAACTAGGCTCCAACTCTACTGATAAGAGGAAGAAGAAAGCATTCAGGCATTACAACAGAAGCAGGGAATGTTTTAAAATTGCAGGTTGGTACTGTGCAGGCCATGCTGTGTCCCCTTCTGCTGACACTCCCCAGGCAGTAGGAGCAGCTCAGATCCAAACTCTGCTAGCAAATGGGCAGCACTGACACATCTGGGCTTCCACTACCCCAAATCCTACCCCTGCACTTTCAAAGTATTCTCCTGAAGTCCCAGGTTTACAAGTGGGAGAAAATCACACTTCATTGTATTTATCTTGTGTGGTGTTTTAGCTTCATTTTACTTCATCTGTTTAATTTCCATCTGAATAATAGTTTTACAACTCAATCACAACTCAATTTAATTAAAAAGTAAAAGTATCATGAGTGTATCCAAAGCACATTGCCATCAAGATACTTACCATGCAAAGCAACAATTTAAAACAAAGTCCATCACCCCTGGAAATTAAAATACAAAGAAAAAAATCACTTATCCCCATTTGCTCAGATACCACATGAACAAATGATGCAATGCAATGATCTCTTTGTCAGCCAAAATATGAGAGGTCTTTATAAGGCCTGCTTGGTAAAACTACAAGAATATCATTGATAGAAATTAAACTCAAGAGAAATCTGTTCAGCTGAACTCTGAGAGTTCATTTCTGTTTTTTCTGCACCTTTTGGCAGAATGGAATCAGCAGGGAACACACATCACGTTAATTATGTCTGTTCCTAAATCTACAAAGGTGACTGGCATGTTTTTCAAAAGCAATAGCTTTAAATACATAAAGTAGTGTATAGCTGGAAAAAAATGAAAAGGGAAAAAAAGAAACAACCCTATGAGGAATTCTGACAGATGTATATATCTCTCAAATAATTATGGAGACTTTAAATAACGGTTTGAACTAGAGTACACTCAAACCATTACCTGGCCTGCACACAGATATGTTTGACCATATAACTGATTAGCGAACTGAATGCAAAAGGAGGTCATGGTATTTATTCTGACTTGCACAGGAGAATTTTCATGATGACTTTATGGCTTCAGATCTGTAATTACCTTCCAAAAGGTGTCATGCAAGTAGTGAATCAAAGGGGAGAAACATTGTTGAAAGGATCTTTGAAAAAACATCTGAGACTCAGGTAACTGGGTCAGGCAAGAGATGTGGGTGGTGCTCCCCACAGTCTGAAACACTTAAGGACTAATACTGCCAAAATTTAACTGATGAGCATTTCTTCCTGAGCTAATGGAGGATCAGACTTCATTATTAGGGGAAATCAAATCTCTTTTTAAAGACAAACAAATGCCTTTATCCAACTTAGTGGTAGCAATCAGAAGTCATTCCTTTGTGAATTGTCAGTTGACATCCTCTTATGTAATTGTCTCTCCAAATTAAAAAATTAAGGACCTATATCCCCTTCCCTCAACATCAGGCTCTTTCTTCCTATAGGAAGAAAGACTTTTCTGAGCTCCAGAAAAGTCTTCTGTGCTGCAGCACACTCTGCCCAATTTCCCCTGCCCTTTGATACCAAATCCTGGTATAACAATTCAAATTAAAAAGCTCTCAGTCTTCTATAAAGCATGCTGGCCACAGGTAGCAATGGAAAACAAACACCACTGCACTTAACTAAAATGAAAATGCTTTGTTTGCAGTGTTACCAGACAATCATTATATTAAAAGCATTAAATTTGAAGCTTTTGTTATATATTGCTCTGTGTTCTCAAAGGAAAATTTTCACAAAGGCAAAAAAAAAAAAAAAAAGAGAAAAAGCACTGCTCTTTTTTTTTGGTGCAGAGCAAACAAAAATGACTCTCTGTATGGTGAAAGTTCTGTTATTTTTCAACACCCTTTTTTTGTTGAAAATTTCACTCCAATCCTTTTCTCAAAGAGGTTTTGTACTAAGACGTCCACTGCCATTCAATCTGCATGAAACTGTAGATGCATTACTAATTGAGACAAACTTTCAAGTGACAGATTACAAATTAATTTGCACTTTTCTATGATAATTTGATATTAATTAAATGCATCATATTAATTAAGCCAAAATTAATTTAGCTCTTAGAAGGAAAAGTTAAAATGAATTGTGGCATATTCCATAAAATTCATCAAGGAACTCTGGCCTTAACTTTATCCATATTACATCATATTATACTGTAAATAAAGATGAAGAAATATCTAGCAAGAAACAGGAAGTTTTACTCATAGAAGGTATGGTAAAGTTCATGTGACAAGTTGAGTTAGAGCTTAATTCCTGGTTGACACAAACATGATTATTTGCTCAATCAAATACCAGTCAGAACCTAAGCAGATTAGGTAGGCTTAGGTAAAGGGTCAAGGAGATTAAAACCAAAGCCTCACTGCTTCCTTACAAGACAGCTCACCTACTAAATCTGGTTGTTTTCAGCTTGTTAGTACAAACCACAGAAAACTCCTCAGGTATTTGCATTCCTGCAAAACTAAGAAATATCCATTGTGGATAGTTCCATGGATAGTTCCATAGTTACAAATGCTGTAAGAGGAAGAAAAGTAATCAGGACGAGGAAAAAAACCCAGCAATACCTGACATGAGGCATGAGAGTATCATATCAAGAGAACAGAAGGAAAATGAGTAAAAGCGCAATTATTTGAAAGCCATCTCCAACCTACATTGCAGATTTCTGTTCACATGCAGGACTGTATCTTTCCAACACTTTTTTCTGCTCCAGCACTGGACAGGGAGCTCCACTGACAGCTACCATTAACATTCACCCAGCACTTTCAGTATTACTTGGCCAGCACCTTTGGTGATTGCTGCCCCTTTCCTGGTGCTGGTTTCACACTTTTAGCTCATTTAACCTAAATAAATTCTGTTCCCCCAAAAATGTCACAAAGCAATAATCTCATTTCAAGTGTGATTCTTTAATTCAGAAGTCTGAGAATTCTTGTCCCTCAAAATTTCTAAATATTGTGTAGGTTTGAGTCTCAAATTTGAAGTTTTTCATTGGAGTTGATATAATGATATTCACAGTGGATAAGTTCAAATTTCTTTCAAAGACCAGAAATAAATTCAGAGATCTACTTTCCTCCTTACAGTGAAGAAGAAAATGTGCTGTGGTGAATGGAGTTGCAGCGGTGAACTTGAAAGGGAAAACAGGGAGAATGGCAGACAGGACTTTAACTGACTTCACCTTTGGAACAAACAGCACCATCCAGCCTGAATCAAGAGCATTTTCCAGTGTAAGATCCAGAAAGTTTAGGACATAAACATGTTGGACAGTACTCAGTACTGTAGTGTACCTATACAGCCTCATTTATTGCCTAATCTTTAATTTCTTGAATTCTATAGGTTATTAAAAAGACAAAAAAAAAAAAAAAAAAAAAGAAGAAACCAACCAACCAACCAACCCACCCCACCAAAACACTGTGAATCTCACAGAACTGAAAAGCCATCTGACTTCAAAAAGAGCTGAAATATGTTGGGACTTGCCAAAAATCACAATGAATCCTGTGTTAGAAAAGGGCAGGGCATGGGACCCATGGAGCATCTTACTCATATTTCATCTCTACCTTTCTACACCAGTGATGAACAAACAGCATCACCTTCACATCTGAACAGCAGTTACCAAGATTAATTAAATGCTAAATTCTGGATTCTCTTTGGCCAATGGAACAGAAAAACTGCTGACCCTCCTGGCACAGAGCACTTGGGGCCAGGAATGAATACAGGAATTATTCATAGCCAGTGCTTCAGAGGAAGAAAAGGCAAAGCAGGCCCAGCTCCCTGTCACAGCTCAGCCCCTGCCCAGTCCTGCTGGCTGCCTGGACAGTTGGTTTAAATGTAGATTAGTTATATTACAATTTCTATTCCTCTCCTAGCAGATGCATATGCATTTGCCCTATGTGACCAGAGGCAGATGAGACCATCCTATTGCAAACTAATCTAGTGCTGCGTACACACTTCTGCAGAGGAAAATAAATCACTGAAGTGTGACTTCTGGGTAATATAGATGTGTTGTTCCCCTTAAAGAACAGAAGTACAAACACTTCACATTCTGGGTGATCGAATGATACCCTTGAAAAGAAAGCAGCAGCAGAGGATATCCAAAAGAACTAAGTATGCTGAATGTTAAGTGCTGTTCCATCTAAATACAGGTAAAAGAACAGTTGCTTGGCAGCAAAAATTCACTTTAAAAAAGAAACTGAGATATCTTCCACAACTTTTAACAATGTATTTTCTCACTTCTTATAATAAAGGATTTTTCAGAAGCACAGGCATCCATTTTTCTGATGTATTTCCTGTCCATCACAGATACCTTTTCTATTTTGACAGTGTAAAACTGATTACAAATGATGGACCTCTGACATCTATATATCTGCTACAAAGCAAAACAGGCAACTTCTCATATGTGTATTGCAAATATTGCTATTCCTTACACGTTAATACAGGCAGGGATATATGTGAAGTTAACAATAAAAAACCCTATAATCCCTATGAGTACAGTGAGCATTGCTGACAAATCACATGTTGCTCCAAGAATATCAAAAGGCTTCAAATCAATATTCATAAAAATGCCTCCTTTGCCTCTTTAAAATACATCTTTAAATAATCCAGACACAGAGCCTGTAAATAAATTCAATCTTCTTCCAGCCAGTCAAATGGCAAACTTGAATTACTTTGTTCTTCATCTTCCCACTCATCTACTTAATTTTGGTTTTTCTTTGTATCTTACAAAAATCTAACCTATTTCTACTGAGCTTTCCTCCAAACTGAAGATAAGCTCTTTTTTGGGCCGATTTTTTTGCTTAAGCTGATGATAAGCTGAAAAGTGCAATTAAAATGCAATCATGTCTGGAAACAATATATGGTGATCAGAGGATTAAAAAACTAAACTCTCCCAGTTTACCCAGAACACAGCTAAGAGTTAGGCTGATCATCTTTCCAATTTTCTGTGGAAGATGTTTATAGTAGCAGCTCTCACTGTGGCACAGAGTGACACAATTTTTGTATTTCATGAATCCTGCAAGGTGTGTAGCTCTTAAAATACACTTGTTCGTTAAAAGGCTGGGGTGCCTAAAATCAGCTGTAAGCATAGGAAGAAACAACTTTGAAACTGTCAGCTGGAGGTCAAAACAGTTTGATTAAGGAGTACAATTATTATTTCTTCTTATCCTGCAAACAACAGAATTTACCAGAGCACTTTGTCATCAACACATGTACTACAAACAATAGGAAATGAATCTACCTATCCATCACTGATAAACAGATGTAGTGCAGATCTATTTTTTCTTGCTCGTAATTACAATGCTCAGAACATCCTACCCTTTTGCACATGCCATTATTCCATTTGCCTCACTGAATTCTGTGCTTTGCTTGGAAATTAAATCAGGTCTTGAATTTGAAACCAGGACAATATTGAATCCCAAATCTATCAAAAAGTGCTGTCTCCTTAACTGAGCAAAAATTTCCATTTTCCCCTCAAACTATTAATATTAAGATACAATCACTAGAAAGAAAAAAAAAAAGGCTGAGCTGAGCTTTAGAATATATCTCTTCGCTGAATAAGTGACAAAAAGTTAAAAGCAGTAATTTAGGAAACTTAAATGTGACAGTGTGTGATAGATGTGAGTTGGCAAGGCAAGAAAATGAGAAACATTAAAATCATATATTAGAATAGATCAAGCTCTACATACCAGTTTATGTCAGCAAATTTCTTTTGATATGTCAAGTCCCTATAGGGCTGGGAATCAAGTATACTTTGAAGATGTATTTTAAATGGAATACATTTATGTTTAGAAACTTAATAAGATCATGTATGTATGGAAGGCAAAGAAAAATAAAATTGAATGTAATATTGTTAAGTTCACTGCAAGGTTTCCCACTGCATGGCATTTCTAATGTTTTTTCACGTTCTTCAGAACATTTCAGATTCTCTTACTGATACAGTCTTCTGCTTTCTCAGGTACCAAACAGAATGCTGTAAAAGGCCATATGGGATTTTATCTCCAGCCATTGCCTATCAAAAATTATACCAAGTCAATGAATTGCAGCATGGTCAAAGGACATCAAGTAAATTGAATTCAGGCATGCACCAGCTCCCCCAGGATGCTGTCAAAGGCTTTGTCACTACTAGCAGGGGAACAAAAGCCATGTTCTAGTCAACACTGAGCCAGACATTTGCAAGTGGGCTGAATCCTTCTCCCTAGCTATAATCCATAATATCATTGAACAGAAGGTCACTCAGTTATAAATAAATAGATTTGTATATTGAATCCTGGCCACCACTCCATTTTAAATACCACAGAGTGGACTAGCAATTAGACACAATAGCAATGATTCTGCATCTGAGCTGCCCTCATTAAAATCAGAACAAGGACTGTTTGCACATTTTCACATATCAATATCACCATGGGGGATGCCCTCTTGGCACCAGTCATACAGGCCAAATGAGAGATGGAGCATGAGTGGAAACTTGGTGGTCCCAAGTCTGATAAAGAAAAGGCAAGTGAAGTTCTGTCAGTCATGTGCAGCTGTGTTTCTCCAGCAGCATCACGGCAGAAATACAATCCTACTGTTCCAGTCAGAGAGAGGCCTCTGCCAGCAAAAGAGGCTCCAGAATTTTTGTCTGGTCTATACAAATACTGTTAACAGCACCAGTGGTGCTGCCACTGCTATTGTAAAGTGCCTCCAAGATGAGTGATAAGATGCAGACAAACAGGGAAGCAAAATACAGTGAATGAGATGGTCATTCCCCTAAAACAGCACAGAAGGTTGGCAGCTGGAGCCAGAGAACTCATTTTATTGACCACTACTGAGCTCTTTGTGCTTTGGATCATTCTGGAGGGTACTTGGCATCCCAGGAAACTGTAAAACCCTGGCAAAACCCTCACCCAGCCCTAGCGTGGTACCTTGTCAGATCCAAGGGGTGCAGGTGCTCCCAGATGGAGGGCTGTGCCTTGACACACAGTGGCACCAGCAGTGTTTTCACACAACACTCCAGCCTTCTGCATCTTTAGCTGTGGAACATAGTCAGATGTGATCACATGTTTGCAGTCACAGCAAGATTATTGGATTCCCTCTCTTCTTTTTTCCTTTAAATGAAGGGCTCGATTCCCCTGCTGGCACTACACAAATAAACCTCCTGCTGGTACACAAGAAGGTTTATCATTTACATGGGCACGCAGAAAAACAGGGATGATGGGAAATGGCTTTCTTCCTCCAGACTGTGAGTGGATCCACATAGAGCCATTTGAAAGACTGATGTTTGATAGCAATAGAGAAAGGCACAAATGTTTAAATGAATCTGAATCAAAGGTGAGCCAAAGGTAAATAGCATCTAGAATGACAGGGTGGACTATATACTCTCTCAGCAGCCACCCAGACCCAGCTGCGTCTCCAAAACCATCAACACAAGTGTGTGAGGACTCTGCCAGCAAGCCAGATGCCATTTTCTGGAAAACTCTGTTCTATAGCTTGGCATCTGGTAATTGTGATGTCCAGCCAGAAACTGGAGGAGGAAAATATATTTCCTTCAGAAAACATTACTTCAGTGAACAACAAGCAACAGATCACCCCCATTTAAAAATGTCACTCTGAAGAAAGTAATATAAAAAGGCAGGAGGAAAGAGAAAAACCCAACAAAACAAAACCAAAACACCATTCAACCCACAGAGATTTTATTAACATGGAAAATGAAATATTTCCTTGCACAAATAATATGATAAGCTTTCATTTATGAGCTCTCATAAATGATACATTTTTAGGAATGTTTTTCTCCAGCATCTGTAGAATTTGTTCAGTTCTTTGTTTTCATCCAAATAGTCTATTGGCAACAGGGGGGAAGGTTATGAGACAGTTCTGCTTGCCACTTTCATGGACCATCACCTCCCCCTGCCAACCCCTCCCCAGCTTTGATCTAAAAATGTTGCAATCAGCAGACCACTAGGAAGCTTTCCAAACTCCACAGTTGGATAACAACCAACCCTCCCTCATCTGCTGCATGTTGAAATCTTACACAATTCAGGAGACCAGGATTTTTCTGTGGTGTGGCTGGAAATCAGACAATTCTATGCAAAAAGCCAAGGGGGGATTCTCTTTTGCAAGAGTTTCACTGACTGAATAATTAGCCTGTTTCCAGGTCTGAAAGCAACCCTACAGTTACTGATAATCCTTTACTGCAAATGAATTCCACCACCACAGGCTCACAACAAGTCTTCATCCATCACAGATAAATGATAAAAATTAGATGATCATAAAATTTTCCTACAAACTCCATCAACAGTTATTTTCAGATTGGCTTATAACAACTTCCAACTCAACCACAATACTCAAACTTTGGCTTACTACACTCTCTCTGGGAATACGCTCCCTGAAAAGTAGTCAAAACCTTGAACAACTAACAGGTATTTTCTCATGTTTAATCAAAAAGTATTTTTGTGAATTTTAAGAGCAAAACTGTAGCTTTGGCGGTAGCACTATGCAACATCAAAATCTGCTTTTTCTCAGGAGCAGACTATCAACTGGGCTGTGAATCAGTGCTGTAATTTTATTTCCAGTGCTGGTCTAGCTAGTAGAAAAGCAACCTAAGCCAGCTCTGCTTCTGATGCATGTTGTTCTCAGGTCACTTTGGCTTATCAAAGCATCTACAAGGAAGAGGAGTTCAGGGTCAGGCTTCCCCCGTCTGAGGGGAAGGGCACTGGTTTCTACTCCAGCTCCTGAGCCCTGAAGAGCAAATGACTGCACTGCCTCTCTTGCCCTCATGTACCACAAGATTTCTCAATATCAGAATGTGAATCATCTTCCATTTTTCTCTCCTACATGACATTCTAAATCTTTGTTCAAAGCCTTATAGAAGGTGCTGTTGATCTCTTCAGGCTTTGAATCAAGCAAGTATGTTTCCAGTTATAAATATTTCTGTCTAAAATATTTCAAGTAAAAGCACCAGATCAGTAATATTAGCCCTTCGTAAATTTATTAGAGTAGAATATGAACCATGTTCTCCTTAATTTGAAAAAAAGTGAAAATTATTTTCTGATTTTTCTGCATTTTCTACGTAGTTTGCTGCTCTTGCATTCAGCTTACATCACTGCTGTAAACTATAAAAGATTTAAAAAGCAAAGATATCCTTTAAACTGGGACTATAGCTCTTGTAATTTCTTTTACAGCCAGAGCCAAACTACACCCTGGGAAACTGTTTAAATTATTAAAACTTATCAAAACACATCAGACTGCAAAATAAGTGTATTTCTATAGAGAGGGTTTCACAAATTGTTCAGAAACAACAGCTAGCACCACACCAGAGCCTGTTATACACAGACATACAGAGGCTGCAGAACAACAAATGCCACTAAACATTTCTGCCATCAGCAAGCAGATATGCACAGGTCTTACAGTGTGAAGCCTAGCACAAGACACCAAGTTTAACTTAAAGACCTCTTGTTGCTCAGTTATTAAGAAATAAAGTTGAATTTAAGCATTCATCTCACCCCACATGAAAAAGTTCTAGTTCTGTCATTTGTAATGAAGTCACCTAACAAGGGATAAAAGATTATTGGCAGAAAAAGACAACTGCAGTGCATTAAAAGCAGATTAAGGTTGTAAGAAAAAGCAATGGCAGGAAGAAAATTCACAATTAAGGGGAAAAGGCTCCATATGTCTTCTAACACCAAGATACAACTGGGGGCACCGAGGAAGTCATTAAGGAGAGACCCCATTGTGTGCTAGAATTACGAGACCATATGGCACGTTTTCCCTAAACTGTGGATTTTCTTGATTATCTACCATCAACACACAATTCTAATGTTTTTCAAAAGCCAGTTTTTAAGGAGCAAAAACAATAACCTACAGCTACTCCAGAAGTAGTTTGCCTGTGCAAGGAGCGTTGTATTATCTGCCTGTCTACCTGAGACAAACCAAGCATGGAAGAACTTGATAATATCCATGCAACACATGCAGTAGCCAAGTTCAAGCCACACTGCCAGGAAATGAAAGAGCAGTAGCAAATTTTTCTCTGTTCCATGGTTTCCATCTAATTTAGGACAACTTCCAAGTTTTAAGCAGTCTGTGGATGTAAAAGTCCCTGATGGTGACCCAAAATCATCTGTCTGGTTACACCCTAACTTGAGAGGGAATCAAAGTTTACAGTAATATTTTAATTGGTCACCTAAACCCCTGATAACTCCCTAGGATGTTCTGGAAACATCCACTGCCCTCAAATGCTGACATAATCACTTTTAAAAAAACAATTAAAATTCCATGCCCTGGAGAGGCACATGTATTAAACAATCATCTACTCTTTTAGACTGTTGGATCTCCCAACTCAAACCATGCCAGCTTATCCAAGGAGCTCAGTTTTTGCACTACAGCACCAAATGTGTAAGGGAATATCTCTCACAGAGTAAACATGTGCCACAGTAAAAGAGGTGCTCAGCCATCATTCAGTGACTCCTCTGGATTCAGTGTTTCATGTGACAATTGTGACACATATACCAGTAACACCACAGGCCCAGGATGGGGATGGTCCACCCATGACAAATGACCTGGCAACACCCAATAAAATCAGAATTCATAGCTGAATTAGTCAGTGTCCAAACCAATTGTCCATAAGTACAACATAGTTTCTATTATCATATCTTTTTTCCTATGAATCACTTTTACAGCATTTATTATTTTCTACTCATTTGGGCAAAATCTATTTTCATCTATTCCACTAATATTGCATTAATAATCTTTTAGCACCATTTTAATTTTTAAGCAAATTAACATAATGAACTACACTTGAAAACTATTCACAATTTCATTAAGATATTTATTTTAATTTGGTAATTGAATTCATAATAAGTCTACAAAAAATCTATTAAAAAACCCATTGTATTTCCTGGCACGTTCTCCTTACTCAAATAATCTTATTGAAGTCAAAGGTTCACCCTAAGGACTGTTAGTCACTATAAGGATCTGACCTGAAGATGAGAAACAATATTTCAGACTGTAAATCAGTCATAATATGTGGCACAGGAGCCTTCAAACAATGGTGAGGCCTCCACATGGCATGCCAGACCTTCCTAAGGCAACCACACCACCAGAATAACTTCCACTACCTCAACATAGAGGCTGAAATGCTGATTTAACCTTTTTTTTTGTGGTGTATGACTAATGCCAAGTTGGTTCCTAGAGAGGCACTGCTGATCCAAGCAGAATTACCATGTTTTAACTGAATTTTAGCTAAACTTCTTCCATGCCTTTGAAAAGTTGTCTCTGTGTGTGAGCTTCTCCTTCAGGTGCATGTGTGATGTTGGGGCATGGTCTGAGTCCAGCACTCCCTGGCCAAGTTTTAGGCTGTTCCACACATGGAAGGTGTAAAATTCAATATCAATTGTACTTACTTGATGTTACACAGGCCTTGGCTTGAAGCCAGTTCAGAACCCTACAAAATCCTTGTTACATGCCCAGGTTTTTTACTTTTTGTTAGCCTGAACTACTTACTCACTGTCCCCATAATGGTCTGGCCGGCCTAGGGAGGAGCAGTTACACCTCCTGCTCCCACCCAGCTGTGCAGAGCTAAAGAAAAAACACATTATGGCAGCTTCTGTGTGACAGCTGTGGTCAGTCACACTGCTTTTTTCTTCAAGATCTATGGGCACCTCACCCCTGCAAATCCCCACAGAGCCTCCTTCGCTGGTAGGGTTGATTCAGTGAGTCACATTCACCTCGGAGGGTTTAGTCAGTGGCACTAAAACATTATTTTTAATGTCCTATTCAAATTTACCAAATGTTAACTTAAGGTAACACAAGAACTTGATAGAAAATTTTGGTCATCATTTTTTGGGGAGGTCAAAAGCATCCTGAAAATCCTTTCATGGAAAACCTTTCTTTTCATGTAACCATCTATGCACACCTCACCTTAGAAATGTGAAGTGCTTTAAGCATTATGTTTTATTTATTTATTTATTTATTATTTTTATATTAAAAATGCATTATGCTTTTTTCCATGGTTTTGCTGAGGACATCTTGGAGAACATAAATCTAGGAGATGAACATTTTCTTGTCTTTACCAGGTATAAAAATAGCACAAAATAGCCTGCAAAGTGACTTTATACCATCTCATTTTAAATTGCTTATGGGGGAAGAAAAGAAAAAAACAAAACAAAACAAAACAAAACATAGGTTCTGATTTTTTACTCTCACTGGAAAAATCTCCCTCTCAAATGGAATCACAAGATTCAGTTTTTAGTTACTGATATTTCCAGTAGAAATATCAGAAAAGAACAGTCCTACTTGTTCTTTAAATGTAACTATTTTTAAGGATAAATACAATGAGAAGAGACACAATACTTCATAAGCACAACAGAAATAAAAAAACTTGGCAAATAGATCTTGGAACTTTGATATTATGAGGGGACAAAAGAAATCAACACCTCCCCTTATCTCTCATTGGGAAAATACATCTCTGTTCCTGAGATAAGCCTGAATAAGAATTACTGCTCTGAAACCCCTGTAACTTTGTGACAGTTTTGACTTGGATTCACACATCTGTGAAGTCATCAGACTCCTGCAAATGCATGCAGACTCCTGCATGTAATTAGCTGGATTTAAAGCAGCTTAAACTCCACACCCACAGAATCCTTCTGAGTCTTCACAGGTATAGAATGATACAGGTAGCAAATCACATCACAAATCCTCAGGTGGTGGCTGTGTTACACCATAAAAGGAAGGTAAGACTAAAAGAAAGATTTTTTTTCTCTCTCCTACAAAACATTACGAAAAGGACAAAATTAACTTTTAAATTAAGGACAAGATTGATGAAAAATGCCCAGAAGAAAGTATCTGTAAGGAACACTGACCAAGAGGGGAAATTAAGAAAACCACAAGCCTATATTTATGGTAATTTCTTCTGTAAATGTAATGTCCTAACAAAGCATTAATTTGTCATATAAATGACATTCTCATGACAATCTTCCACTGGGGACTTGATTGCTAACCAAAATGTGTGGTCACTTTTTATTGTTTCTTTCTCTATCTAATTTGAAGTCTCTCTTCCTCCACCCTAGCAATTAAGACTCGCAAGGACTTGTTCTCCCTCTGTTAGTGCAATGCTGGTGTGGAAAAAAAAAAAAAAAAAAAAAAATTCTTGATAAATCTTGAAGCCCATAGCTTAGGTAAGGCAATAACGACAATTGATGACAACATAGTCAAAGTAACTTCATAATATTAAAAGCCAATTTCTATAAACTACCATATTCCCAGTTTCTTTAAATATCAGATAATATACAAAGTTGGGGGTTGCTTGAGTGTTTTTTTGATAAGAAAAGCATTGGAGTGTTCAAAAATTTGTGGAACAGAGTGAAATAATTTGATATTCATCTCTCTGCTTTCAGTATCCATCTCACAAGGTCATGATATAAACCAGCAACTCCAATTCAATGAGATACAGAAATTTGTCTCCTGAGCCCAATCAAGGATCTGAAAAGCAGCTTCAAAGATATTCTTGAGCTGAAGACCCTTACTTACTTTATTAAAAGGAAGAGAAAAAAAAATTTTCAGTTTGAATGGTAATAGGGGAAAAAAAGAAAAGGCAGAGGCTAAATGAGGTAGTGCCATACTCTTTTTCTATGACAAGTTTAAGTCCAGTCATCATAGTTTTAAACACAAAAAAAGTCACAAAAAAATCTTTTACCTGTTTGTAAGTCACTGGTTAATAACTGGTTGAACTTGTGAGGTGAAAAAAACTAACTGAAAGACTGTTAAAAAGCCTGATACTGTTTGAGTAGCAACAGGTGAAAAGAGATAATGTTTTATCTACCAATGACACAAATAGCCTCAGATGTCTTTTTTACCCCTTCTCTAAGCACCAAAAGAACAGTGAAACTGTTGAATGATGCATCTCAAGACACAGATCTACAGAATGTGCAAGTTCACCTCAGTGATAACAGCTGCTTTCGAGGTGAAGTTACTGAAGGATAACGAACATAAAAAATAGGTTAGAAAATGCAGGCAGAGCTGCCACAAAATTTACTGTATGGCTTTTCTCTAACATAATATCTAGTAATTGCATTTTTCTTTATGTATTTATTTAATGACACTGTATTGTAGAACTCAAGCAATAACTATACCATTAAAAAAACCCAAAAAACAAAACACGAGAAAAAACCTACCAGTTTAGTTTCAGGTCATGAAATATTTGGACTGGAGGAGGTGAGTCCAGATATTTACACTTCCATTAAACTGAATAAATCAGAAGAGGAGATCTTGCCTGCTATTGAATTTTCCCATCTTCAGTGCTCTTTCTCCTGACCTTTCCTTAAGCTCACCTGACTTCCTAAATAACCTTGTGCTGAAATTAATATCTAGCAACAAATCTCTGAAAAATTATAAAAAGATAAAAGCAGCCATTTCTCTGAAAAGCTGGGGCAAGAGTTCAAAGGGAGCAGGAGACAAATAAGCTCCTGCTCAGATAAGGTGCTCTTGATTATCATCAGACAATGGCAGCAGCCTCTTCTGATAAGCCACACCTGAATGCAGCCTTATCTCTTTGCAAGTATAATCTCTTCCAAAACATTTCTCCCACAGACAGAAAACTGGCAAGTGTCTCTCATTGTTGGATACCAGGAGAAACAGATGCCCACACACACAGAGATCCACAAGTTAACCTTACATTTTGATACTTGGGTATCTATTCCACTAGGATTTTCCCAAAGCACAACAAAATCACAACTATTTGCCTTGCAAAAATTATGGCAGGGAAGAATTGGAGTGGTAAAGAAAGAGAAAAAGGGACAGAGGGAGAGTTGGGCTAGTCAAAAATAACACAAAAATTTCATGTCTTGGATAAAAAAAAATCACTCATTGTTTGATGTTATCCCAGTCTTGGAAGGAAAATTTTCAAATTTTTTTAATCACTAATATCTTATGGAGAAGAGTATCCATTTCCATGATCATATTCCATGATTTCATCCAGCAATAAAACAGTCCTCTGTTTCCCTCTAAAGGATATGAATTAAATTTTCCCCATTGAAAACAGCAAACTCACCTTTTTACCCAATATTTAATAAGTATAGGCAATCTGATCTTGGAATGCCATGCTCTCTGAGACTAAACATCTGATCACTGAAGTGAAAGGACATTTCAATATTCCAAAAGAGTCTCCTTACTTAGAATCCTAGAATTAAAACAAAACAAAAAAATGTTTCCACTTATCTAATTACGTTATTCAAAAGATATTAAGAATTCATCTGGAATTTTGAAACTTCTTGTGCCTTTCATTCCTCATTTCCTCCCCTGGTCTGCTGCCTTTCTCTGACAGATGTTGCCATTTTCATGACTTCAGTCTGGGGTAGCAAAGACAAACTAAATCTGTTTTAGACAAGGTGAGAGCATTAACCATTTCACACACCTGCTTTTCACTCTACTGCCAAGTGTTTGGCAGAGCCCAAAGGCTCTAAGACACCCAGAGTATTTCTTAGCAAAAGCATCTGTCTCAGCTAAGACACCTTTTTAGAGGGATGACAAAATAAACAAAACACATGTATTAATGCCTAAAGTTCAAGAGAAAAAAGCCTCCAAGCTGGGCTGGCCACATTGAGAACTCAACATACAGGAGCACCTTTACTAACAGGGAAAAAGGGTGTATCACAAGTAGCCTCTGTGTGGCTATTGACTAGTTGACAAAACAGGCTAAAAATCAATAGCATTTTCTATGGGAAGTTAGATAACTTCCCAATAGTATAAAACAAGAGTCTGCTGAGGAATTGATGTCATCTCTGTTGATTGCTTAACTGCAAATTTTTCATTTATTTCTTTCTGCTTCTTGAAGAGCTCACTAAGTTCATTCCTGGTACCAGCACTCCAGGGAATAAAAGAAAATAGTATTCCTGTATAAAATGAAAAGGGAAGCTTCAAGCCATGGGCAATGCTAGACACGCAGCCCTTCCCTTGCTGTAAATACCAGAAAAATTACCTAAAACCTTTGAGAAACATTTACTGGTGTAAAATTGATCTGATGACATAAAAGGAATGGGCTCCTGGAGTGAAATCTTAGCACATCCAGTTTCCCGTAGGATTGAAATCCTGTTATGCTTTGCCTCTTGTTATGGGCAAAATGGAAAGCACCTTATAAGCTACTAAAAAAATAGCATTTATCATCCCATTCCTGTACACAGCCTGCTCATGACAATGACAAATTTCAACAGATAGCTAAAAAGGGGAAAAAACCCAAACCTAGTTTAGCCAGCAAGATTTAAAATGTTTAAATCAAGATTTAGAAAGTGTAGGTATAGTTTGGAAAACAGCCTCTGCTGTAAGGAAATGTTGGGGGGTGGGGGTGTCTTTCTGCTGCAAATAGACCACAAATGTTTGTCAGGTGCATTTTTACTTTCCAAACAGCCAAGTGGAAAATTGCCATGTGCATTCATGTACTCACATGCAGCTCATATTACTAAAAATAGATTACAGATTTTTTTTCCAACATTAAAAGGGCATTTGGAGGAGGAGGTTAATTTAAAAGTTGTAATAAACATGCAGAATCTCTTTGTCAATACCAGTTATTCTATTTTGGCTAACAAATAATTAGTTATAATTATTTCTAGGAGAAAAGTGGATAATTTTCCTTTTTTTATTAGCACATGCTTTGCCCTTTGTCATGGTTTAATTTGAATACAACTGCAAATTTAAAAGTATTTTATTTTTACTGCAGCAAAAATAATTAAATCAATGTTGCATTTGTGGAGCTGCTTTAAAGTATTAAAGTAACTCAAACCCAAATGAACTTAAAATTTTAATTCATTTTACCTTATGCTGGCTGTGGAGGAAGTCAAATTTTTAAATGCAATATGACATATGGCTGTTCATTATTTATACATTCTGTAGCAGACTATAAATTTTACTTTGGACATATATCGAAGCACTGAAACCATTTCAGTTGCAAACACATAAATCATAGTTACAGTTATTAGTCTAAATGTAATGCCACCCAAGTTCTAGATCAAAACCTTTAAAATCCATTATAATTGACGTCTGCTGCATAACTTATGTCTGATTTTATTAAAGGAACTCATTATTATTTATATCTTTAAAACATTATATTCATAGCTGTGTAACCAGTTAAAAATGGAAGATTTGAGGAAAGGAGGGAAAAAGAAGGGAACAATAGTCTATAAGCCAGAAAGAATAAGGCTATAATAGAGGACAAAATGTTCTGAAATGGAATTACCTAATCCAAGGTATGGATTAGCCAGCCTGCACTACCAACACTGGGGACAAATGCCATAGGAATTCTGTTTTAGTCAACTCATGTGTCAGTGAGAAGGCTGCAAAACAAAATGCATCCCCTTTACTACACACTGCTTTACAAGAGGGGAGGGGGAGAGGCTTCAGACAGCTTGAAAAATCACTGAAACAAACCAGAAAGGGCTGTGAGGCCCTTATAGATTTATTAGGAGGCTTTTTACCAATGAACTGTTTCCTTTGTGCAGTCGAGATGAGAAGGGCACTCTGGGATGTTTATCCTGTAAACATGGGCAAGTCCTTGGCTTTTTTTCCTTTCCCAGAGTGGCTGAGCCTAAAAGCCAGGAGCCTGTCTTTGTTGGACCATGGAGGCTTTATCATTCTCTTCCTTTTTTTCCTTTTGTGTTCAAGATTGGCTTTTACATAGCTCTAAAACAGCCAGAAGAAATAAATGTGAGAGGAGCTGTGTCAGTTAGATGTCTGCTGAGGGCCTAACACTGCTTGCTGTCCTAAAATCAATGGCAAGACTTGAAAAGACAAAGGATCAGACTTTCAGGTGGTTTAAATTTTACAGCAAAGGAAACCAACCTCTGAAACACTGTAAACTAACTATATGTGGGTAACTGACACTTCCCCATCAGGGACAAGCAAATCCTTGGAAAGGGTCCCAGAGCAACCCTGGGTGGGCACCAAAAAAACCCCTTTTTGTCTGATTTCCCTGGAACAATAGAGGTCTTTATCACCCAGTCTGACTCAGCCTTGTCTACTTTTAAACTACATTTAACATAACATTTATATGTTTAAATATTTTAAACATTTTTAAAACACTTCAGTTTACATTATGCTTATATTACTTCTAAATTATACCAATATATTTAACTATATTTCAACACCATTTTGCCTTCTTCTCATTAGCTGAAGAGAAAAATAATCAAGAAAATGAACATTTACTCTCTGTATCTAGCTTTAGTTTCACATCAGTGTGCAAGTAAAGGTGATGATAAAAGCAAAATCAGCATTTATAGAGCTGGTGATATGACTGCAGAGTTTGACATCCTCCTTGAGTTATTTTTTTGAGTTTGTCATACTTGGCCTGTATACAATAAAATGTAATTTCTGGAGATACTGCGCATATTTCATTGACTGTTGAACTTAATCAGCACTTATTTTATTTATCCTTTAATACTTAATATTTTATTTAAAGCTTCATAATCTGAGCCAGAGAGAGATCTGATTAGGAGAAGGATGCCCAGTTGGTCCATAATAGTACCAAGAGTATATTAATCAGTAGGTATAAGAGTGCAGGAAATACTGTCTTCTATTACAAACAGAAAGGGCATGGACTTGTCTTGTGGTGGGCCTAGACAGCTTTTGTGTATTGAAATCAAAAGCTTCAGGAACAGGAGTAAGGGAACAGAAATTAGCTTCACTTGCTTAAAAATGCCAGAAAATTTTATATCTCAATCTTATATTTTCAATGTAAAGTAAAAGAGAAAGATGTTGCTAATGCAGATTTTGTGAGTATGAAATGCTCAAAAATAAATCTTGGAATCCAACTGCAGTTTAATATTAAGAATCTTCACTTGACAATAATTTTAATGAACATTGAGAGTTTTTTCCCCAGGATTAATCCCATGATACAGTATTGCTTAATGAAAATTACACCTTTATTTTGTGATTAAAAAAACCTGCATTTTTTTGTAGAATCCTTTTCATTGAACATATTCATTCTCAATTTTTACACCAAGCTCTTTTATGTTTTCCTTTGTCCCTAAAAGCTCATGTTGGTTTCTATTCAAATAGTCTTCATATTTCTGATAAAGGAAAGTTTGTGTTGACATAGAGCACATGAGAACAGGCCTAGACCTTGAATCTGGATAATTTGTAAATCTGTTAGTGTAGGCTGGCAATAATAATAAAAACTCATGAATCATGTAAGGCTGTAGTGCACACTCCTCTACAATAGCCCTGTGGCATTTTTTTGCTGTGGGGACAATATGCTTCATAAATTCAAATTATTGAGCTGCAAAAGCTAATTGAATACATTTGTGAGGCTTTGCCTTGGGATAACACACATGCAAAGGTCAGGTGGTCTTCCAGAGCAGCTGATAAGTTCCTGTACAGCCCACGAAATCAGTGTGGAAATTATCTGATTTTCGGTTTCTTTTCTATGGCGGCCTCATTTTTTATTTCAGCGTGCAAATTTTCAGCCAAAGGAAAAAGAGTAATCCACAGGTTCTTTTCCAAACTGGGGGTGAGTATGAATTTGTGAATATGAGGATCTGGCACTGCCCAGTTCTCCTTGGTTTACCCAGGCTTGTGTTACAGGAGACACAAAGATCAAGCATCAGTGACTGACTTAGACTTAGATTCTTGCTCTCAGCTGTTTAGATTTTAAGATAACATCCTCCCAAAGGAATTTTGAGACCACAAACTGTCAAAATCCTACAAGACCCTTTGCAC
This sequence comes from Certhia americana, assembly GCA_018697195.1. Lineage (NCBI taxonomy): Eukaryota > Metazoa > Chordata > Aves > Passeriformes > Certhiidae > Certhia > Certhia americana. The sequence continues at coordinate 11,269,435 of CM031870.1, forward strand.
ACTTCCACAGCGCTCTCTCTCTGAGAAGGCTGATAAGAGGTTTAAGGTCTACAATGAAAGCAGATCCTTTATCTAATGAATATCAAAGAGCTAATCATCTGTATCTTACTGCCCATGGAAATGATTGTGTTGCTGGATGAGTGGTTCACTGAGCTTTAGTTTTGATTTTACATTAAATAAGTTCATTATAAGATTGTGAACCTGTTGAATACTTTATGGTTATATTTACCACAATATTTACTGATATAAGTCAAAATATACACAATGCAACAAAATACTGATGTGCCATAACAATATTAATGTCTTATTCTATTTCTGTACTACCACAATAAGTTAAATGGACTGAATCTGTACTAGATGAAAGATTAAAACTCTTTCCACAAAAAAGAATTAGCCAAATTAAGCTATCAGAATTCTCAACTGGGAAAAAAAATTGCTAATTTTACTATATGATCAGCAGTAGTGCACTGTGAAGACAACGTAATCTAGAATGTTCTACAGAAAAAGAGAGTACATTATATATTTTGGTGATTTGTCTATGTGGCATCCATTCACTGGGTGGAGAGGCCTATTTTTAATATTATTGTTCAAGAAGAGTTTGTTCTCCAGTGCATCGTTCCATAACTTCACAAGGAGTGAAGACCTCATGTGTAATATTACCATATTTTAGAGAAAAATCAGAGAAATCAGAGAAAGCATTGTTGAGATCACTGCTAATAATCCAGACTCACACCTCTTGAGCTCAGCAATTGCATTTGAGTCACGACAAATTAGAGACCAAGTATAAGAAATGAGGAAGATTTTCTTTTCATTCCAGAAATGCCATCAAATACAGTTACTACATTTTCAAAGGCTAACAGAATATGTGGAAAAGAAATAAAATTTTAACCTCCAGCTACAAATATTGAAAATATGATCAATGAGGGTGTGAATCTCAGAGTGGCTAGAACTATGTAAAGCTCCTCCAGCAGAAAAGTGATGCTGGCAAAATATTGTGCAGCCTTTTCCCTCTACCCTGACAGGTTTCCTGATTTCACATGGTTAAATCCAACTGCAGCTATTGGATTCCAACTGCAGCTATTCTAGGTTCAGCACGGAAGGGTTGACTTCTCTCCGCATAATCAAAAATAAAACTAATTCCACAGTGCTCTTTATAGCTGGTCATTAGGAGGATATCTAGAGCAGGGAAAAGAAGATGCAATGTGACTTCAGAACTGCCTTGATCCAGCAACTTTAACAGCAAATTGCTTTTGACGACACGTGCACTCAGGTGTTCCTCAGCTCTGAAATCCAAGCCCATTTTACTTCCTAATATGAATAAATTGGTATGTATTTTAAATTAGTTCCTTCAGTTTTGATACCTACTGCAAGCTCTGATACTGGGGACAGACATTTTCTCTGAAGGGTGTTTTTGCACACTACTTTTTCCTGCTCCTTAGGTTAGCTATTTAGGCGTTTAGCTTGTCTTCACACAAATGTAGGAAATTACATTAATTTAGCAGTTATTAGATTTGTTTAGTGCTTTTTCATCTCTCACTATTAAATAATTGGATCTGAGAGTTATTTTAAAAGGCAAATGTCTTGCTGTTCCTTGGAAGGGTATTAAGAGGAAGAAATGGCTAAGATTTGATTTCATGAAGGCTTAACTTCAGTTTTCTATAGATAGAACTCTTGTCCTGTGTCTCTCAGTTGTTCTAACAGCTGCAAGCTATGGACAAATATGAACGTGAATCTTGCAGGGTATCTGGATTATATTTTTTCATGTCTGAAATTTCTTAATTTCAATTTATCTGGTAAAACCAGACTTAGTTTTTGTGGTTTTCCCTCCCTCTCTTTATTGTCCAGGCTGCTAATTTGCTTCAGAACTCCATGAAATTTATTACAATATGGTGTTGTTTTCTGTAGCACCGAGTAACACCTTCCATCTTTTAAAGTTTTTTCTAGAATGGGTAATAGACTATTATCCATCTTATCAACATTAAATGTCAAAGTAATTTTAACTTTTCTAACATTCAATATAAAATGTCGCTAAATGCCCTCAAGACTTATAAAGGAATCTTCAAATTAGGGTGAATTTTACATTTCAACTCATATAGCTGTCCTTGGAAAATACTAATTTTTCCATCCAAGAACTTAGATGGAGAGTGTTTGGTGTGACCCCAAAAATAGCAGGTTTATATATTTCAGATAATATACTGTGAGAGCAATTCTGTTGACAAAGTACAATTCTATAAAACACCTTTAGATACCTTTAGCTGTGCTGAGAGAGGGAGGCTAGGATCTTTTGTTTCCAGCCCAGTCAGGCTTCAGATGTCTCACATGCCAGAGCTGATTCATCCTTTCCCTGCCCAGCAGATGCCAGGCCTGGCTCAGCCCCCATTTTGCTGTTGTGGGCAGTCCTGGAATAGCAAATCTCAGCAGCCAGGACTGTCCTGAGCCTTTCTCCCCACGCCCCCCACTACCTCTCCCCCTTTGCCTGTCAGGGGAGGGCAGGGGGAACTTTGGCCCGGCCACAGGAAACAGCCGGGCTGAGGTTCTTAACTCACCCCACTGGAAACTAGAAGGGAGCTATTTCTGGAATCTCACCTCAAAATGTGTATTTACTAGAGGTGTATCCACCCTTTTCACTGGTTTAATCAGGTGTCAATATTACAAAATTGTCCAATCAAGACTAAACCATGACATTGCGCCCTTAGCCTCTGTGAATACACATTTTAAGAAATTCTTATCAAAATTACAATTCAACATATAACTTCTGCTTGAAACAATAAAAATTACTAACTTAAATAGGAAAAATTACCTCTACCCCTAGGAATTTCACTATAGTTACAGAATAAACTTATTTTACTTTAATCTTATGACATAGTACGTGCTTTGCTCTTTATTTCTTTAAATCAATGTTCATCAATTGTAGGTATTCACCAATTAAATGTCATGGGTTTAATCTGATTTCCTGGCTAACGCACTAAAGTTGCTGTGGTTTTAATTCAAAACCAGGCAGAAACACCAATTTTGTGTTGTAGTTTTGGTTTGCTAATTTGGAATTTCTCAATCAAGAGCAAAGCAGGCTTTAACTTAAAATAAATAAAACTTAAATAACTAACACTAAAAGAAAAAAAAAACAAGAAGGAGAATGAAACTTTCAAAACACTTTTCCTTCTACTGCCAACTATTCACTTTTTTACTCTAATATAAAAAGACAAAACTTGGGATTCTCAGTTGGTTATCACCCTTAAAATAATCATTTCTCAATTCATCAAGGAGAAAGGAATCTGTCTTGAATACTATAGAGATTTGTTTACAAGATACCAGTTCTCTTGCTCTCACACCTCATGAATGGCCTGCCCAGGAAGAAGAAAATTTGCCATTGTGAGACAGCCTTTACAGCTGCTCATGGGCCATATCAGTTTATTAAGATACAGTTTAAGGATGCTTCTTCTAGTATAAAACAAGGATTCTCTTCATCTCAAGGAACAGAGGTCATCTTCTCTCAATGGGCTGAGGGCATCATCTTTCACTTTCTCGGTCTTTTTTTGTTAAGTTTCTCTAATAGATCACAAATACATTAACTCACAACTATGACTAGAACTTTACATCCCCCTAGAAACACTCCATAGGTTACAGGGTATTTAAGTCCATTCTCTATGGCCTCACAAGAGAAGTCCAACCTAACCAGGCCACTCCTTCAATCTTCCTTTCCATTTAGGATTTTCTTCTCACTTTCTTTGACATTTAGGTCTCACACTGTGTCTTTCTACATTTCATCCAGTCTCTTCTTTCTTTCACTGGGTAAGATTCATGCTTTTGACGTTTCATCTGGTTAGAAAAGAGTTATCAGCAGGGCAGCAGCCAGGTTAAGGCAGTCACTTGGTACAGCTGTGCTGGAGCTGTGCCAAGGTCTCAGAGCCTGCTGCTGCTTCCAGTTCCAGCTGTGCTGAGAGAGGGAGGCTAGGATCTTTTCAGGTTCCAGATGTCTCACACCAGGGCTGATCACCTCTTCTTTCCTTGCCCAGTAGATGCTGGGCCTGGCTCAGCCTCCATTTTGCTGTTTGGGCAGTCCTGGACTAGCAAATTTTAGCAGGCAGCACTGGGCTGAGCCTTCTTCCCCCCTCCCCCTCACTGCCTCTCCTTCTCCTTTGCCTGCCAGTGGTGCCAGAAGAAAGTAAGGGAAACTTCTGCCTGGCCCAGCCCAGCCAAGGGAAGCAGCTCACCCCACCAGAAATCAAAAGAGCTCTTTCCGGAATCTCACCTCAAAATGTGTATTTACTAGAGGCTTATCCACCCTTTTCACTGGTTCAATCAGGTGTCAATATTACAAAATTGTCCAATCAAGACTAAACCACAACACACACAAATCAATCTTCTTAAGCAAGACGGAAAAGACAAAATTCATCATTGTCCTACTCGGTGTATAACATGTAGGGAGGCAGTGAATGTATGAACATTTTCCTTCTGAAATGGATTTCTCTCAGAGGCCCTAACTTGGGGATCCCTGAATGTGTGACACCTTTGTTTAGGACATGAGGAGAGAGTATTTTTCTTCATTTTGGTTCATTGGAATACTATTAGAGATAATAAGTGACAAAAGGACTGTGGCCCAGCACTCAAAGAATTTGATGTTAGATAATAATTGTCAGGAGGTCTGAAGAGAGCAGCAGAGGAGCAGAGCAAGGCAGGGGAGGAATACAAATATACAAACAGGCTGTGTAAACTAGAGCAGCTATGACAAACCAAGCAGCCTGGTTTTCCTACAAACAAGGCAAACCTCTCTTCAGGTCTTCATCTTCTTTGAATTCTTACAGTGGAAACTTTTCCTTCTAGGTTCTCTTTCAGACACAGCTAATTGCAGGATCTGTCCTCTTAAATCTTAATATTTGTCCCTGGAGCCACAGTTTTTCTCAAATTCTCCCCTCTGCATCCTCAAACACCTCCCAAATAGTTTGGAGGACCTGAACAAAGTTTCAACACAGTTTGTTTGGAGTGTCTGGCTCAAATTTCCAGGTCTGAGGTATCGAATGATCTTTATGATTCCCTTCCAACTTGAGATTCTCTGGGATTCTGTAAAGTCTGTATATACCAGGACAGGCTATCTGTCCATATAATTTAATTGCAAAGAGCCTAACAGAGAATTAAGAAATGAAGCACTGATGTTAATCAAATGTTAAAAGAAGTCTTGTGCACAGGAAAGTCCTGCATTTCCATATGGCAGAAGTGCAAAAGCATTACTGCCATATCTCTAAACACTGCTGTCTCCATAAATTCAAGGTATTTTCTATTAATTTTTCTATTTTTTTATCACAGCAAAACAAAGAACATTCCTTTCTCAGTGACAACAGAACACTCTAATTTTTTACTCTATCGTGTCATTTCTTTCTAATACCTCACTGTGACACTAAACACCTGCAGTATATTAGGGGTCAGTGTAGGAAATGCACATGGCAAATCTCACAGCACATTACATTTTGGAAAATACAACCACGTGCCATAGCGAGCTACATGGATGCCAAAAGCTTTTTATCAGCAACACTGAAACTGGGATGGCAAAGAAGAGAACAGATTCAGCAACTGACACCCCATGCCCTCTGTCCTCAGGGGAATGGATTCTGTGGCCTCCTAAGCCCCATTTTCTGTGACCAGCATTCCATGTCAGAGCTTACTCACTCTTTCAGGGAGTGCATAGCTGGGCACAGCAACCTCCTACTTATTGTTCTGGTTTTTTCCTACCCATAGCAGTCAGAGGTCTGCTGGTGACACAAATTAAACTTCTGGCAGCTGGAGATATCCAAAGCTGAAGCTCAATCTGATAAAGGAACATGGACTACCTTCTACAAGTAAAGCTTAGTACACCATAGAGAAAGTTAGTCTACATTTTACATCCCATTTGATAAACTGCAAACAAACTTGGCACGAAAAGTTTTTAATCAGTGAAGCTTGCTGCAGTGTATTCATTACTGTTACAAAATGGGATTACAGTTATTCAGGATAGAGTTGTATGCTTCATATATTTTTATTGTTATTTATTTTAAGGAATATTTTTACACTGAGGCATAAAAGATTATATGCTATTACTTGTTTAACAGTTAAATATGACACTGGCAATATTCATCAACATTTCCCTACTATCATTCCTAAAATTAGTTTTCTAACAGACATTTGGGTATCTGGACCAATTTTCAGAAATGATGAACATCTCCAGTTTCCACTTGCTACTCAGTCTATTTGCTGTACTAGTGTATATTTCTAAGCACGAATTTCAGAAATTACTCCTAGCTATCTGTGTTCACAAAACATGGATATGATGTTGCTCAGTATTTAGGTTTTGTGCTTCCCCCCACCCTCCACATTTATTTTTCCTATTAACTCACTGGTGGTGAGTAGATAATTTCTATTAAAAACACCTCTCTTATAATTTTCATCTATACTGAAAACACACACAGATTATGAGGATGAACTGTAAGTAGTTTTCAGCTATGATTGCTACATTTTCCATATTTTTACTGCATGTGAATAAAAAAGAAGGGCAGCTGGGAAATTTGAATTCTATTTTCTTCTCACACTTCATTTTTCCATCTCTAAAATCCGAGTGAATCTTTCTCTGCCCTCTGTGTAGGTCAAGAAACTGTGTAAACGTGACACCTTTTCAAATAATGCCATAAAATTCTCCATAGGAGAAATATCTCTGCCTTTACCGCTGCATCTTCTGGTTTCTCTAAAATTCATAAAACTCGAAATACTGAGAAGTCTGGTGCTGTACATTTGTAAGAATTTATACCAAGAATAATTCTTTTATACATCACAAAAACACTTAAATAAAACTTAAAGATTTAGTTCCATCATATTTCCTACCCCTTTTTCGTAACCTTAGGAATAAATTTTGAAGGAAAGTAGACATTACTTGTAGTAATCTGTGTATTCCTTCTCTCCCTTGGTCACGGGGAACCACACAAGTTATGCTTTTAATAAGTCTTTCTTAATATAAGCATTGTCAGACACAGTTTCGTTACACAGAGATCTTTCAAAGTGGTATGACAGAGGAAGAGGTTTATGAGTTCCTCTGCTAAGCAAGGAAGATTCAGTAATTGAAAGTGCCCATGGGCTTGGAGATTTACTGTTAAGGGACATGTGCTGTAAACAAGAGTAACATTAAGGATTTGACTGTAATAATTCAGTCTTAGTTTACAAAAAAAAAAAAAAAAAAGAAATCTAAGTTTTCAAGCAGTAAGTTCTTGTTTATACATAATTTACAACCTTCAAGTGGTGGCTGCTTTCAAAACCTCCCAGATGAAAACAGTTTTATAAAATGTAGGATATTACTACCTAAGCACTGGTCACTGGCATGTAATTTGGACAAATTGCATTTTTCATTGAGAGGGTTTCAACATCTCTGCACTTCACTGTGTGGGACTGAGACTAAAGCAGAGCAACCTTCCTTTGCTGCTGAACAAACAGATCCAGATGAGGTTACTGGATTTGGGGTTGGGAGGGTGCAGGATCTGCTGAAGTTCAAGATAACTCTTTTTTGGCAGCAGCAGTAACATCCTAGTCCATCCTGGACTAAATTCTCCAGTACACCTGGGCAGTTCCAGCCTCTCTAAATTTGGTTCTTTTCCTTCTGTAGCTAAGCAAAGGATTGTGGTGCCCACAGCCACCCAGCTGGGCAGGCCACACTGGGAGTGAGCACACAGGCTCTCCTCCGGGCTGAGCAAGTCTCACCTTGCAGGAAGAGATCATCATTTTGATAAAAGAGCAGTAGAAGCTGCATATGATTCCTTTACACACAAAGGAATTTTTCTAGAGAGGGAAAACATGCAGTTTTGGAAGATCTGTGTCACAGAAATGTGTATTTTTAAGAACCTGATTTGCTTTGCCTGGGACTTCTCTCTCTTACACCCCAAATGATGGAAAAGAGCACTAAATTTACATAATGAAGAACACATATGACTGTAAGACTGAACTTCTGTTCTCAGGTATTAAAGGTGCTTCCTTCTGGACTAAACATTCATCTTATATTGATCCTAGGGGGAAAAGAAAGTGGAAGAACTCCCTTAGCAGAATGCTAAATCCTCTACAGAGAGTAGCTGTCCAGCTGTCCACCTCGTGTGATGGAAGGGCTCTTCCTGCTCCTCCTGGCCCTGCTGCTGGCACTGTAGTGGGGAGCACAGCTGCCCTGCCCTCCTGCACAGCCCCTCTGGGCAATGGCATCACATTTGTTCTGAGAGGGGAACAGACCTCACCCATGTCCCACAGCAAAAGACTGACAACTTCAGCAGCAGCTTTTGGTTTCATAGACTGTGATTCTTACAGAAAGAGCACAGGTCTGCCATTTGTATACACACAGCACTACTCCATAAAAATATTCACAGACACTGTAAAATTGGTCTTGAATCAGACAAGGAAAGGAAAAAATTAGATAGCCCACTTTATCTTATATGGAAGCATATGCTGCTCCAGAGGAATTATTACAATCTATCTGGACCTTAAGCACAAAACTGTTAAGCCAATACTTAACTGACTGAGTTATTTTGCTATTACCTTTTAAGATGGAAGGAATTACATTCCTGCTATCTGCAATCTGCTCTCCAGCACAGGACTTGGTACAAAGACAAGTAATGCATGGGACTTTGGGGTCTGTATAAAAAAATGGAAGCAAGCATTTAAAAATATCTTGAATATTTAGAGTTATCAGAATATAAAGTTTAATTAGAGAAATATAAAAGGAGCATGAAGAGAATTGTTTTCGAGGTTCTTAAAATATCACTATCTTATCTGGGTCACCTAATGTTCTTGCTTAGAGAAGTCATTTATTTCTCTACTTAAAAGTACCCCAGTTGTTCAGAGAATGAAAAGTACTCTCAATTCTGATGCTACCATTATGCAGAGGTAGTTAATAAGATGTACTAAATAGCCTTTTACACCTCAAAAGCACATTTCAATAGTGATAGATCTTCATGCCAGTGTGATGAGAAAAATAAAAAAGGAAGTGAACTAAAGACTCTTCTGTTTTCATAGCAATTCCTTTCTTAAGTGCCAAGAAAGAAAAAGAAAAAGAAAAAGAAAAAAAAAAAAAAAAAGAGAAAAAAAAAAATTTCAATCTTATAATGAAGATGGGGGACAAAAGAAAAGGCTAGTCATCTCTTGATTCACTGCTCCACAACAGGCTTTATCACCAACCAAAAGCACTGAAAAATGTGGATGCCTACAAGGAGGAAGAATTCCTAGAAACATTTTAATTTCCTTCTTTGTGAATAATCATGTCCTTATAAAATAAGACCTTAAATACTTCTGTGATGGAGAACAAGATATGCAGATAGAGAGCAGGTCTTTTAATGCAGAGATAAAAATATACTTTGTACCTATTAATTGATCAGTTCACACTATGCCTGCGAAAATATTAGAACAATTTTTTAAAAGAACAAATTAGGGCATAAGGAAATTTAGATTCTTCAGCCTTTAAAGTTGAAAAGTAAGTTTTCTACTGAGTTGCAGATTTGGGCAATAGATTGGTTTTTAGATCACACAATGAGGATCTGTCTGAAGGCAACAGTGAAGAACCCTTTCAGCAGTGAGTATTTATTGAGTGAATGCATTACTTCAGGAACAGATAAAACTAATCAACAGAAAGTTGGCCAAAATTTTCCACATTCACCTGACATTTAAAACTTGCACAGATAGAATTTATTCAATTCATTTTCATTTTATCCCAAGATTCTATGTAATTAAAATAACACTATTTTTGTACTTATTTTCTCCCACATCAAGCACTTTTACGATATATTTATTTATATTTAACAACAGCTATAAGACTTTTGTTGTCATATTTCTGTTTTCCTCTCTCTGACTCCCACTAGGTTATCTGGAGATTTTTGGCAATAGAACAAAGCTAAATGAGTCTTGACTTTTAAATCTTCATCTACAAAGTAGTTCTTACAGTAGTACATAGCAAAAAGCTATAAGGACAGCACATGTCCTCAGGGCAGATTAAAGTACCGAGAGAACAAAGCTGGGAGGTGAAATAAAGCTCATCTGGGAAAGAGATTGTTTCCTTGTGATACCAGCCTTTAAGATGGGATAGTTTATAACCTGCAAGAGTTGATACCAGTGAGCTATTGAACTTGCAAGTCAGTTCTCCCATTTCCCACATCCCTTGTTCCTTGCTTTAACAAATGCAAAATTTAGTGCAACACCTGCACTTTTTCAGTGAAGCTATACAAGAAAGGCCACTTTAAATAAACATTTAGGCAAAAACTGCTAGGTTGTCTGAGCATAGTTTCATATGCTCACTGAAGAGAGAATGCAAAAGCCATTTGAAATGTGCAAGCCTTAAGAAGTTGGAAAAGAGGAAAATCCAAAGCTGAAGTTCAAGGAAAGCTGTCTTGAAAAGGCAATCATTTCTGGCTGCAGAATTTTGTGAATGTGTAAGCTGTGCTCCCCATCTTTCTCCAGTGGATAAACATGTATTTTAATGCAATTTGCAATGGGGTTTGGGACTTATTACCAGCTGTCAAGAGATCAGTTATTGAGGGCTTAATTGACAGTGGATAATTAGCCTCTCTGTGAACGGTGATTGTGTTTCACTCTGAAGATAGTGTAGTAAGAAAATGAAGCATATGGCAAAGTCAATTATGATTTTTTTCTCAAAACTGTTTTTAATGGTATTTAACTATTGATCTGTTGGGTTCCAGTTTACTTTGATGGGTGTGCAATATCTTAAGAAGCTATTGGATTTAGGCTGTTTTCCATTTTAACTACTCATACCCTATGTAAACATAGAGAAATTACTATATTGTTATTCCAAAAAAGGCTATTCTTCAGCACAATTTATGGAGAAAATGAGAACACTTCACAGGACTGCAGAATTATCAACAAACAGATTAGAATTTTGTCATGGCCTTAAGGCAGGCTGAGCGATCCCTATTACTTTAGCTATTCAGCAGAGTTAATGCTGTCTCAAAACCTAAAGATATTGAAAAAGGCCTTCTAAAGTGTTTTTTGAAAGTGTTCTTTCTGCCTTTGTCAAGTCACACAATGAGAAATTATCATAGCATTTTAGGGAGCCCATCCCAGCTGAGGAGCATAGGGTTGTCCCAGGAGGCAGAGGAGCACTCAGCCTGGTACTCCTGCCTGCAGATTTATATTTGCATAAAACATTCATTGTTTGCAGATAAGTGGATGCCTCCTGGATTAATAATCTCAATGGAGCTGTGTCATTCTTGTACAGATAGCTGAACTCAAAATGTAAATGTAAAATGTAAACTCAGTGATGCAAAGTGTGATTTTAGAAAAAAAAAAAAAAAATCACATGTCCCCATCTTTGAAGGCATTAAGACAATATCTGTTTTTCTCATTTTTCCTGTATCAGAAATTTGACACAATATGATTTAAACAAAAACTGTTTTCTAACAATAATGAAGTGGTTTGAAGACAAGTGAGACTATAATTTCCCTTCTCAGTCTGGCCCTTGACTTTCTCAATGATGTTGGCCTGATCAATGCTTTAGAATCTAGAAGTTTAATTTACAGACCTTGATAACAGTTTGGAATTAAACAAGACAGGAGAATGGAAATTTATTGCAATGAATCATCAAAAGTTAAGAATCTAAAATTCCTACTCTTAGAAGTTTAAAAATTTTATTAAGTCTTAGTGTTCTGGTTTCCCTACCAAAACTAGACAGAAATAATGTGATATACAAAACACAAAGTCATCCAAAAAGAGGGTCTTAAAAATGCTGTAACTCTATATCTATTAATGTAAGAAATTAATTCTTAAGAGATTTAAGTTACAGCTTTAAAGAAAAAAAAGAGCATAACTGGATGGATTAAAACCCCTCCCGTCCCATACACTCCGTGACTGTTGATGAAGTCACTGAAAGTCTGGGATGACATAACATTTTATCTTTTGTATGCATATATTCTCTTTTGGGAAGTAATCCCAAACGTCAAAAGAAACTGTACAAAGATTTAGGCTTCTGGAACTGATAGATTTATGGGCTGCTAAGTCACTTCACTGTAGGATTTAATATAAAATTTTAAAGTTCAGAGGTTTCTGATACAGTGTCTTGATAATAGCTGCTTTCCAGGACTGATAATTTAGCCTGGATTTAATTCAGAGATCTGAGAAATCCAAATTGGGCAGATATACCACCAAAAGAGTATTTCACAGTGTAATGAAAGCAAAGCCAAAAGTAATAATAGCCAATTCCTCTCTAATAGCTTTTATCTGTACATCTCAAGATGCTACTGATATTCCACCAGCCAAGTACTCTGCATTTAGCTCAGGAGGAGGTCAAGGGCAGAACAGCCACAGACTTTAAAAGTTTGCTGGACTGAGGCAGATGTATCAAAACATATTACTCCAGTTTCTGGAGTAATTATATTAGTCCATAACTGTGGGCCAAAGGAACAGTAAACCACCAACCACCAGCCTGATAATTGCCTTTCTAATGAAAATGTGTGCCCCTTTTGTGTCATTTCTACTGTAAAACAGCATGCTAGTGCTCACTAGTGAAAAGTGCACTCAGTAGAAGCATAACTAATAGGAGAAATAAAAATTATGTCCCTGATGGTGTATTTTTTAATGTATTAAATAATGATAAGGGACAATGGGCAAATATTCAGCAATCAGCAAGCAACCAACAGGGAAAAAAAAAGATACTGATTCAGTAAGCAAAGACCATGAAAAAATCTGAGTGTAGCCTTTCTCTGAAATCTCCCACTTGTCATGAAAGTACTGAAAAAGATCATCTTTTATTTTATTGAAGGTAGACTCTTTTCCAGATGCTAAGGCTATTCTGTTATCTGTTACTATGTAATATATATTCCTGCAAATATCATGTCAAAAAGACATTCTTGCAGGTTGACAGCTAAGATATTAAAAGGCAATTCCAGTTACAGCTGGGCAAATTTTTGATTAGCTCTTCAGTAAACAAAGGGTGTTATTACTGACAGTGGGTGATTTCAGACAAGATAGGCCTGTGTCATGACATGGCTTGCAAGCCTCTGCTGTGTGTTATGGCACATCAGGAGACAGCAAAATCATCTCCAAGAGCATCGTTGCCAGGCTTAAACAGAGGCAAGGGTAGTAATCCAATCTGCTCAACAGAATTTCTCAGTTGCGCTCTTCTTTGGTATTGAACATATTGAAATACTTTTATGTACAACCACAAATTGTTGTTGGGTAAGCCTAGATAGAATAGGATATTATTTGGTGACTTAATACTTCTGATCCTTGCAAAGATTGGCCAGGAAAAAAAAGCTGTACACAGAAAAAAAATGACAATTATTTCTTCTATAAAAGGAACAGTATAATACAGACAAATGGACATGGCAGGAGAATTGCCAATTATACTTGGCCTGGTTCAAAAGGTTAATGATGAAATATATCTCTGGCTTATATTTCAAGAAGAAAACTAGCAGCAAGGCAAAATTATTCATTGTGAATAAAGTAAAAATGTTTTCTTTGGTCTTTCTCTAGCTATTGCTAGCAATTCACTTGTACAAAATGCTTTCTGTTGTTGAAACAGGTATTCTTAATCTTCTAAATTAAATTTAAATACTTTCAGATAGAATGACCTAGATTTTTTTTTTCTTTATCTGCTACTTATATACTTTAAGGATGTAAACAGAACTGAAGGACATGGGAATGATCCTCATTAATCCAATAACACTTTGTGGTTAGATCAGGTCACGGGAATATTTACAGTAAAAAACTTCATTTGCTCTATGCGTTGGTTTGAAAAAGGCAGTGAAAGAAAACAACTTAAATGAACTTCGATTAAAAGATCTCCAGGTAAGCAAACATTAAAAACAGTATTTACCCCATTAATTGTGATAAGGTATTTGGCCAGACAGAGCAGAATGAGACCAGGGGAAAGCTCCCCTCCTGTGTAGGGAATGGAAGAGACCCATGAAGTTATTTGAGGAGCCAGCCAACCCAGACTTCACTGCCTCTCCAAAATAGCACACATATGCACAGTGTGAACTGCACAGCAATTAACCCTTCTTGAACTTCTAGGGGGAAAAAAATCAACTGTGAGATTTGATATTATTTAAACATTCAGCTTGTATGCTGTTGATCCTTCTGTGAAGAGAGCCCACACCTGGAGACACCCATCACACACTGCTGAAAAACCTGGCTAACCCAAGACTCTCTCTAAGGGCAGGAGAGCTGCTAAATCTCAAAGCCCAAGCCCCAAAAGCCCCAAACCCAGAACTCTGCAAAGGGTTTGATTAGCTGAGAATATATCCTAATGGAAATAAAACTCATTTTAGATAAAGGTTAGATATGCATATGAAGTTAGATATTTAAAAGTCTGTAGGTATTTTTAAAGGCCTGGGCTTTTAGTAAATATCCATTTAGTAAGTATCTGAAGGGTACCTACTATTTTAACATTTAAACTGAGACTTATAAACAAAAGAACCCTATTTAGCAGTTACCTTGCACATTTCCTCCTTTTTCCTTATTTAATTGCTCTTGAAGTTTGGTACAGTTTGATAATACAATTGTTTTCAAAAGCATCTATACACAGTCTGACTTCTGCAGCATTGTGTATCTTTGTCATGCATCTTGCCCTGGACAAAATCCTCAGTAAAAAAAACCTCACCAAACAACAATAAAAGCTCCATTCCTTGACTATGATCAGAACTGTGATCAAAACCCTGATCAGGTACTGACACAAAAGCAAAGAGCAAACTTCAATAGTGAATCTGATACAAACATTAAGAAGTTACCATTAGCAGTGAAACAAATCAGGTCATTGAAGTTAAAAGCTAGAAATCATATTCTGTATAACACAGACTGCAAGGCAAACTTTTGGATCTGTTTTAACCCAGCTCCAAAGATCTGCATTTAGAAGGGAAGTGAGGTTTGCCTCAGGTCACACCAGCATCTAAGAGCATTACAGAGGTGAGCTGTGTCATCTCAAGACACGGAAAGGCAATTGCTCACTTTGACCTGCCAGCCCAACTGACATCAAAGGTATGAAGAAAAATAGAAAAGGATGAACAGGAGAGAAAAGGAAACATGTGAAGTAATGTACAAAGCAAAGCGATGCAGAGTCTCCAGGCAGGTGCCAAGGAAAACCCTTTATTGCAAAAAACAGGCCTTTTAAGCAGTTAGGCCTTTATCAGTAGTTTTAAATCATAACAAACATAATCCATAATCCACCGTACATCACAATGTGAGCACATAATGGTTATATAACTTGTTTTTCTACCTCAATTCAGCTGAGTCACTTTCCCATAGTCCTCCTCTACTTAGCTGAAGTACCAGATCTGAGCCATGATTTTACAAGGGTAACAAGGCCCTTGTTTTGTAAGGCTTTACCTATATGCAACAAAGCAACAAAAAGAAAAACCTGGGGGAAAAAAAAAAATAATCTTGCCATAGAGAGTCTTTCTGCTCAGGTCGTGAATTCATGTCACATCCTCAATATAATTGACAATAACTATCTGTTAACCTCAAACAGAAATGAAACAGGTGGGATAGTCAATATTAATTGCTGAAATACAACAACATTCCAATGCAAAACTAAAGACTGTGTAACAATTAAATGATACCACTGATGATAAAGTGCATAGAGATGTGGGGAGCCATGAGCTCCTGAATTTTAACATCAGTTGTGAGTGGCAAGTCACTTGCCCCTGATTTCTGCACAGATCCACACAGAAATTGGGAGTAACATTTACAGGTTTGGATACACAGAAGTGTGTAACTGATCCTCTATCCACTACTTTAGAAATGCAGCTCATAAACCCTTGTATTAGACAATGACCAAATAAGAATTCATATGTACCATGATTCACAATTTTCTGATGTGTAGGATCACTCAGAAAGAATCAGGAATCCCTGGAAAAACCCAAGGAGAACTTGCAGGACTCTGGATCATGAATGGGGTGAGCAGATGATAGAGAGCCCATGGAGCAGCACAGGGGCACTGAAATCACCGAGTTCATCCTGAATCAGTGGGCAATGATGCCATTTTTGGCTGCTTTAAGAGAGGCAGGAGGAGCAAGAGATTTTCTAAATGCATGCTAGAGGAGGCAAAAAGGGAGGACAAGAAAATCTGTGAATACTTCATAATTATAATATCAAATCACAAAAGTTCAGAATCTGTGAAACTACCACAAGTTCCTATTTAGGAAACTTAATGTTGGGAATTGAGATTTAGTCCACAAAATCTATTTGGCTCAATAACTATGCTCAAAATAAATGTTATCAAGATGTTGCTACTAAATTAAATTTCTTATCTTGTAATCTAGTTTTATGGAAAATAAACCCAGACATCCTAAAACTGTTCCAATTAATTAAAATTTTATAGGAAGAAGTTTGATTTATAGCTGGCAAGATATCTTAATGTTTTGCAAATTGGCTGAATTGTTCTATTGTCACATAGCATATCAACTTTTTGGGTTTATTTGTTGATGAAAGCAGAACACTCTCAAGTGCGTCTTTCTTCCTTCTAACTAACTTGAGGACATATCCCATATTCTAGTAAATATTGTTTTCAAGAATCAAGTTAAACAGTGATTTAGAATACACAGAGATGAAAGATTAGGACATTATTTTTCTTAAGATTTCAGGGATCAGTAACAGTAAAAGAACAACAGATTCATTATTCCTGTTATCTTGTTTGATTTCCCAAGAAAACGAAAGGAATCCTTACTGAGGGATTATCATTGTGACAGTCAACACCAAAATCAAAAGCTCTGATGTATCACCAGTTTCAGCCCCCATAGTTGGGAGCTCTGAATGCAAAATGTTATTATTTCCTTTGGGGGTTTCCCATATTGAATAGCTGTATCAGATAGAACAAATCTTTGAATTGTTAAACTACCTTAGGTGATGAGTGCACAGAAATGGATATAAATAAACTACAACTTCAATATTCACTTTTATCTTTCACAGAGCCAGACTTATTATACAAATATGTGATCATACAACGCATCTTACACTTTTCAGCTGCACACTCTGTTCTGATAATAGTTATTTACATAATTATTCTTTCTGCAGGGAAAGTATGGAGCACTATGAAAAACACTCAGGAAAAGTCATTAGACAATTAGAATACATAGAATACTCTGGAGCTAAATCCACACAACTGTGCAAATAAGTAACTTCCTCCATGTGCTTCTGTGAAGGAAGGTTATCCTAAGTGAGTTACCAATTTTAAACTCAAATCTCCCTAGGTATAGAGGGAGACAATAAATTTCATAGAACTGACAGATCAATTTTGCATTGCCATTAGAAACACCATTACTTCTTTGTTAGGATTTTTTTTCTATCTTTCTACTTTTTCCTGCTAATATGCTTCAAGAAGTAGAAAAGAATCCGAAGTTCATTTCTCAGACCTCAGAATTGGAGTACTTTGGACTTCAGAGAAATGAACATTATGCTAACAGTATGACAACTTAGGGGTCTGCTTTTTTGTCCTCTTGATCCTAAACAACTTTAATTCTTGAAAGACTGAAGCAATTTACACACACCAAGAAACAGACATGTAAGTAGTTCACATACATGGCAAAGTAATAAATACACATTGTACTGGATTATGCACATCTCTTAAGACAGACCAAAGTGAGCTTACTTGTATAATGACAATTTGGAGGACAGACAAAAAAAAAAAAAAGTGTTGTTTGCTGCAAGGCAGTAATGAGGATGACCTTTGTGGACCTCTGCATAAGATTGCTTTTTAAAAGGAAATTCAAAGCAGATAAAATACCTGGAACTTTGTAGCTATTGTGCAATACCTCCTTTTTTGAGACCTCCTCGTCCTCCCCAATAACAGTGAGTGCATGGGGCCTATATTATTTATAAGTTCATAATTATTTCTTACAAAGAAAGATGAGTCAAGAAATTAATATTCTCGTAATCATTAAAGGATTTTCCCAGAGAATTCCAGTGAGATAAACAGGCCCACTTAGCTGCAAAGAACCACTTAAGCAATCCAGGACCTGGGGAGCCTTCCCTGGAAAATAAGCCCCACAGACTAAAGCTGCTGCATACAAATATTGTAGGGGTGTTGGGCTGAGACTTCATCAGACCAATGACCTCTTTACTCTCCTATAATGGCCTGTCCTGCTTTATCAATTTGAGTCATTCTTCTGGGAAAAGCTGTCTCTAATTTTCTCCACATCTACCTGGGGCACCAGGCTTTGCTGCTGTTTCTAGAGAGTAGTGGAATAGAGATCAAAATAATAGGGGGACAGGGTATGTGTCCTGATTTGGAGAACAATCCTGTGGCAACAAACAGTAGCTCTTCCTCAGGCTTACAACAAACATGTGGAAAATAAACCTCGGAAAATGGTCTGTAAACGTAATGCTTAGCTTTAAGTAAACGTTCTATGCTGTTAATAACTAAATATCATTGCCCTGAGCCAGCAGGTTTGGATACAGTTCTGTATATTCCTATCAGTTATTTGCCCCCTAGTCGTGCTTGTTTTCTTTTGAAGAATAATTAAGATTTAATGGCATATTTTCACAGGTTTTTCTACTTGCTTTCTTGCTGCCTACTGTGCTGATCGCTTGTGTCTGATCCCGGTCATTATAAGAACTGTATAGTAATTGCCTATGTGGTGACTCGTTAATGAAGGTCCCCAGAGGGATGAGAAGCCGTTCTTTTGAAGTTCATCATGCTTGCTGTTTGCCTTCTAGTTTAATCTATACATTCATGACACTTTATTCAATTATTGGAAACTCCTTTTTTTCTAAGGATATAGACACCTTGTAAACAAGGTCCTTTATCTCTGCTAACAGCAGGGCTTACCTCTGATAAATCAAAGCATTTTACACACCAGACGCATTCTTTTCATCTCGGAAAAGCCAAGATTCTTATGAAAAGAAAAGAAACCCAAAACATTCTGGTTACAAACAGGTGTTTTGAATTAGAAAATTACCTCCAAAATGTAGCATTACAAACATCTAAAATTCAGCAACATATTGTAACAAAGAGCTGTACTCATCAACACGCATTTTCCAATTCTCAAGAGCTGCTCTTTCTCTTTTAAACTGAGCTTTGTAAGAGAAAGAATTACATTTTAGAATTTTCTGTGAAAGAAAAGTTTGAAACTGCTTAAGGAACAATTGTTATATTTGGCAGCAAGCTATCCAAACACTTCTAGCTGTGTATTTTTAGGCATCCAACCTGCTCATGCAGACAGATAGAGACACAATTGATAACTTATGCTTTATCTTCCCCTAGCCCACATCTAGGAATGCTACAGCCCTCAAACACTTATCTGCCCCTCTGCAGGAGCAGTAGCCTAAGGGGTCTGTGGAGCATCTCACCAGGTACCTGCTGAATGGATTTTTGAGAGACCCACCCTCATTTCACCAGGAACTTAGCAAAACGTTTTACAACATGTTCTGGTTTTGACAAATGAACCTGTCAGGGAAAGAACTGTTTCAACTCAACATTTCTGCGACTGTAGCACTGGAAATACTCAGCATCAGTTCAGATAATTAGATTTTTGTAGGGTTTGTTTGTATGGTGGATGGCAGTACACAGAGGTGGAGGGCAGCTCTTTGCCTTCAGTGAAGGGCACACTGAAGGTGATTAACTGCTTTGGGTTTATTATCTGTGTCCTTTACTTGATTGTTTTGCTGCAGTTGTGCTCTCCTTACAGGAAAGCTATCAGCCTGTGTGGGGTCCACTTTATTCAAGAATGCTTCATTTTCTCAATTGGTTTACACAGAATTTAACAGGAAAAGAACCAGCTGTGAGCAGAAGGAAGTCTCCAGAATGAGGGCACAGGGCAAGGAGCTCTTACCTCCAACAAGTGCAAGCACATCCTCTGGAAGTCTCATTTACATGGGAAAAAAATTGATCCCTTCTGGTTTGATGTTTGATGGCAAATGGTAAGAAAGCACAAGAGGACTGATGTCAAGCAATAAGGCTGGTGGAAGTTAAAGACAAGTTTTGCATAAAAGCAATTATGAGCAGATATACATGAGACAACAGCTCCACAACAAACTTGAGGTGGCTCAAACCTCCTGATAATGATACTGCAGACTCCTTGAAACCTGAGGGACTGGAGTTGTGTAGTCTGGTGAAGAGGAGGCTCAGGGGAAACTTCATAGCTCTCTACAGCTGCCTGAATGAGGGTCAAAGACACATGGGAGTTGCTCTCTTCTCCCAAAAATAAGAGGCAGGATAAGAAGAAATGGCCTGAGGCTGTGCCAGGGGAGGTAAAGGTTGGATATCAGGAAAAATTCTTTCACTGAAAGGGTTGTCAAACACTGGAAGGGGCTGCCCAGGAAGGTGGTGATACCCCCATCCTTGGAGGTGTCCAAGGAATGACTAGATGTGGTACTCAGTGCTCTGGACTAGGTGACAAAGTGAGGATAGGGCACAGGTTGGACTTAATGATGTTGGAGGTCTTTTCCAACCTTAATGATTCCATGATTCTATTCTATGATTCTATCTGCAAACAGCCTGAAATTCTGCAGAGCACCAGCCTAACAGTTTTCTTCAGCACAACACAAGAAATCCCATCTTTAAATTCAAGCAACAACAACCTTAAATTACTTTACAGTCTGATTTTCCTTCCAGACAGCAAATGGAAGGCTGTACAAAGTAATTTATGTCTCTTTTGTAGGTCAGGAGAACCAAACAGGAATGGGATGTCCTTTATGATTCAAAGCTGCTCTTTGTGACTTGTTCTTGCTCGTACAAATCAAGTGTGGAAAAGCAAGATGCCTCCCACGCCCTCGCCCTACAGAAAACTCTCTCTTTTCCTCACCACCTCATGCTCTTGCAAATTACACACAGGACTGAACAGCATTAAATAAAGATAAGCTTTAGCACTTTTTCTAGGATGATGCTCAAGTGAGGAAGACAGTGGGGCTGCCCATAAACTCTGCAATTTTAACATCTCACAAGTATCATCACTCCCTGCAGCCACAACTTCTTCTCTGCTTCCTTTTGTGGCCTTGTATTCAACAAAACTAAGTTGGCAGTAAAACACCATTGTTCACATCAAATGTAGGCTTCTGCTGCTAATTCTTTGCATTTTTGACATTGAAGAACCCTTTCTTGAATATTTGAAATCCATGCCATTTAATGCCTACTGCCCAATTTTCATCCAACAGCTCTTGAATATTTTACAATGTTAAGCAAGCTCCAGGGTTACTGATACTTTCTGTATTCACATATTAATTTTTTTCAGAGTAAAACTAACATCATAGCAGGAGACCAAATTCAAAGAGTCTTGTGTGGAGAGACCTACAAGTCAGTGGGAAAAGCTGAGGGTTTGTAACTTTTATTTGCAGCCACACAATGTCAGTCCCTTCTTCATCACTCCTGCTTTGTTCTCCCTAAAACGTGACACGGGCCCCAAATTAAAGGCAGAAATCCATATACTTACACACCTCCTGGCATTCTTGACTTCTGCCCCAGCTGAGCTTCACCTTCACAGAAAAGATCCCACACTGCAAATGCCAGACACAACACAGGGCAGGTCGCTTGTTATTCAGGTGTTTGACCACCCAGTGTCAGTTTTATACAAATATGATGCAAACTTGACAAGAAGTTTTCCCCAGTAAACAGAACATGAACTGCCAAAGGGACTTAAAACTAAGTTCACCTTTTTAATAGTTAATCAGAGAATGATGAGAAAATGTAAAAGCAGCTTTAATTGAGACATTTGTTCATAGCAAATTAACGATTCCACTGAGATTGCTTTGGAGGTGTTTTAGTTTGGTATGAATGAAAATATCTTTATCTCATTCATCCTACCAGTATTCTACATACAAAAAAGGTGACATTAGGTGGATTAAAAAATAGGAAAAAAAACAAAACAAAAAAACCCAAAAACCAACCAAAACCCAAAAAACCAACCCAAAACTCAAACACAGAGCATTTATATAGCTAATGAACGATAGCCACTTACTCTCATATCATTAAAGTACTAACAAAATATAAATTAATAGATACTGCAATTAAGAGTAAGTAATGAGAAAGCTAAAAACTGTTCCTGGTGGCTTCTCAATTAAATGGGGAATGAAAAAACAAAGTAAATCATACACATGACAGTGCACGATTTTCCAGACCTGATTTTTCAGATCTGAGACTGGAGGTAAACTAGGCTAGGAAAAAATTAAAAATAATATTTGTGCAAACACAAAATTTAAAATTTGTTATATTAAGCCTTGCAACACAAGTTAAACCTGGGTTAAAATAAAATGTGATTGAAATATAATGAGATTGCAGGATGAACAGAATTGCTGTAGCCATTGCCAAGCACGTTTTGACACCAGGGCAAATAAGGGGTCATATAACACTGGGAAGAGGGAATTAAATTCAGTGGTATCATGGCAGAACTTCCACTGTGGCATCAGACACTGTTATTGCACAGCCCAGGAAAACTGCTACTTGCAAAGAAATCTGATGCTAAGTAAAGAATGTAGTGAAGAGCTAAATCAAAGGATTAGCATGATTCACAGCTGCCATAACCTGTTCTTATGATGGTGTTATAACAGCGAGAGGCAAGGGTTTCTTAGGTTGGAATCAAATAGAAGTGAAGCTACTACAGCTGACTGCTTGGTCAAGTTTTCCATTTTCATGTTCCAATATAAAATTATTTTTTGTCCAGATCCTAAGGGTAACATCAAGAGAAGGATTTTTTATCTCTTCCTAGTGTAGATAGATGTTTAATGAGCACTTGATGATTCATTTAGAGTATAAAATTTCATCTGAGAGCCTGGTGTTATTATTCAAGCTGATTTTGCAGTCAGACAGCTCCCACTCTTCTATAAAGTACTTTTTTTTACTCTGTGAAAAACAAGGCCTTGGAGGCAAGTCAGGGGATACACAGCGACATATTGAATTTACTGGCTTTGTCTGGAAAAATATT
The DNA here is from genome assembly GCA_018697195.1 of Certhia americana. Classification (NCBI taxonomy): domain Eukaryota; kingdom Metazoa; phylum Chordata; class Aves; order Passeriformes; family Certhiidae; genus Certhia; species Certhia americana. The sequence continues at coordinate 11,292,282 of CM031870.1, forward strand.
CAGAAATACTTCAGTGATGCAAGACCATATCTATAAATAACTCAAAAACATGGTGAAAGACTGTTCAAACAGATTGCTGAAATCCCCAGTGGTTTGAATGGGAGTTTACTAGAGAGAATTCCTAAAGGATTACAGTTTCAAGTAGAATGGAGCCAAATAAAAATAAACCCGGGGAATCTAAAATATCACTGCACAAAGGAGTCATCGAATATGGCAAAGGAGCAACATGTAGTCAGTGTTCAGAGTCCTACAATTTTGATAGTTGAATTTCTTTAAAGTGATTAATTTTCCCCTCCTTTCTTTCCCATGACTCCCTTTTTAAATGGGAATTCATGTTAAAAATATGTACTTCAGGGCAGGAGTGGGAAAATACAGACAGGGTACCAAAGAGTGACACAAAATGCAGACAGCCAGATGAGCCATCAGGGCATGAAATTCTCCTTTTCCCTTACCCATCTGTTTGCTGATCTTGATTACTTAACTCCTCTCCTTGCTCTGACTTGCTTGGCAGATGCAGCCAGAAGCAGAAGAGAAGAAGTTGTGTCCAGCTGGAGAGGAGATGCAGAGCTGCACCCCAATCCTGGCAGTGCAGCCCCTCTCCCAAACCTGGAGCTGTACTGGGAGCACAGCACACAGACAACTCTGAATGTGGCTCACTGCTGAGAGAAACTTGATGGAAAATTTTTTTTTCCCAAATTAACCCTTCCTTTACATCAAAAAAGCTGAACTGACAGCTTCAACCAGGTACAAGTCAAGCAGGCTGCCTTTGCAATCATATAGGAGTCAATCATACCTTGGCTACTTCTCTACTGGCAAAAAAAAAATTGTGTAGAGAAGCTACTAACCTTACACAACTAGTTAAACTTGTCAGCTTCCTCTCCTTTTTGTGACACTGCAGTGTCATCAGGGGAAACAGAAAGTGACTCAGGGCCCACACTGCATCCAATTTAAATCACATAAAATTTTAACACTAGTCAAAATTCTAATGCAAAGCTTGTTCCTTTTAAGGGAACAGGTGAGGTGAATTTGCAGATTAAAAAACCCACAAAAACATTTTAAAAACCCTAAAAACTATGAATATATTTTTGGCTACCCCAAGATCCAGTTCTGTCCTGGTTCATGTCCTTTTAGAGAGTGAGGTTTTCTGTTGTACTTGGCTTTCTCCTTCTCTCTTCCACACAAACTCTTCTTGCTGGTCTCTGAGGAAGGCTCAGTTCAGGTAGGGAAATCCTGCCCTCTTAAGATGTACTCAGTCCTTCGCATCAATTAAACTAATTGGCAGCAAGTACCACACATACCTTAATCGTAACTGCAAACACCCTGTGATTGTACCAAATCCTTTCTGAAAATGAGATTGTTATTTTTATAGGGCTCTGAAATAAATATTTTAAAAGAAAAATGGGAGTCTGTGTTAGCATATTTCACTGTATTACTTCCAAAGGTGTCCAAATAAATAACCTTGCCCCAATAAGCTTATCTGTTTCAAAAATATAAATTAACATTTTTATTTTGTTACCATAATGTGCTCTTTTTCACCAATTTGCACCTTTAATAAAGTCTTGTTTCAATCAGCCCCCAGCCCCCAAAAATCTCTCAAATTTTAGGGTTTTTACTTGCACAGAGAATGTGGCATTATTTAATGATCTTTATTATATTTTTAATTAAAAACTGACAGCTAAACTGAGTGGATCAATATCACCCAAACATGAGCCCATTGTGAAGTGTTGCTTCAAATGTAAGAGCCAGGTAGAGCTGCACCAGAAACTCAGACTGGAGGGGAACAAAGGAGGAACCTGAAAGCGGCTTGCATCAGTGCCCAGAGGTAGCACCTGCCAAAAGGCTGGCCAAGACTCCTCCAGCCATCAGTAACAATCCCCAGGAAATAGGATGCAGGAGGAGCACAGGTGCAGCAGCTGCTCTGCCTTGGGCCACAGGTAGCTCCAGGGATCTGAGTCACCAGGGGATATTTTCATCATCCCACCACTGCTACTTCTGGTTCAGCTTCACTCAGGCTCTCAGTGGCAATTCAAACATCACTTTGATTGAGATCCATTTTTAACCTCATGGAGCAAAACTGGTTCCCTGTCTGGGAGAGGATTCCCTACATTACTGGCATTAGAAAGGCTGCACACCATTTGTAGGACAGACAGGTGAGGATCCTTCAGGAGACATTGAGAGGAAGAATCAGGTAAGCAAAGGCAGTGTTAATGGTATATTATTCCTCCCAAGCAACAAAGCTAGGTCAGGACCCTTGTGACAGCAGACAGACTAGAGGGAGACACAATGCTTATTCTGAAGTACAGCTTCCAAGGAAGTTGCTAACTGAAGCATCTATCCCTGCTTTTATATATAACTCCTTCACATGCCTGAAACAGTGTTGCTCTCTTAGAGTCTTGGGAAAGAAGAAAGAATTATTTCCCAAGAGAGATCACTGCACCCCAATACAAACGGCAGCTGGAACGGGTTCTGTGCAGAGCCTGAATGGAAGAAGGGAGAGAGTGGGACTAGTGAGTCCTCAACTACCAAGGTGGCAGCTCACACTAAATCACACTGCTCTGCCTTCAGACATCCCTTCTGAGCCTATACAGCTCTACCACAGATATCTGGAGTATGTGGGAAAAGTGATCTAGTGGATTTGTTTGTTTGCTTCTTTTAATCTCTACTAACTTAAAGGTATTCTCAGGAAGAGCAGTTTGGTATCAGACACATCCAAGTCCTTTTCATCTCACTGCACTCTCCAAAGCTGGGGAGGTATGACAAGGTGGTATGCTTGCTCTAATTTGGCTGGGCAGTGTCATTCACTTGATATGGACATCGCATTTACTTTGATTCTCAATGTGCAATGCCACAGCTTTGGCAGGAAGACTATGCTGATTATAAAAGCCAGGGAGTTTTCATAAATGTAAACTTTCAGATACTTAGGATAATTTTTTTTAATGCTACAGACATTGAAAGAGGAATCATTAAATATATCTCCTACCAAGTTTTTTAAAGAAAACAGCCTGTATTTTTATTTGGTTTTGAGCAGTAGGTGATGAGGAGAGCAGACATGTAACACTGAGGATACCATCCAGGAAGAGCCTTTTGAGAGGCTCAGATGGAGAAATGTCTGCTCCAGTCGGATCTGGCTGCCTCAGTCTCCAAAACACTCAGCCCTGTGAAACTATTTCTGTGTGTACAAAAGCAAAACGTTCAGACTTACTGGAAAATGTATCCAGCAGTCACTGGAAAATGTCAGGATTCTCACTTTGACACACTTGAGTCCACAATACTCCCCCTTACACCTTTCTTTGACATTTTTAGCTGAGCAGGTTTCAGCCACCACTGAGAGAAACAATTAATGCAGCAGAACACATCACAAAGATTCAGCGTATGTGAGTGGTTCATGGGATTACATTCTCAATTAATATGATATTCTGTGTTAGATGAAACCTTATAACATTGCTGGTTCAAAAAACATTATACACACCGTGTGCAACTACTGCAACTTCTGAGCTTGATCTTCCTCTGAACATTCTTATTACCGTGCCATTGAAAAAGAATTCTTCCAAGGTAACGAAGATTCACTAAAAGGTATTTCAAATAATTCCAAGATTGCAACCACTTTAGCTTTTACTTATTTAGCAAAATTTCAATACAAAATTAAATGAAATTATTAACATTATTTTGAACCTATCATATGAAGAAAACTAATCAGAGATCCAGGCATTCAAGAGTTTCGAAAAGAACAGTAAGAAGAAAAATTCTTATGGTTTTTACTAGAATAGCAACAAGTAATAGTAATAGTCTGTTTCAATCTAAATAACTTCAGAAGGGAATGCCCTGAGATACTCTGTGGAAGATTCAGGCATAGAAAGAAGCAAACTTGATTATTTTACTTCCTCTCATGCAAAAGTCATCTCTGCTGGGCAGAGCAGCAAATACCCACTTTCTGTCCCCAGTGCCATTTATCCTTTAGGATGCAGCCTTGGGAAAGCAAATATTGCTTCAATACCTCTGACAACCGCAGGGAATAGATAAAAGTGAAACTGCAACTAGAGGGAATTAGAATAAAATACGAAAGGTTAGAGGACAGTGTGAAATCGCTCTGATACCTCACCTAACTCTTCTTCAAGAGATGTAACTGGAAGGATTTTGATTACCTTGTTTACTGGTCTTGAGGTGTTTTTTCCTGAGGGGGACACACAACAATTCTGTGGGGTAATTACGCATATTGTAATATGAAGCAAAAAAACCAAATTACAACTTATAGCTCGCAACTCAAAGAGTTTTTAAATATTAATCATTTGCATATATATATATAAATAACAATTTTAACAATGAGAGTATCATGAGAACAATTAATGAGATCCGATTATAAATTTTGTCAGGCATTCAAGGAATGTTTTCGCTGTAATTAAGAGATGATGGTAGAAGAAAAAGCAGCTTTCAGAATTTGAGACCTTTTGCACAATGAAGTTCAAACAATTTAGATTTGTTCTTGTTAAAGGATTCTCTTCCATTGTTTGCCATTTTAAATTTAATCTTTTATTTTTCCTGTCTAGGGAGTTTCACCATTCATTCTTCTTGTGGGATCCTTACAGACTGAGTTTTTGCAGTGGCAGTATTTCATTAGAGTTTCTCTGTAGAGAATTTTTTTTTTTTTTTTTTTTTTAATGGAATATTAGGAGACCATCAGCCCTCCAATGAATTATCCTGGCTCTGGTACACTCTCACAAGGAAAGTATCAAATGCCTTAACACCAAAGACATTTAAAACTCAACTGCAAAAAATCAAAGAGAATTTTCCACAGGAAAACAAATCTGCCTCAGTGAGAGATTACACGAGACCAGAAACCTAACAGTCCATGTTTCTCTGATTTCTATATCCCCTCTTGTCTGAAATGTGTAGGATATGTCAGTAACTCATGCACCTCTCCAGTCAGCCTCTGTGAACAAGAATAACTCCTTTTCCCTATTTCGTATGCAGTCCCTTCCTGGTATTCATGTCTGAAAATAGAGTTTGTATATCCTCTGAGGAAAGTTTATTGCAGTGAGGCAGCCACAATGAACAGAAATGTCAAGTCTTAATGACAAGAAAGGAGTTTACTCACAAGATACTGATCTTTATGTATAGGAGTGCATGCATGGCTTAGATTATAGGAATTCAACCATGAAGCAAAGAGATAGGTCTGAAAGACCCCAAAATGTGGTTGCATGAAAAGGCCATTTATTGAGTATATCCTTCTCATTTCTCTCAGCTTTTCAGCCGTGCATTTTCAGGGATTTTTAATTAAAAGATAATACCAAAAGATCTTTAGGTTTTAAATTAAATTCTCATATTTGCCTGCTTCCTCCAGTAGTGTTTAGCCTTTCCCATCAAATATCTCTCAACTGTCAGTGAAAGACACCAATGTACTCAACAGGAAGAGTGAAATGCCTTTCTGTGTTTTCCTCTTGTCTCTTTATTTCACCAGCACACCAGGATGTAAGATCTGAAGAGAAATTTATGCATTTCCATTGCAGAGGGTATGGGGACCTGTTGTGTCTTGGATTGATCACCACAATAAACAGAGGCTGTAGGTTCTCTGGGACATTCTCACACAATACAGCAGACAGTTTTGAAACAATTGCAAGTAAATTAAGCCACAATAATGGAATAAACTAATCCAAACCAATCCAAACCTACAAAAATCCCACAAAACCTAAAAAAAAACTCTTGCACAGTCCTGGACCTGAGCTTTTCATCCAGCCTTGTAACTGAAATTGTTTTTGTACCAGATATCTGGCTAGTTTATAGTTTTTTAAGTATCTTACTCATCTCTGTACTTCCTAAGAGGTAACAGAAAAAATGAAATAAGTAATAGAAAAAATGAGATAGGCATATATTCATTTCTATGACATTCCCTTAAATGCTAATATTTTAGTTTAAAATTTAAAGAGAATCAAACCAATATTTAGCAAAGATGAAGGCACAAAACTTTGAAAAATAACAAAAACAAAAAACCAAAAAAACCAGGCAGATTAGTCAGTGAAAATTAAAATTGCTTCAACTCCAGTACTGTAATTGAGGCAGAACATGGTGCAGACAAAATGTTTCTCTATGAGTTTATTTCCTCTCTCCCCATCTTCCCCTTGCAAGTTGTTACTTCATTTCTCCAAGACGGCTGAAATCAATATAATGAGTAGAAAACACGCAAATTAGAGAACTGTGTGTCAAGTGGCAGCATAAAAAGAGCAAGTGAGAATTCTGTTCCAGCAGAAAATCTCCAAAAAATCTTACACACCATCAACGTGGATTCATTTCCATAAGAAACAAATTGGCAGTTGATGCTGATGAAGGCTGCCCTACACTTTACTGCTAATAAGTGACACCAGGGGCCTTATTACAAAGTATTTCTAAACATAAGAAATTCAGTAATGGGGCCCCCAAGGGCCACGTCCACAAACTGCGGCCCTGCTCCGTGCCCATGTGCACAATCACTGGTTTCCAAGGCAACTAACCGGAGCACAGAAGCCCTGTGAGACACTTGTGTAGGTAAGTTAGGCGAAGCCTTCTCAGTATTTTCATTTTGTCATAGGGCCAGAGCGTTAGGAAGCTTTGTTTTTCCTTGGTCTTGGACTACAGAGTCAGCCTGGGTTTAGATATCACCTATTGCCATCATCTGAAGACATTATGCAATCAAAGAAATAATACAGTGTGCTATAGCTGGAAATGCTCAGAAATATTCCTCATTTCTTCTTTTACTTTTTAACAGTTTAAAAAGAGTGCAGCACGTGAATGAGATCGAAAGCAGCCATGTCCCCTTCCTGGACCTTCAGGTAGCAGAAAAGAATCAAGATTATTTGGTTTGTTCACTATTGCCTTTGATTCTGGTCATGCTGATGATGATAACACCATCAATATCCTCTCAAGTGTGGTTGTATTGTATCACACTTGGTTTGCTCTATCGCTCCCCAAGGCCCTGCAGTGTCTTGGTTTCCCTCAGGTGGACTCCTCCCTTTGTCCCTCCCATCATTGGTTTCCATTGGCTCCAGGTTTTTCCTCCATCCCCCTTTCTCCCCAGGGCCTTTGAAAAAGCCTTTCCCTCTTTCTCCTCACCCAGCCTGGACAACAAAACCTGTGGGACCCATCTTCCTGAGAAGAAAGGGTGCTTCTCATCTTTTACCTTGGTCCTTATTGGTGTTCACCAGGGTTTAGAGCTAGCCAAATATTCTCCCTGAAAAGACAAACACCCTCATGTGGTATCAGCTCTGTCATCTCATCTGCCTATCAGCTGTCAGACAGCAACATCTCCAAACATCTAAAGTGGGGGGATGTTGGGGTCTGCTTCGTGGAGGAGGGTGAACACCTTGGCTTTAAGCTTTGGGAAAGCTCTTCTCAGTTAGGGTGAGCTAGGACCCACCCCTGAATACCTCATTTGGTATATGAAAATTGTTTCTAGAAAGTTCTCAGTTCTCATTATTACTATTGGTTATTTTTTTCCGCAATATTTTCCATATTCCTAATCACCTTCCCCCATTGGACTGTCCCCTCAGATCCCTGCCTTAACCCCGTTCTCTCGTACGTGCATAAAAACCACTGTTTTTATGGGTAGGACCCTGGGTCCTGCGCTTTTTCAGCCCGATTCCTTTACAGCATCTCATTTGTTATTTTTCCCTTATACAGAATCTCATTTGTTATTTTTCTCTTACTAAAGTTCTGTTTCCAGGTGACTGAATCAGCGTGGTCTGTCTCATAAAAGTCTCCAAGTGTGGGTAACCCAAGAAAGCCACCGGTTAAATTATCCAGGCTAGAACCAGGTGCTTCAGGGGGACATAGATATAGACCTCCTGAAACATGCCCAAACCATTATCCATTTACATGTCAGTTGAGGAATCACTTCATTCACTTGGAAATTTTCTGGCTTTTTGTAAACACCGAGGTTGTTTTTAACACTAACCTGAGAAAGCCAGGAAAGATAGAACACCAGGTTCCATAAAAAAGTACAGCCATTTAAACTAGAAGTAAACAAATCCTGCATTATACTACTTGAGCATTCATGCCATAACAGGACAAACCTTAAGAATAACTTCCCTTGGTATACCCAGGCCAAGTCTCTGGAAAAAACAAAGTTGTCTTTCCTGCACAAATATGCAAAACACTCTCTCCTGAGCTCATAGCTGCACAGGAGTTAACAATGCACATTTCTGCTTTAACTATAAGGCTATGTTTAATTAACTAGGAAAGCCCTGACTTATCCCAGAGGAAAGAGCAGAAACAACAGGTCTTTACCCCCTGGTTAGCAGTCTTGGAGGTAACATGCTCTCTACCACACACCATTATCACCACCTGAGAGCCATCAGCAGCACAGACTTGGCAGAGGCACCTGGTTGCCAGGTGATTTCCAAGGCCAGTGTCTTTTAAGGACAGATGGGAAAGGAGTCCCCATGCTTACTTCCAGAGCAGTCTCATGGCATCACTCTTGTAAGCTCAAAAAACACATTACCTATATTTCATTAAAAACAAATCCTGGGAGAGGTTATTTTCCTTTCAAGAAACCAAGAAAGAAATAAGGTTATAGGTACTAAAACACCTGCAGTGTATATTAACTTCACTGAAGTTTTGATTAAACATCAGCTCTGATTCATAACAGGAGAAAAAAACTCACTCAGGTACACAGACACACACCCCCCACACACACACACCATTTTATCTTTTCCTCACTTCAGAATCTCATGATTTTGTTTTTTTTTCAGGATAGTATTTTGGATATCTTTAAAACAATATGCTTCATATAATATGTTTATAGCCACAAACCTGCTATTCACTGGAGCTCTTCTAGCTAGGCATCTCATTTTTATAGTCTCTGGAGAGGCAGCTGCCTTCTCCATGGATCAGTATAGTGGAAACCATACCAAACCAAACAAGAGGACACTTCTCATCCTTGCAGCAGCCAGTCTCAGATCTGGGATACACCTGGTGACTTGCAATGCCACTGTCTTTCCACTTACACTGCAGGAGCACCAAACTGTCAGCACTGCCTGGAAAATTTATTTACTGCAGGTGTCTTTGTGTAGGTGATGCCTCAGATATTACTGCTAACTCTGTCCAAAAAGGCAGTCATCTTCCTCTCTTAAAGATCATCTGTGAACCAGAATCTGAATAATGAAAGATAAAGCATACAGCTAAGCCCTCCAAGAGCTCTCTGTACAGGGCAGAAGCAGAGGCACAATAAAATAGGGAAGTAACTCCGAAAATGCAAGCTCAGGCCACATGTGTCCTCACCATCACCCCCAGGACCAGCAACATCAAACACCCTGGTGTCACAGCGCACTGGTCCCCGTTACAAAGCATCTGTTCCAGCCTGGCAGAACATTTAGAAACAAACTATGCTCTGCTTTTCCATGTTTCCCAAAGCCCACAGGGCTGCCAATGAACCAGCAGAGCTCCAGAAACAAATCAATGCCTGGCTCTCTGCCCAAAGACGATTCCTAGCTGCGTTATCATCGACAAGTTAACCGATGCTGTCAGAGCCTGTCAGGTGGCAAATTCACACACGGCTTTTGCCACCCAGCTGCCAGCGGGGGGATTCTCTGCCTAACGAGGAGAGAAGAGAAACTTCAGAATAAGCAGTTTCTTATTCTCTGGAAACTTCTTATTCCAGAGTTTCTTACAACCCTCTGTCTTCTCAGCTTCTAAATGAAGGTTCATGAATCCTCTGGCAATGAAATAGGGTATAAAACTGCAAATTTCTTTGTAAGAATTGCCAGCTAAATGGGAGCTCTCTCCTCTTATCTATAGTATGAAAGAAATCCTAACTTTTTTTTCTCTCCTGAATAGAAATATAAAATAGCATCATGTAGTCTTATAGTTGTGAGGAAATGGAATTTAATGGCTCCAGCACTTAACATTATTCATAGTTAGGAAGGTTAATTTTTATCTACCACCTGAGGAATATTTCTTTGCTTCCAGCCAGTGATATTGTTGAGAATTTGCTACCTTTAAAACAAAGTTTCCTTCAAAGCCAAGAGTGTTTGCTCCTGAAGTATTTTGTAAAACTCCAACCTACTGCATATGCTGACAATACCAGCTGCAAAGGTCTTTGAAAACACTGTTCACACAGCATGAAAATTCTGAAAAAATTGAAAGTTTTATAGCAATTCAATGCACATAACCCTTGCTTTCGCAATTCCAGTTGACACAAATATTTAAAAACAACAAGGGACATATGGGTTATTTATTCTCTTTTTTTTAATTTTTAATTCTAGTTCTGAAAATAGTTTCCAGCTTAGTTATTTTAAAACAGAAATGGCACCATTTTAGCACTGAACTTGTGGGCAATTCATCAGGTTGTGAATTCTAACCTGACACTTACAATACACCAAATGCTTTTTCAATGCTGCTGTTGCACCATCTGCTTTGATATTGCTTCAGAATTATACTTAAAAATATGTAGCTAGAAGCAAAATGAGGTTTATAGAATTTGACTACAATCTATATCTTTCTGGGAGGGAGGATTAATCTTCAGTGCTTGAAAGCTTTTATGCTTTATAATTTTTGACAACATTTGAAAAAGAGAACACAACTGGCACTGCCACAAGGATGTAAAAGTTTGCTCTTTTAAAGTTGTAAAATTGTCATGTTCTTGTTAAGTTCTAAAGAATATTTAGTGTGGTGTCATTTTTCTCTTCAAAATCTAACCCACAGATATTGCTGGAATTTAATTTTTCTTTCATGTGGGTATAACAAAATATTATGTAACTTTTAAATAACAGCGTACAGTAAAACAGATCTCTAAAGGATAAAGTCTGTGTTATTTTCTTACAGACTCTAAAGAGCAAAATTTCACTTTCAAAATCTCACTGTTGCGGATGGACATGTAAGAATGGAGAGGTTTCACATCATTACAGCTTCATATCATAGTATAAATACTGCAGATTTTACAGTTTCAGTTGAAAATTTATACAGAATAATCAAGTTGCAGAGTAGGGAGGCAGACAGTTTTATGAGATGTACTGTAATTGTTCTGACCTACTCCTGCTACTGATGAAATAGGGGCCATAAAGTGAAAATCTTACTGTTTCTTTGTCCTTGATCTAAGTATGACCTAAAAGTTGCAAATCTTACGACCAAAAAAAAAAAAAAAAAAAAAAAAAGAAGCCATTTCTGTATGCTAGCTGGCTCTATTGTTGAAATTATTTATTTGGAAAATGGTTTTACTAGAACTGTTAAGTGGAAGGCTCTCTGACTCTCCCCAGTGCTGGCCTCTGTCAGAATAAGCGTCCAAGACTAGATGGACATAGAGTATAAATTGCACTGTAAATCTGATTCTTCATTATTCCAAGAAAAAAAACCAAAACAAAACACTCAATTTCATCTTTCTGAACTTTTCTTAGTAGCGGAACATAAATAAAGATGAAGTAGGTAAGTATGTTCATGCCATTAAAAAACATCTACAAAATTAAAAAAGAAAGAACCATGGAGATAACACCTGTGCTAACACACTGCTACCCTTCATGGTATGTTTCTTTATTCTTTTATCTTGGTATATTTTAAATGTGCAGGATGAAGAATTTTATCACTTCTCAAGAGGATTTAGTCATTAGATCTAATCTAAAAATTCTTTGATAGACAAAAGGCAGAACTGTGACTTGAAGCATTTCAACATTTCTACAGAGGGTGCTTCTACTGGGTCACAATTCTCAGAAACCACAAGCCTTTCTTTCCCATTTAGATTTTAATGCCAGTGCAGTAGGCTGGTTAAGAGGAGCCCAAAGTACCATCAGACCCCACTATGCAAGAGGATGTGCCCTTTATTACGAAACAATTATTTTATTCATGGAACAGTTTTTCATTCTGCCCTTCATTCACACATTTTATTTTTTTTTTTTCTGAAATAGTTTTATGTTTCAGAATTTTTTTCCTCAATGTTAATAGGGCAATAAGAACAATTAATTCTCTGAGACACAAGCACCTTCATACTTTTGCTCTAACTCTGACACTTCCTCTGGTGCATCCAGCCTCTCTGTGTTTCCCATCCATTGCACTTTTCCTCATGCTCCTCCAACTTTGTTTTTCCCCATCTCACTAACACTTATAAGCACCTTGGAATACTCAACTTTGTGCTTCTCTCTTGGCGGTGGCTAATGCTGACAAGACTCATTATTTGTTCTGAAATTATCTCCTGAAATTTCCCATTTACTGAGGAAAAAGAAGAGCAAAATGCATTGATGACATGTTAAGGCTTCTACCTATCATGCACTTGCCCTTCCTTGCTTTTCTATTTATCTGTTTCTCTTTCAGAGCTCTTTGCGAGAAGGATTTTACTATAGGCCATAAGCAGAGCTCTCAGATAAGAGAGCAACAGTGATAATACTGCTTCCAAAGCAAGGGGTGATTTATACTCATTAAAAACCAAATTTCACATCCATTGAAATGTGTGATGCTAATTCAACTGGAAGCACTCAAATCATCTTTCAAAAATTAACGCTGCAATGACTGAGGCTGGCACAGCTTGATGAATTAAAAACATTATACAAACTTCACAGCCCCAGCCGTGTAGGTAAGGGTTATTCTCATTTTATGAATAGGAAACTGGTGTACAAAGAGGTGATGTGGTTTACGAAGTTCCTTTGCTAACCAACCCACCAGTATCAAACTACATCTGGGTCTGAAAATCTCTTCTCTCCCTGGTGACTAAGCCCAGCATGAGCTCACAGAACCCTGGGCACAGCAAAGGTGCCACTCCTCTGAGCCTTCCATCTTTAATGCTAAGTACCAATAGTCTATGTCACACAGGATTACTCTGATGACTCAAGAGTTACCCCTGAGTATCCCCAAATTACATTTTACCTTTGCTTGTCTGGTTTTAAAATGCAAAGAGTTTCTGTTAATGACGCACCATGTATGCAGCTCTCTGGTATATTCTGCCTTGCTCTTTGAGAAGGCCCAGAGTAACATATTTATATTTTCTCCAATACATGTGAATCTGTGCTAATTATTGCATCGATGACAAAATTATCTGAATTGTCTTTGACAAAGTAGAAGTAAACTACATAACATTCACTGCATACATAAACAAAAAAGACTAATCCAAAACATTCTATCATCAACTGCGACTCTTGAATATATGTTAGATTTTAAAAATAAAAATCTCACCATTTTGTTCCCCTAGTACAGACAAAACAAATGGCAGCCAATTCACTTCACTTCAAACAACATTCCTGCATACAAAGTTGGTGACATAATGAAGAAATGTATTCAAGCTATTACTAATTTAACATAGCTCATCAATACTTCTATAAGAAAGCTGTTTATGGCCAACAGTGTCACAACTGAATCTATGCATTGTAAATACAAATATATTTTATTCATAGAAAATTCTTGTGACTTCAATTATGCAATAAGTATTTATTTGGAATTCATTATTTTTTGTTTGATAACCATCATTAATTCATGTCCAACTGATTAATCCTGCTGTAAAGCTTTAGTGAACATTATACAGGATAAAATATAGATTTGTAAAGCTTTGTATTTTCCCTACAGCTTCAAGTGGAATGTGTGGACAATGACATAATACGTTTTCACACAACCACTGAGTTTTATGTTACAGGCTTTCTATTAAAAACAATGTAAATCTCTAGCAAACAATTTTTGATTTAAGACAACTTCAGCTGCTTGCTGCTTTTGGACTGCAGAAAGTTGTCTCTCTTCTCGGTCCCCTTTTCCATTTCTCTGTGAGATTCACATGCAGGGTGTTCCCTGCACCACCCCTCACTTTGCAGGCAGGCAAATGCTTGCTTCCCAAACCAAGCTCTCAGCACCACTGCCTTGCTTAGAAAGGGTGGGATGTTTAGGAATACATAGTAAATTTAATCTTCCTCCACAATTTTTCTTAAGCAGAGTGCTAAAATTTGTGTTGGAATATAAAGTAAGGTTCATATATTCCTGAAGTGGCTTTTCTTTTTATACTGTTTTTGCTGCAGTTTCCTGAAGCTCACCAAGAAATCAGCAGCAAAAAGCACAAATTAAAACAGCAAGTAAGTGACAGAAAAGTAAAGATTATGGGGGTACTGTTTTCTGTACCTTCTGTTCCACTGACAGGCCTACTTATCCAAGGAAACAAAAGTTCAGACTGATGCATAAAACCATTTCACCAAAGTTAAAAGCACAAGATAGGAAGATTTAAGTAGTCCAAACCAAAAAAAGATCTACTCATAAAACCAAACAGTGTTGAGATAATTTCTGATAAACAAGGGGAGCATGAAGCCAGAAATTAATGTACCAAAATAGCAACTTGGAAATTAAGCCCAATTAGTGAATAAAAATAATGATGGGATTTGTTCTTTCCCTTTTACTTTTTTTTTCCTTCTACATGCTAAGTTTCAGATCCTAATTTCAAGCTGACAGTAACAAAAGGCATGGACCAAAAGAAGTTGCTGTGCTGCACATCCAGGACCTGCAAATTCCCTTTTATTCCTATTTGGCCATAGTTACAGAAAGACAAAGCCCAGAATGCCAAACAGAGCAGTGAGCCCAGTGAGCTCATGTGGCCAGAGCTCCTCTGCTGTTTGCATCTTCCTTGGGACCTTTCTGGGGTTTGCCACTCATCTAAAGACCCCAGCTTTTCTGGACAGCACTGAATCTTTTGTTTTGTGAGCCCTTCATCAAAAAAAAAGCAGCTACAAATGACATTTTAATCCAAAACCATTAATATTTGCCAGCCTCAAACCAACAAGAACCACTGTCTTCTGAGTTCATACCATTGTTAGACTCATTTGTGAAGCTGGCTTTGGAAATTTCTAGCCCCACTGACAGCTGTATCATACACTCCAAGAATTTATTTTGAATTTGTCAAAACCACGTGTTCACTTTGCAATGAACCTGTGAAATTACATGTAGGACAAAAGACAAAGTGAAATATTTAGAGCCATAATTTATGTATTTATATTTTTAAACAGCTAATGTAACTTAACATAAAGAGAGAAGGCTTTCATATGGTAAAGAAAATCCAGAACATCAAATACTACAGTAATAGTGATTGCTTTTGATGGTAAAATATATTATTCATAATAATTCCTGCTAAATTTAATTAAAATATTTATACTGAAATATATTATTCATAAAACAAAGATTGGTTATCGGTCAGCAGTACCAAAAATCAAGATCAAAAATTTTAAGATTTTATGATTTCCTTTCATAAAGGAATCATTTATGAAAGGAAAGATATTGCTGGTTTCAAAGAAAATCAACCCAATGGAATATACAGATTGAAGCCAGGAAGAACAGTGTGCTTGTGCATTAGTGATGACACTGAATTTTAAAATGAAACCCAGGAGGTGGGAAGATCCTAAGTGGATTTAAAAAGCTCTCCTGTTTTCATGCAGTGCGTAAAAATACCAAACCAAATATTTTAAAAATGCATTACAGGTCTCGTCCATTAAGTTTCTTCTTGATGGGCTTTGGTTTTGGAGGAGTTGGTGGGTTGTTCTTAAGAAATCCATCTGGAAATGCACTGTGATTATCTCTCTGTGATGATAAGCATTTCTTTTTAATAAACTCTTGTTGCTCAGTGGTAATAATTCATTTTTCACATACTGTCAACCCATGCAGACATAAATATTCTCTATCCTAAAACACCAGCAAGGAGAGCATCTGCAATTCTTATTCTTTAGGATTTTACCTAGCCTGAAGTAGCAACACAGTCATCCTAGGGAACATCATCAGATGTGCAGCAAAAAGGGCTACTGCCATTTCTGTTAATCTAAGTCAGTTTCCTTACCACTTCCTTTTTAGTTAGGGAGAGAATTTCTTTTTGTTGAGAACTGAAGTGAGCAGATGGACATCATATTCTTCTGCAGTAACACTGCTTTACATCTCTTTGACAATATAACAGCACTGTATATTAGTGTAATTTACTCCCACTTTAAGTCTCCTTTTCACTGACAGAACAGCATGAAGAGATCTTCAACTAAGTGAAAATAAGTCCCCTGTGAATTCCAGGAAGAAATTATGACATAGTGAATGGAAAACAGTGAACAAATCTTAGATGCTGATGGAAACCATACAATTAAAATATCATTCTGACTTAAGGGCTTTCCAAGTATTGCAAAGTAAACAGGGATTATCTATACAGTTCACACTTAAACAACAGATCATGTTCTTTGATCTCCAGAGATGATAGCACCGAGGCACATGGTTGATATATTATGGTTCTGCACAAGCATGGCCTGGGAGGGTTTCAGTCTCTTGCAGCAGCAACCCAACACCTCCCTGGAAGTACTGATTTCCATGGGGATCATTCTCAGAAAAACAACAAAATTAAATCCTCTTTCTTGAAGGGTGATATCAAATGGTATTATTAGATATTGAGCACCTTCACCATGCCAAAGGTCCCAAGGTATCAGAGCCTGCTCTGCCTTGTTCAGCACAGTTATACACAATTAGAATCAGCGCTTCTGTCTGTGCTACCTCCAGGCTTAAATAAGCCCTCAAACTTCTCAGACTTAGCAGAGAAATTTTATAAAGGCAGATAAATGTCCAAAAGTTGCTGCCTTCGCATGCTCCAGTTGTCGCTCAGGAAGCTGGGAGGAGGAGGGTGTGCCAAGGAAGCCTCTCCCCTGCCCTGCAGTGTGTGCTGGAGGATGCAGTGAGCTCTGAAAATGATGCAGCTCAGGATGCAAACTCACCCGGGGCAGCCCAGAGATGTGGGATTTATTAAATTCTATTGCTAACAAGACTGTGTGTAGTACACACTCTCAAAGGATATGATTTTGCAGTCCTTACCTCACAGGCATACCAGCACACATTTTACTAACCACTCTGAGGAGGAGCTTCATACAAATGCAGAGAGTTGCACAAGCGCAGCATCTCGTGCTTTTTCCACACAGAGTTTACTACGCATGGAGAAGTAACTTGAGGTTTAAGATGCTGCAACACTCCCAGATATATCCATCTTATCCTCTAGAGGCTTTCCTTCTACTACTTCTTAAAATTGCAAGTAATAATCCTGCTCTCTGATGTGACAAACATTAGACAAATATTCCACCATTCAAATGATCAACTAACTTAGTTTTCTGCGTGCGTTCTATTGGTGTGTTTTAATAATAAGCCTTCAAAAACCTTGTGTGGTGTTTGTAGGATTTATCTCAGCTGCTTTCTTGATGTTTTTTCCCCAAAATTGGAAGGCCACTTACTTTGAGTTCTTCATGGCTGATTTCTTTCTCCACTAATGTTCAGTAGCTATTGTTTTATTGCAATGTATTTACAAGAAACAGGCAATTTTTAAGGTGCCAAGAGCTTCAAGCTTTGTTTGTTTATAGCTCCTCTGTGCACTGCTACATTTTTTCTTGGATTCAACTGCCAATGTAAGGGATTAAGGGGCTAAGCGAGTTTGACTGGTGCAGGAATCTTTCAAATATGTTCTTCTAGCTCAAGTCTTTCACTGGCACTTTTTACTTAACGATAACTGCCAAAATAAAAATCCCCTGGTGCAGCGGGAGTGACAAAATAATCACACTTTTCAGGCACAATTCAATATCTATTCACACCTCTGAAAAAAATAAAATAAAAGTTGACAAAATTATAAGCTCTGGCCTGTTGGCTTGCTTGTGCTGGGGTTTTTATTTAGGTTTTTAAATGCCACAAGTAATCTTCAGGTTATTAGACCGGGCTGGAGTTAGTGTTTGCTGACTTGTGTGCTGCCCACAGGGCAATAATTATTCAATTAAGCTTTTGTAAGTGAAAATAATTTTTCTTTAGGCTATCCTACAGAAATCTTGCACGAGCTCTCTCTTCAGTTACTGTCTTTTTTGTTTCAGACTACCTGAATTCTTTTTTTCTCTGCTGGTCCCCATATCCCAGTGATGTTTCTCGAGTTTCATCTCTAGAAATGGAAGTTATTCCTTGCATGACAGCTTTAACTATGTCTTTCCAGGGAGACTTGAGATGTCATTGTTGATGGAGAGAGTTATTTAGTAATAACAGCAACTAAATTCAGGGCCAGCCCCAAACCCAAGCCTGTGGATACAGATCATTCTTGACCAGTCCTGGTCTGGTCCTTGTTTTCCAGGCACAGATATTAAAGTTGTAAAAAAGCTTTAAGTGTTTTTCTTTAGCAAGGATGAAAATGGGTCCCTCTTGCTCTTATATGCTTCTTAGCTCCTGATTCTCAAAATGAAGCACAATTGTGTTCATTTAAACCTAGGTAAGTATGCTTTTTAAATAATTAAAAATGTTACCTACATTTTCAATAATAGATAACAGTATTGATACTCATACTGATACTCTTTGTGTTCATTAGAGTTAAGCATTCAACTACAAACTGTTTGGGGTTTTAATTATAAATTGCCCTACATCAAGACATTTTTAAAATATACACACAGACTGTTATTTGGTATAAGATGACTGGTGGGGTATAGCATAATGTGAAAGAGCAGGAAGCAAGAAAAAAAGAATCACCAGAATGAGAATCATTTTGATCACACAATTGAATGCCCATAATAAGACTCCTATTAAGATTTGTAGATGACACAGTGACAAAAAAACATATGGAAAGCCTTTAACTCTGGAGAAAGTTGTGTTGAAACAAGTACTGAGCAGAGTTATAGACAAGGGAGCACAGAGTACAGGTCCTACCAAGGGAATGACAGCTTGAAACCAAAAAAGCTGCAATTCTGACAAGGAAGTGCAGATTAAGTAGAAAGGTAATTCATATACTCTGTCATGATGCTGGATACAAATCAAAATAAACCCCAATTCAGTATCTGACAAAGAACAAACAAAGTGTAAGAACAAGCCAGTGTTACAGATTGTGTGACTACACAGTGTCTGGTAATCAAAGAGAGCTGAGAAATTAGAAGAAAAGTGTAAACATATGACAAGTGGAGTTTCAAGGTTAGAAAACTGTGTCTTATTATTGGTAGACAAAGACTTGATTTTTTCAGCCTACCTGAAAGAGGTCTCCAGTTTGTGTAATTCCATCATCTAAGCATCTCCACAGAGGGAAGAGAGCAATAAGAACAAGACAGAGAACAAGATCAGCTATGAGGCAAATATTCCTCACATTGAGGTGACTGACCACTACAAAAATCTATAAAGACCAGTCACAGATTACCCTATCTCTTGGCATTGAAGCCTTTCTGAAATATATACTTATTAAACAGTGACCTTCCCACAGTAACACTGGAGTGACATTTGTGACATGACATCCATGACCCAAATCACATCACACCACACCATCTGAGTCATAGAATGGCACTCTGCATATTTAAAACCTGTCAGAGAAAACACCCCATGTGTTTTACCTCTGTAACATGTGGAAATAACCGTATCTCAGTAAATTTTCCATTTACATCTCTTTCTTACTTTGTCTAAAAGTGTAATACTTCTTACTCAGAACCATTCCCTCTTGGCATGAGGGAAGCTTGATAGCTCTTGGCATGAAAGAACATGTGATTAACACGTGTGGGCTCGGTGTCCCTTATTTGAAAATACTCATTTGTATGGAATACAAATATGTCACATTTCCTCAGTATTTGAAACAGAACATTTATATTTATGAGGATATAAACTCATTTTCTCAAGTCTCCGATATTTGTTGAAAATTAATCATCCCCTTGCGAAACACATTCACTAGAATATTCATAGGAAGCAAACATAATGAATAATCATATTTAACTTTCATAATCAAAAGTTCCCAAAGCAATTTACAGGAAATAAGTATCATTATCCCCATTTATGACCAGGGAAACTGAGTCATAACATTCACTTGCTCAACATTAAATAGCAGAAATGTGTTACACCTTCAATTTCTGGCAAAATCCTGGAATTCGTCTTCCTCTAATGCATAAAGATAGTCAAAGAAAAAAAAAGAGTTTTAATTTCAATGAATATTAATATGTTTCTGTGATCTCCAGCAAGATTTCCCTCAAGCAACTGATAGTTTTCCACAGTGTTCAGCATGTCTGTTTTTTTCAAGGCCTATCCATTTCCACTTGAATTCCTGAACTATTATACTAAAAATTTGTGAAAACTTAAAACAGGTTTCTTGACATTATTTGCAACAATGTTGACACCAGAAATACTATGCACAGCCTCTCTAACAATTTTTACTTCTGCTCTAAAGTTTTTTTTTGTTTATACAAAGAGATTTAATAATGACACAAGGCCACACTAATTAAATTTTGCATAATCTAGCAGTTATCACTTTAAAAAAATTATAAAGGGAAAACACCTTCAGTTTAAATTTGAAATGTTTCAAATTCATAAGATATTCTTCTTCTATTAACCATTATAATTTTAATTAAGGCTAAAGAATTCAATCCATACAGAAAAAATAATTTTATCTTCATTTTCACTGAGGGGAGCAAAAAAAATCAGATTTGCTCCACTAAGAGAAAGGAGAACACTGAAATTGTAAAATACTTCATAGGCATATCTTTTCCATTTATGTATGTCAAGTTTGATGATGAAGTCAGTTCACAGCCCTACTTAACGAGCAGAACTGTATATGTACATATTCTCTGTCCTTACTGCTGAGTTTAATAGTTCCTTTTAAAGAGATATATGCCAATGTAAATATAGTTAACATAAAATAATTATATTCACAAAATATTTGTTAAATTTACTTCTCCACATAAAGAGTGAAAAATAAAATCTCCATGCTCTGCTCAGTGATTTTAATGTGAAACTGCTGGTGAAGTCGTCAACACATTCTCGGTGTAATACATTAAGCCAGCATGTGTGGGTGTCACATAATTGCAGATAATTTAGTGACTGAATTCCTTTAGGGTTTTAGAGTCCTACTATGTTTTTGCTTGGATACCTCTTTTCTGGGACATTAAGACATGGTTGTCAAAAGAGTAGATGAAATAAGCTTTTAATGTTTTATTGCTGAATAAGAGTTTGAAGGAGTTGCTCTGCCTCAGTATCCAGGGTTTACAGCTGCAAAGCTGTATTTTCTCTCACACACACTCCGTCTGAAGCTGTGTACTGAGGGCGAAATTAATTTTGGAGAAAACAATGCAGAATTTTCTGGATTTGATCACAGGTCTTACATTGCTGTATAATCTGATATGATCCCCTTCTTTAATGTACACACTTGTTCCTCTGCACCAGGAGCTGCTTGCTACCAAGGCTGGCCCATAAGGAGTCCTGAGGAAGCTGTTCTGATTACAAAAATGGAGCAAATCACATTGTGCCCTGCTCCTAGGGCAAACACACCCCAAAAATCACATTGTGCCCTGTTATCAATTGTTCTGCTCCTACAGCAAATATGCCCCACATGCACAGAGCTTGGAAGAGGGACTGGCAATGGATGGGAAGGTGGTGAGGAAGGTATAGCAGCAGCAAAGGGAAAACTGAGTGAAATGTGGGCCCACTGCTCAATAAGGTGAAGGATGCAATGCTGAGGAGTACAGGAAGGGTTCAGGGAAATAAAAGCCCCAAGGTTTGCTCATAGACCTCCTGGGGCAGAGCAGAACTCCCCACAACAAAGGATGGCTGAGCTACATTTGAGCAAACTCTCACACACACAAGTTTAAGCAACGTGACGGGACAGATCTGAAACCTTGGGTACACAAAGGACATCAAACCAGGTAAAGCCCAGTGGAGAACTGCCAGCACAGGCAGTGACTGCTGCACATACCCTTACAGAGAGGCTGAGAGTGGTTTTCTCCTGCCTGGAGAAGACACACAAGGCGACTTTCTGCTTTGTAGAATTGCCTACTAGAAGAGGTAGAGATGGCAAAGCCAGGCTGAAGAGAGTGGAAAAGGAGAATCTTTACCCTTGGAGATATTCCATACTCATCTTCAAGGCCACGAGAAACCAAATTCAATTTTCAAACAACATAACTACAACTTGTTGATTTTAAACATCAACATGATTCTGCTTTTATCCACATGTGACCTCATAAAACATAATATCAAGACAACTATAATCTACTGATTGTAACAATCAACCTGATTAGGATTTCAAAATGAGCATATAACATCAACATAATTATAATTGGTTGAGGACTGTCAGAGTGTTTTTTTCTCTGTATGTCAGTTGTTATTAAAACTTCAGAAGAAAGACTCGCTAGTACTTTCCTAATTTGCATAAATTCTAAAATTTGGATACCAGGTTCTAAGGTCTTTCATTCTCAAACTTATTCCCTGAATACCTTACCTTTAAGGACACACCCACATTCAAGTTTTACTGACCTTGTTTGGATGATCCAAAATGTGGAGGAGTTTGGGAAGGAACAGAAGATGACAATGAAAGAGTTTCCAAGAAATCAAATAAGTGAAACTAATGCCATTTTGAAACATGTCATACTAGCCCAGCTGCCACAAAACCTCAAATTCTATAATATTCTGCATATTAAAGTAAGTATCTACAAACCTGGGGGAAAATCCTATGGGCTTAAGCTGGTGCAGATGAAGTGGAAAAATAGAAACACCTCAATGGAGGAAACAGTCTGGAAAGCTGAGTGAAAAGTCAGTCTACTGCAAATTTAGTGCATGATTGTGAGGCAAATAAAAGGTTAGGAGCATCTTGGGTGATTTAGAAATGAAAACTCAGGGTGCTGAGAACAACTCCTCTATACTTCTGGGAGTTATGCATCAATTCTTGACAGTTCAGTGCAGAAAGACAGGTGCATTTGACAGATGTACTTTTTCTGCAAGACTGAATGAAGAAAATTCCAGACGATTGCAATAAAACACTCATTTCATCCTCCAGAACTGAACAGAGGAGGGTGTTGAAACCCTAGCAACACAGAGCTGAAACATAGCACTAAAACATGCAAACAACTGAAAGGAGAGAAGGCATGAAATCCTACTGAAGATTTCATCTGATCTTGCACTGAAACAAAAGGTAGTGATTTTATCTAAACTGATCAATGACCATTCCTTCATTCACTGCACAGGGGTGGTTAGAGTATTGTTTTCCCTACACAATCTAGTGAGGGTGCAGGTTTACAGGATATTCCCTCCCTCAGTCACAGAGTCGTGGTTGCCTTGGCTTTCTTTCCCAAATTACGTGGAGCTAGCTAGGGCTCTAAATCCAGCTAGCTGGCTGACTGCTGCATGGGAGAATCTGCCTACAGCTTTCATAAACTGCATCTAAGAGCATAATGATTAACATCATCATAATTGTTATTATTAGGCCATTCCTCACCTTATTCTACCAGAAAACCGACTCCAGAGTTTTTTCCCATCCTGCAAAGATCAGTGAGCAGTGAGAAGCAACAGGGTATAGAAGGAAGACAGAGTATACACCTGACATCATTTGAAGAGGTAGCTGTTGTAACATACAAAAAGCAGCAAAAATGACCATAGACTATCAATTCTAATGTGTTCTGCTGAGCGTGCAAAGTGACAAGGACCAGGGGTTAATTAAAAATATGTGTTTTGATTCATATGAAGAAACAAGCTGATTGTGGGATTAAATAGGCTACAGAACAATTTGTATCCCAAAGGAAGAGCTAGAATTTTCATCACTTGAAACTTAAGGAAAACACCGAATAAAACTGAGAATCCACAGTAGAACAGCCACATCATGGTTCAGTAAAGCAGAACAGTAGATAATTCTACACGTCAGCCTGCTGTGTTTTCTGCCCAATAAAACCCACTCTTACTCAGCCTGCAGCCTATTTTCCTGCAGCTTTTTATTGACTGTCACTCCCTTTCTCTTTGGTCTTTTAAACCTTTCAATGCAGCACCTTCACTTAACAGAATGATCACACTCCTCTGTAGCTGAAGCACCAACACCAAGCAAATAAACCCCAAACTTTTGTTTGTCTGCCATGACAGAATCTTCTACTCTTTCAAATATTATGTTCAACACAGCCCAACTGTTTGAAGAACAGTTTGAAGAAGCTTGTAAACTAAATGGCTTACAGATGTTGAGCCATTGTGAAGATGCAAACCTTGCTCAAAGAAACCCTTGCAAACCTTATCATTGCTTACCACTTATATTACAGTCATGCTTTAAGATTTGAAGCAAGTAAGATCATACTGAAACAGAACAGATGCAACAAAACTGTTCTTATTCTCACCACTTTTCTTAAACAGATCTTAGTGCAAATTTCTTACTGTTAATGAAACCTGAATTATGACTTAAGCTTCTTTAAGGCATCTGATTACTTAGTCATCTAACTAGTAATGCCTAACAAATTAAAAAAAAATCATATATAACATCTTCTGCCCCTTCTAGGGTCCTCACATTTTCTGCAGAGGAAGAAAGGCAGTCAGCGCTTGGAACAGTTTTCTATAAACTTATTTTTGCTACCAGAGAAATTTATTTTTACTGGATAAGAATTTCAGCTACTAACCCAAAATATATGTGCTTTACAAACCATGACTTATATTAGAAGGATTTGTGAAAAACAGCAGACTTGTCACAGTGATGCACTTGGTAAATGCAAGCCTCCTCTATCTGTGTACAGTATTGTGAAAGAAAGGAATTGCTAAACAAATTACTGCATTTCGCTACCCAGCAGGGTAATAACCATAGCAACATCTCACAGAAGAAGAGGAAGGTTGAGAATTGTAGCTCTGGGATTAGATATTTGTAGACTCCATTTTGAAGAGAAAATCTTTATTTAATTAAAAGTTTATTTAACTTTGAAGGGGGGAAAAAAACCCTCTTGTCTGTCTATAATAAATTAGATAAAATAATAGAAAACTATAGAACCTTTCAGAAATTATCCAATACTATTTTAATATTTTTTAACATTTAAAAAAAAAAAAAGTTAGTTACATCTGTACAAGTAGCTGTGCAAATATTAATCAAATACATGAAGAGAAAAAGTGAATATCCACAAGTTAGGCAACACAATTTTCAAGATGCAGCTCCTTTTGGGACTCATCACCTTGTAAAAAATGTATCTACTAATATGGTTATGAGCACAGTTTGGCTTGTTTTGTATTTCTGAGCTTAGAAGTCAGTTTTACCATTTAAAATTAATTTGATAAGCTGGTGGGCCATTTAAAAGGTGAGTTCAGAGACACTTAGACTGCAAAAGTGTAAGAGTTGAGGTTTGTTTGGGTTTCAGAAGAACTAAAAAGTTCGCCTATCTGAAATTCTTCAGGCCTTTAACTGAGAAACCTTCCTGAATATTTCATTCCCAAGGTCTTTGGAGATGCACTGCTCTTTCCAGTGCCCGTTGAACTTAAAAAGGCAAAGACGCAACCAAAGCAAATTAATTGTATTTGAACTGTGACACCCAGAACCACAGAAAGCTAGAAGAGATCTCCAAACTCTTGTTCAAAGCAAGTGCAGTCAAGGCAGGTTGCCAAAGTCTGTGTCCAGGAGATTTTAGACATCTCCATTGCTCTGTGAGCCTCATTCCAAAAATTTACCTCTCCTACAGTGATTATTTTTTTTTCCTTGCCTTCAGTGTTAATTTGCCATATTCCCACCTGTAGCCTCTGGCCCTGTTGCTGCATTGCCCAGTCCAGCTGCACCAGGACCTGCCCCCTCCTCAGGCACTGCAGAGCACAGGTCTCTCTGTCCTGGCCCTTCTCCTCCCCAGGCTGGACAGGCACAGCTCTTGCCAGTCCCTGCTCACACAGCCTGTGCTGTACCCCAGCACCTCTAGAACCTCTAGAATTACATCATCCCATTGGGAAATGCTCCATCCAGGGGAAGGAGACAAGCATTCCTACCTGGATAAAAATCTGGGAGTTGGAACACCAAGCAGCCTTTTCCACTGGATTCTCAGAGGAACACCAGGCCCATCTATCACCTCTGGACCTTCAGTGAAAAACTCCACATTTCTGCAGCAGCATCACTTCAACAGAGCCACATCTGCCACTGGGACTGCAGCCACCATTGAATGGCACTGCCACCAACACCCTGACCCACAGGGTGTCAGTTGTATCCTGACTCTGTCAGTGGGTTTTGTTTGTTTCTTTTTGTTCTTTGTAATACTGCATGTGTTTTTGTTTTATTGTTTATTTTAGTTCCCCTAATAAAGAACTATTATTCCTATTCCCATATCTTCATCTGAGAGCCCCTAAATTTCAAAGTTATAATAATTCACAGGGCAGGGATTTAAATTCTCCATTCCAAGGGAGGCTTCTTCTTTCCTTAGCAGACACTTGTCATTCAAACCACAACACAGTGTCATCCTCGTACCAGCCCCAAACCCACAAAGTGCCCCAGAACTCGCAGGTAACTTTGACTCCCTGCTACATTTATATCAAGTTAAAGGTTATTTGAATTAATGACTGACTCAAATCCATCTCAGGTGAAATTACACAGTAAATCTTGAGTATTTTTAGTACATAAAGGAACATTTTGTTCCTATGTTCTGGATGTACAATTTAGATTTCATTTCTTTCTAGAAGAGAATGTCAATGCATGTTTTTCTTTCTATTCTATTTTTTAAAAACTTTTCTACTCTAAAAATATAAATTCTTGTAAAAGATTGCTGTCCCTCCAGTTCTGAAAGCATATCAAGGTAGATAAATTCTTCCTTCTTTTTTTTTTTTTTTTTTTTGCTGCTGCCTGGCCTCTGCAATGCGATTGCTTTATAGAATGCCATTACAACAGAGAAAAAAACTTTCCTTGAATTCTCTGAGAGCAAAATGATCCTTACAGAGAACAGACAGGTAAAAGAACAGAAACACCTAACACAGGCTTGTTCAGTCAGAATAATACAGCTAAATTAACAAATTTCCGAAGTATGACATAACTAGCTAAAGAAATGGAACCACAGGATTTTTTGCATTCACATTTTTAACATATTAATATGTGAAAAGTTGGAGTTTTTTTTGCAACTAGAATAACTTACTGTCAATACAAGGATCTAGTGCAGTGTGCTGAATACATTGCAAGCTTATCTTGATGCATCTTGAACTTGTCCTTGTCACAAACAAGAAATAAAGTTCTTACTGTGGATGCTGTTTCTCAATGGACGAAGGTCCATACCTGAAGTATTTTATATAAAGCACAAAGTGAAATGGCAGCAGCAGACAAAAGTATCAGAGCATTTACAAAGAGGTGTTATTAACTTATTATTTGATACAGACGGTTTGTTAATATTTTATGCTTCTAAAACCACTCAAGGTGGTGCATTTCCATCACAGCTGAACTCCCCAGTTATGGGCAGTGACTATTTTCAGATGCCTATAACTTGATTCACTATGAAAGTTATTGTAGGCATCTAAAATACGCATAAAACCCGTTTTTGTCACTTCCTTGATGCATAAAGCACTTTGGGACGAAACAGAAAATTCATTGATCTAAACATTATACAGTACATAGTACAGAGACAAACATAACTAGCTAGATATCATTGTGAAATTAAAATATGAGATTGCTTTCAATTTTTTAGTTAATAAAAGATAAAGGAAAAAATACAAGCCATTCTCTCCTTCACCTTATGTGAAGCAAGAAGTCTATGAAGTACCTGCAATATTCATCAAACTCCCTGAGTTTACTAATTGCTTTTACTATATTCAAATGATAAGGAATGACTGGATTAGTCCTTTCTGGAATTTAGTATCATTGAAATAACTTCATAACCCTCTGCAGATGCAGGCAAGGCATAAGAGTGAGGAACAAAGAGACAATCTCCAACTGAGACTTTTAAAATTCTATTTCATACATAAATATTCAACTGTTATGGAGAACATCTCCATACAAAACATCTCCTAAAACTCCTAAATACTAGAAGTAATGGTCAGAATTGGTATGTTCTCAGTGGCCTTTCTATAGTAATTTTGCCAACTCATTTACTCATCTAATTTAACATATCTCACAGAAACTTCAATTGAAAACAGAATAGAATTGTTCTGAGGCAAGAAAATTTAAATGATGCTCTTATAAATGGAAAATCAGTGTGTGTAATCTTTTTTTTAGCAAGACCCCGAAATGAAAGGCTTCTTAAAATGTAAATATCAGCCCTGTGTTTTTCCTCCAGACTTACCAGAAAAAGTTCCTCTGTACCATGAGATATTAGCTCAATTTTGTAATATGATGTCGGGTTAGATGTGACAGTAATCAACAAAAGAATATCTTGAAAAAAGCCAATTCCACCTTTAAACATGTGCCAATCAGTCATATAATTAACAGTCACAACTTAGTAGTTTTTCTCACAGAAGTGGATACTATTTTGATATTCTCTCTTCACTCTCCTTTTGCAGTTTCATCTATGATACAGTATCAACTCAGTAGTGTCTGCAGAAGAATCATGTTTCTTAAAGAGGGAAAACACATTCAAATGAAATATTACAAGCTTCCAAGAAGGAGAAGAAAGAAAGAATCTCCCAAGGGAAACTCAATATAAAACTTACATTAGTTTTTAGTTTGGTGGTACAAACAGATCATGGTTTTTAAGCTCTGTCACATCATGTGCACTGCCTTTGTCTGCAGGATCCTTCTCTCCTGAAGTCTTTTCCATATCTACAGAAATCACTCACACTTTTCCTGGAAGTCCACATAGGCCTCCAGTTGCTTGAGAGAGAGATTATTAATAACCCTTCTATTTACCCACAAGAGTCACCACAGAAGTGTAGCTGACAGTCATGTTGAAACAAAAGGAGAGAATTACATGCAATGAAACCAAAGACATCATGAAAGCAGAATGCAACATGCTTTGAATATGCTTAGAGAGAGAAAAATGTAAAGATAAAGGAGAACCAGAAGTTCCTTTACTAAAATAGGACAGTTAAAGACAGATCATCTGAGTGTGAAACAGATGATCATCAAGATGTCACTTCACTAAGGCATAAATTTATTTATTCACTTCAAAGGTCAGAAATTTTAAAAGGTTTTTGATTACCAGAGATAAGTAGAAAGGAATAGCACAAGTGCATATACAAAATGTAAAACCTAAGAGCAAACAGACACAACAGGCTGACTGAAGTGATTCTCAAAGTGTATCAGTAATATGAGGAGGACACACATATGCAAAGGGAGAAAAACATAAATAATCACACTGAACTGCATGGTTAGGAAAACCTAGTAAGAGGAAAATTGAGACGGCAAAAAATTTAATATTTTTTTACTTCAGTCTGCACTAGTGATGTAATTGCAAGCAGGCTGCCAGTACAGTTAATACCAGTGAATCTAGGCAAAAAAAAAAAAAAAAAAAAAAGAAAACAGGAAAAATAATCTAGGACTTTCTGAATAAGTTAAATTTAATTTCAAAACAGCTAGGGTGTATGTACTTCATTACAGATCTGACTGAGACAATGTCAAAATTAATTGCCAGTTGCAACTCATGACAGCGGTGGAGTACTGGACAGGCAGAAAAGGGAAAAATTTTGTTTCTATCTGCATTTAAAAATGGGGAGACAGAAAAAAGGGTCAGACAGCTCCAGAAAAGTGTCCTTACTTTCCTGAAAAAGTACTGAGATAAATAATCAAACTAGTGGCCAACTTCTAGATTATGAGATTTGGCAAAAAACTAGTCCCTAGAAATACATTTAATTTCTTTCTGTAACAAGGTAATGGACACTTGAAAACCAGGGTGAAAAAAAGAAAAGGGAGAGAAGGGGGAAAAAGATCTCGTCTGATACTTGTAACTTTGTGTACATTCCTTTGAGCTAGCTCAGGAAAAAAAGGAAAATAAAAACAAGGCAACAAATAACAGTCACCAAACTTAAACCCTTGCAGACTTGATTATTCTACTACTAAGGCAGTACTAATAAAGATGGAAAACAATTTTCTACACTTGTTAGGTGCCCACCATTAGAGAGGGAATATCAAGCCAAGTTCCTTCAGTGACTGCCTTGGTGTTCCTGTTTGATGGTTTTAATAACAGGATTAGAGAGTTCACATCTTTTTTTGTGAAGAAAATAGAGGAGTGCAAGAAGTTCTACAAGAACATAAAAGTAGCCTGAACAAAACAAACACCCCTAGAAAAACAGTGAGAAAAAAATTGGAGAAGTAATCTAGAAAAGTGAAGGCAATTCAAAAAGGAAAAAAAAAAAAAAATAGTGAGTAGTCAGCTAACTAGGAATCCTGAAGACCTGATCAGAAGGCTGTAGCAGATCATAAGTTGTTTATGACTCAGTAAATGTCATGGCCTTACAAGAACAGGAACAATTTCCTCCAAGGCATAAAAACACACTGTGTTCCACAAATAACAGTTTGTCTAGATGTCATCTGAAATATTGTATCCCAGTGCTGTCCAAGAAAAAGCTAGACAATTTGCAAAAGTAATTTTTAAAAAATTAAAGACAAAAAAAAGGAAAACCACTTAAGAACCAAAGCTATTAAATTTGTCCTACAAGAAGAGCTTTAATAAATTGACTGATAATTGTTGATTCATAGGCTACAGAAAAGCAGAGAGAGAGGAGATTTGTTAATAGTCAATGTTCTAAAATGAAGGAAAGAATCCATTCACCATTTTTACTTGGGATATCACAGGAACTAATGAGCTTAATTTACAGCTAAGGAGACTTAGGTTAGATATTAGGCAAATCTTTGTAATTGTAAGGACACTTAAGCTCAGGATAGATTTGTCTAAGGATGCTGCAGAGACCTCATAACTGGAGATCTTTAGGAGCAGTTATGTCCTCATCTGTCAGGGATGGAAAGAATACACTTGGTTCTGCTCTGAAGCAAGATGACAGAGGAGATGGCTGAGATCTTTACCTGCTCTTCTTCCTCTGGAAAAAATTAATTTCCTAAGTAGGATCTCAAATGGACCGACTCCCAGTGTGGGAGATGGATTAATTCCATGCATAAATTTCAGCTACCTAAAGTGAAGTAATAAGAAATACTAGCACAATATTTTACTGCAGAAAAGATAAGGTGTCCAGAAAAATTAAAGCAAATGGAGCAATCTCCTAGATTTGCCTAGATAAAGGCATTAAAAAAGAGGTTGTCCTATTTTGCCTAGATTATTTTCACACTTGTAGATGTATAATGTTTGGTGCACTCCATATTACTCACAGTTTTACAAGGCCATTATTGCAAAAAAATTAATTTCAGAGAGAGTATTCTTTCTTTCTTATCATAATCTGACATGATTTTTCCTCACTGTCATCTCTCTGCCTACCAAACTTATAGCACACTCCCAAATGGGAATTTACAGAGCTGTTGCTTTTTCTTTTCAAAGGTTAAAATTTGTGCTGAGAATAAAGCATTTTGCATCATCATAGCTGAGCTGATGGAATTTTTTTTGTTCAATAAACTCCATGTATATTTCTGAGCTGTATTCTGTTAAGAAGCTGGAAACAGTGAAGGGATCAAACAAAAAAAAAAAACAAAAAAAAAAACAAAAACAAAAAAAAAAAAACAAAAAACAAAAAAACAAAACAAAAAAAAACAAAACAAAAAAAAGGCAGTTTCTGCCACAGTCAGATCATACAGTCACTGGGCCACCTCGGCAAATTTCTCTTGACTGAGCAGTAGATTCTTCTGATCCCCCTGTTGCAAAAGTATTCATTCTGATCTACGTTAGCCTGGAAGTTTTCAACTGCCTTGGTGGTCCTCAGGTTGAAATTTGGTAAAAAGATATGTAGAATTCCAGCTGGCTGACAACAACTGTAGAGACATAACCTCCAATGGCCCCTCACCACTCAAACTGCCTAGTTTTAAACTCTCCTTCCTTTAGAAGAAATCATAAGAATTGAGGACTTAAAAGCTACACCAGGTCTTGTAAGTAAGGACAAGAAATCAGCCTATAGAAAAATCTAACCCTAAGTCCTCATAAAACAGGGATGAACCTTAAACTGAATATTCTTTTGATGCTAGAAAAAGCTCTGAAACCACAGAAAATCTATTTTGACAACTGTAGGAGTTAAACTCTAATTTCAGATGCGTGGCTGTCAAAGAAAAATCCCTGTTTCTATGCCTACAGAGATTAGAATCTGGCAGATGATCTAAAATCCCAGCTAAATATTCTTTTTATAGAGTCACCTCCTAGTCCCCTTATTCATATAAGGAGTCTTGCAGCATTCAAGAACAATAAGAGGGATTTGGCTCATCTTGCTTTTGTGTCCAATAACATGTTGTAATATAAAATCGATACAGACAAGCGCATATTAAGCTGAAGGTCACTCCTATGGCAGGTAACTCCTCACTCAACAAAAGCTCCTGTTTGTTCATCTCTGCTGCTCCTGCACTTGGTGATTTCTGAATGTCATTTGCCACGTCTGTCTTGAGGTTCAGCAACAAGAAATGGAGCAGCCCACTAGGATAGAAGCTGCACTTCACAAGGAAGGGTTTTGCACCTTCAAACACCAACATGGGTGTTTTCTTGTGCCCTATAATAGCACTTTGATGAACAAGTTTGCCATCATCAGACTCGTGTTAGAGGCCAAAAGTGACTTTCCACGATACACAAATGTGTCTTTGAACAGAGGAAAGAATATTTCTTGTGATTATATAGGCCATAACCATAGCACACTGCCTATGTGAAACTGGAGACTGAAAATGTATTTATTTCCAAATGTATTAAATGCCTAAATTTTTACTCCAGAAAACTTCAGCCTGAAGTTTGGAAGCCTCAGAAAGAGTGATTTATTTCCAGAAGTGCTAAGCATTTCCAGGCTTAACTGAAGCTCAGCTAATTATTCTGATAAAAACTATAAGCTAATGAACCCAATAATGAAAATACTTCATTATGACTAATACAGTATTTTAAAAAAACCTTTATTTTTTCATGACATTTCTTACTGAGTACCCAAAAAAACGAGGCACAAAATTTATCACATTGAAGGCTGTGCACTTGCCTTTCAGTCTACCTAGAGCTGACAAAGAATCCAACAAGGTTTAAGTTAGAATAAATTTGATTGTGAATATTAATGGTGAAAGAAAAATATTTTGTCTATATGCAGCCTGAGTGAAATGCATGCCAAAGTTCAGATACCTGCAATATAATTCACAATGCAGAGAGGTGATTTTAAAAAATGAATTACACTAAAGAAGATGTCATCCTCTGCTGGCAACATTAAAATATGGAACCAGCAGTAAAGTGACTTAATACAAATACCATCTAATTCCATGATCTGCACAAGGACATTGTGATGGTGTTGGTATCTCTGTTCTACATTTTCAGGTAGAAACTAATTGGGCCACTTCTGAAAAAACTCTATTCTATAATCCCTTTGCCTGTATTCTTTGTATGAGAACATAAGAGGAATTCTTTTTTTTAAATTATAACATCTGATATATATTTCAAAATACAGTGTGGGTTATGAAACCTTAAAGTTCTAGAATGTGAAAGAGCCAAACCTAAAATACTCCTATCCTTTCCAAATAAAATCAGTCACTTGTGGAAGCTGAAACTGGCAAGCTCTACTATACAAACATATTTAGTTATTTTACACTTTCTTTTCTCAGGTACTTGCTGACATTGTGGTTTTCTTTTTTTTTTTTTTTTTAACTGAAACTGTAGCAATAACTAAGTTTAAACTCATTTTAGATACAAAATTCCAGAATCTCATTACTTCTGACACTACATGGCATTTTTCATAAAAATAATTAAGTTGGCCAAGGAACAAAGTCAGCCAAGACGTTGACATAATGCAGTTACATGAAACTATTCTTCATGCTAGAGCCCTCCTCTAAGAGTACCCCACTGTAGGAAGGCATCAGGCACATGTTACTTAAAAATATCTGGGGGATCTGAGTGTGTTAGTGTTCCCATGCTGGTCCAAACACAGCAGAACCATTCTTACTCACGTTGTAGCAGTGCGTGGTACATGCACTCCATCTTCCCTGAAACAACACAGCAAGGGTGGGAATAGATGGGGCTTATTTAGGGATACATATGGCACTACTGAAAGCAAATGTTTACTTTGCAAAGTGTTACGGAATGCATTTTCTTCACTTCTGACAGCTCAAAAATTACACTCATCTCCATCCCTGTGCTGCTTTCTCCTCAATTTCCACAATACTTTAAGATTTTGCTCATGAGTTGTTTCAGAAAAATTCTAGAAAGCCTCTCAGAAACTTTATCTTTTTAAAGGACTTGTCTATCCCATGTGCATTTTCTTGACTTTGGCTACTGCTTTCTCCAGAAACTCTTGTCTCTTCAGAACAATATCCCTTTATCAGGCAGCACCTACCGGATTCTACTCCCATGGATATTTCCAATGAGACAGCAAAGTCACCAAATAAAACTTTCACAGACAGTTCCCTCAAACATAACCAGACAGAATAAACCCATACTTTCTTCCTTTCCTCATCCATAGCTGTTGATTCAACACTTGCTCAGCATGCACTGAATTTATTCCACCATGTGTCAGCAGCTCTACACCTGCCAAGTGTCTGAGTAAGGAACAAGCAGAGAGAGCAAGCACTGGGAGACCTGTCCCCACTCCCATTCCTGCTGCTGCTATCCTGCCTCATTTCAGATTTGTTCAAAATATTACCCCTGACTTCTCTGTAGAATACAGCCAGCATATACACATTTCAGTTCCTTTTTATTCTTACTTTTTTCTCCCTCTCTTTCTCTCCTTTCAAGCAGCTGTGTTTCTGGAGTTTCCCTGGGGAAAACCTTAAGCTTGAAAGGGCTTCTTAATAACCTTGCTCAGCCCTGCACAGAGGAAATTAAGCCATTCTGCACATTCAGCATTTACCACTGTGTTCTGCAATCCAAAGTTCTCCTACACACACACAGTTTGCAGTCATTTGGGGAGTGACTCCATCACCTTAGAGAAGCGCAGGTGAATTTTCATTTCTCTGTGTGAATTTTTTCCTAAAGATGTGGGTAGTAGTTCATATACAGAATACAAACAACTCTAAACATAGCAGAACCTCTTTACATGGCTGCCAAAGAGATCTGTCATGCAAATAAAAATCATACCAAATGAAAACAATTAAGAGCCTTTGGCTCTCAGATTATTCTCTGCTTGATTAAGTGCAATGAGTGCCTTCTCCCCTTAAAACAAACAAACAAAAAAAACCAAACAAAAAACCCCAAACCCAGCTTATTCCTTTTTCTCCTGCTCCCTTTTCTAGTGCACTGAAGTTTAGGGAATTCATTCATTAACCCCTCTTAGCTGTTTTCCCTCCAGTCTAAGGGGTTGATACTTAGGGACACAACCCTCCTTTATTTACATACCAAGACTGAGAAACTGGCTGTCTAATTTGGCTCCATCCCAGGCAGCCGGACTGCGAAAAGCACAGTCAAATTGCTCAGCTGCTCTGCTCGGTTGGGAAGCTTGGAGCCTGGCACTCAGCTCAGAGCTCACAGTAATTCCCAGCCAGACTGTCCAGAGAGCTTGGAGAAGGCTCAGATCAAATTTATTTCTTCTGGTATATTAAGGAAATCAAGTGCCAGAGCTGCTGGGTTTTCTGCCCTGTTAAAATCCATGTTTCCTTGCACGGGCAAGATTGCCAATAAAGAACCAAGTTCTTTCCAGACAGATGACATACAAGGAACACCTAAAAATGGTGACACATTCTGCATGTAAGACCACAGAAAGAGACACACATGGTGCATAAAACCTTTGCTTCCCTAATTTCTGCACACTCAAACCCTCATCCAACACTTTTGCTACTCTGCACTTACTGCCATGAGCCATCTTTCCCAGCTTCCCAAATGTCTGCAGTTGAAAGAACATCTCTGCCTTGACATTTGTAAGCGCAGCAAGCTGTGCCCCTCTGAAGTCACCCACCCTTCTATTTCTCTGTATGACTGAGTGACCCCTGTAAAGCATGAGCACAGAGAGATGGAGTCCTGTGTACCCAGGCTGATTCCTGTTCCTCCCAGACTGAACAAACACATTGAATGCCCAGGGCTGCCTTTGCTCCACATATTTCAGGCAGCTTTCCATCACTTGCAGCAGGCCACTGACAACCCCTGACTAAATTATTGCCCATTGACATCTCCTTAATCAGAAACCACACAGTTCTTTTAACCCTCTTTCTGCCTCCTCACTCTCCCACAGCAGCAAGCACTGGGTAAGTAGGCTGAAGCACCACATTACAGCAAGCACTGGAATTGCAGAGGTGGATTCACTCCAAATGTTTTTCTTGCTTAAGCAGCTACTCCAGCAGAGAGGCAGAGAAGGCTTGGCAAGACGCAGGAAGGGGAACTGGAAATTCTTTCCTCTGCTTGAAGCAGAGATACAGCAAGCACATGGTTCAAGGATGAATTAAGCACCAATGTGCCCCCAAAATACTTGTCAGCTGGTCTGTGACTCCTATATAGCAAGCTCTCTCCGTGTGATTTTGTTTTGCACTTAATTGACATGAATCAGATTCCTAAAAAAACCCAAAATATAGGCTCTCAACTCTTAATAACTGCTGTGAAATAACTGGATTTTACAACTGTTTCACAAATATACGTAAAAGCCTACCATGGTAATTTTATTTTATTAGCTACAATGGAATCCAAAAGAACCAGGCTATGGAATTCTTGAACACATCCCAATGATTTACAAGGAAATTTATTACTAGAGGTTTCCAGATGTCCTGAAAAAGTTTAGTACCAATCTGACACAAAGAAACTGCATTGTTCTCTTCTTGCAACGTGTCTACTTCAGCATCAAGGAGTTGAACACAAAATCCTAATCTACTCATTGATATCATCAGCTCCTGACTTCTGATTTAGGATTTCAAAAAGAAGAGAGGTAAATTAAAATTTTACCCTAAATTAAAAAATAATGACATTTTTTATGAGGGAGGCAATTGCATTGGTGTAGTGCAGTCACAGAATGAGAAGCATGCGGGCCATAGCTCTGAGCAGAGTTTGCTGAAAGGATTGCTTAAGTGATTAGAGGACCACAGATTGTGTTCAATATTCATAGTAGTGAGTTTCAGGAATAATATCCAAATGCACAGCTAAATAAGTTATCACCTGGCAAGGAGCACAGACTGAAAGTACAAACCCAAAGTACCACTTAATGATAAAGCCCATTATCAATCCCCTTTGCTCTCTGTAATGTTTTGGAGCACTCACAAATCTGAGATTCAAAGAGAAAAGATTCATTTTCAGACTTGACAAGCTTCTCCTAGCACAGAACTACCAACACTTACTACAAACAGATGCCTGTTTTCCACATAAATACAGCTATCAAAAATTGTTTATGAATTAGGGAAAGAGTTCAACATTTGTTTCTGTTCTATCCTAAAAAACACCTGTGAGAGCACTGAGAAAAGCCTACCATACCTTGTTGCACAGCCAGAAACAAATAACTTAAGTGTTCTTTTAACATTCTCTGAGACACTGCAAGTGCTGAAAGGCCAGTGCCTGCAGAACTGCTTCTGACAGATAATTAAATTAAATTTGAGCACTTCCTTAGAGTCAAGGGAATTCCCTTGTTCTCCAGGAGGGGTGAGGATTTTACAAACACAGAAAATCCCTGTCTTTCAGGCAGTGGATAGAGCAAAAAAACTTCAAGTAAAAATTTGTTGTCTCCTTCACAACTGGGCATTTTTGTTTCAGTTACTTATTTTTTATATTAG
This sequence comes from Certhia americana, assembly GCA_018697195.1. NCBI lineage: Eukaryota > Metazoa > Chordata > Aves > Passeriformes > Certhiidae > Certhia > Certhia americana. The sequence goes on from CM031870.1 coordinate 11,329,606, forward strand.
AACAGTTATCTTGAAATATTATCTAAAGGGAAACAGAATTATACCAAGTGCAGGTTCTACATAATCTTTACCTAAGAAATGCACTGCAAAGGAGTGATTTAAAATGTTAAGTTGCCATGGCTACCTTTATATCACAAGGCAAGAAAAACTTGCACTCAATATAAATAAAGAAACAAGCCACTATTAATATAATTGTTGTCGGCATTTTCAGAAGGAAAGCCTGCTTAAAAAAAAAGTATTGTAAAATTTGCTTTCTTTTGTTTGCAGGTAAAGTGATGAGTATCTGTACTTGCATTTAATAATTTTCACAAAGCACTGAATTCTTCACTTTTTTTTTCAGATTTTCAAGACTAAGAAAAACATGATGAAAGGAACTTATTGAATGTTGCTGTAATTACAGATCTGCAGTTTTATAATATGGTTTTAAAGATAGGGGTTTTTTTCAAAATGAGATTTTACATGGCTGTTTCCTAAACAAGAATCAGATACAAGACTATAGAAGCACTTTTTAATGAATCTGAGGTAAAATCAGCAGAAGAAAATGGTGATTTTTTGATTGTATCATGAGGTACAATAATCATGAAATTATCCCAATTTTTCATTGCAGTTTCTTGAATACTATGAATGACTACCAATAAAACCTGTTTCAATATGTGAAAACTGTGTAAACATTGTCAGATGCTAACAAAGTCATGAAAGGTACTTCACGGGAATGTAGTCGTGTTTGTGAAGGTGAGGGGTTTTTTTGATGTCTTAAATTATTTTTTTTCTACAAAGTATTAATCTAGAATAATAATAAAATAACTAGAAGCCTCTTAAAAATTGCACTTGTTGCCTCACAGTATTCCAACTTGATTCACTTATTAAAATATTGGTTATATAGATACACCTAGGCAACCTAAAGGAATTATTTTTTAAAACAATTTTGAACTGTTTCACTACAAACACAAATAACCCTAAAGACTTGTGCATTCATCCTGGAACAGGAGCATAAGAAATAAAAGCAAACACAAGTTTTCTTCTCTATGCCCAGGCCTTGTGTGTCAGTACAGAAACCTAACCTGGAGAGTTAAGCACCAGCAAAGGAGATAAGCAATAAAGAGCTGGAGGGGAGCAGGAATCCAGGCTGGATTGGTGCTGATGGCTACAGAATCTCTTCCTCATCAGCAAGCAAGCATTGAAGTGTCTGTGATCTGTGAAACACAGCATGTGAACCAGCACTGATGAGATCTGTTAGGACAATTACACAAGGAAGAAAGGTTTGACTTTTCAGAGTCTAAACCAGGGACATCATGGATGTTTGTTCTCTGTTCTGTGTTTGAAAGCTGGGATCAGAGCAGATGCTCATATGACAGTTTTACTGCTTTTGATTATGTGAACCAGCTAAAAAGCCTATTTGGTAAGGAGCTACATGCTTTAAATTTAACATGAAACAAGCCATTATTATTAAAAAACAGAGCGCATGAAGTCTCATTAAAAGGGCTTTTTCCCCTTTCTCTTGGGCTTTTAAACGACAGCATAATAGCTTCCAAATAAATGAAGAAAACACATTTACTGAGAGCTACAATTGAAAAGACTGTACATGGTGATTGATGGCCAGTTTTTCCAAAGCCTCAGCAGAGGGTTATGACATCCATTATTGCAAATCCCATACACTGGTGCAGAAACACAAACACTTACCAGGTTCTGCACAGGAACAGTCCAGCCAACAGAATCTTAACCACAATAGGCTGTGGGAATATAATGTCATTTTAATAAATAAATTTAATGAGAATTTCTCAAACACCAGAAGTGATTTAATGGTCAGGATCCAACTAAAAATGGCATATAAAGACTCAATTTCTTTTTCTAAGGTATTAAACAAATTATTAGAATTTAAAAGAATTGAGAGAAAAACTGATCTTTCACCCTTACATTTTTCTAGTTACTTCATGTGCTATATTTTAAACATGAAATTTTTTTCCCCTCTTATTTGCTTCTTCAATGTTGATGCTTCTTTTAAAAGAAATAAACTCACTGTTACATGTATATATAAAAAGGCACAATCAGAATTGTTTATGGTGACATAAACAGAATTGAAATTTTATGGAAAAGTGCAAGCTCTTCAGGATGCTGAGAAATCCATACTGGAAAGCATGATACAGAAAAAAAATATTTGTACACTCGGCACTCGGCTTCAGCAAAAGATGTACAGTGCTTCAGAGAAGTTTGGATAATCTTGTGAAGAGTTGCAGTTCAGAATTTATGACACCTCTATTCAAGCTTGTAAGTCTTGGCTGTGAGCGCTCAAAAGTTTTGGCTGTTCCATTTTTAGTGCTGCTTGTGGACAAGCAAGACCTGTGGAAGTAGAAATGTTAAATAACAGCAGCCTAGTCATACTGAAAAATTCAGTAGCAAAGTATGAAAACCTCTTCTGAATTTCAGTTTATTTGAACAGTTCATGCTTACACAAATCCCTTTAAAGATTAGGATAATCATATTAAAGCCTCTCTGAATATAGCCAATAGGGATCACAGGAAGTCTGAGTTCCCATCAGATAATTCTTTCATCATGAAACACATAAAAATAAAAACTGTTTTCAGCTGAGATGCTTTTAAGAAATTAAGATGCCATGAAAGATGAACAGAGGATGAGCCTTAACAACATTTAGCAGATCGTGTAAAAATCCACTTGATTGAATCACTATCAATGAATTGGGGGGTATATTTGTCCTGATCCTCACACTACCTACAAACAACCATGTCATATGTAGCATCAAAAGAAAGTTATTAGCCACAAGTGTCATCCCAAAACAGTCAGCCCAGAAGAAAAGAACACAGACATCATAAGCCTAAGACTTTTCAAAGTAATCAACTTGGTCTCATCCTAAGCTATATCTCTAGAAACTTTGATTTATTGAAAAAAGTGAAGGGGAAAGACAGACATATCTTACTGCAAACCACAAATATTAAGTTTATCTTCTCCTGAGTGTGTGTTCACTCCAGCATATGGCAGTGCCTCGGTTTGGGTTTGGTGGTAGAGAAGACTAAGCTCAAATCTCATGGCAGCTGGCACAGAATTAGATCCTTTCCCCCCTTCTAGTGTGGGCTGCCTCAGCTATTTGCTGCAGCAAAGTTTTAACAATTGTCTGATACAAACTCCTTTCAGAGGAGGAATGGCACAAAGCAGGCTCCATCAGCCAGGAAGTTTTCCCTCCTGTTCCAGAAGACATTGACTCTGGGGAGGATCTCTCACTTCCTTTCTCACTCAGTTTGCTGGAAGCTGGGCAGCAGTGGCTTTGCATAGTTTTAGTGGAATCATCTAACTCAACCCATTCAGAAATATTTCTCACTACTCCCAGCAGAGGTTTCTCATCTAATTATCTCCTCTTTTTAATTAAATTTCCTTGCTAGAAACCAGGACTACTGGACTCACAATTTTTGTAACACAGTGATTCCTGACATCAGTACCCCAGGAACTGGGAATTCACAGGATTTCAGATTTATGAAGTTTAGGCCTTGAAGGGGTTTTTGATTCTGAGTATATCACAAAGCCTTGCAGCAGCCATGAGTCAGATAAAGGATATAAATCTTTCAACTTAAAGCTGGAACCTTGGATGGAGGAGCCCCAAGGGCCTCAGAAACAGCTCTGGCTGCGTTTAGAGATCATGATCACACTAGAGAAGTGCAAAGTGCAATAAATAAATGTGACATGGAATCCCATCTGCCACACGGGTCTGTCCTTACTACTTATCTACTCCAGGAGTCAGGAGGATCCCTCAGACCAACAAGAACATGCCCAAAAACTCTTTTGAGCTGTCTCAGCTTGCACCTCTGGGAAGACCCGTGAGATTAAACTGTGAGATAAATTAAAAAGACAATTTCCTCCCATCTGGTTTCTGTTTCTTTGACATCATCAAAACCAAACATTCAATAATAAATATCTCTATTGCCTTTACCAAAGCAGCCTTCTTGAAGTAGTTTCCCTCTCCAGATCTTCATTTGCTCTTTTCTCCAAAGTCAAAGGCTCTTGCACTGTTTTTCCTATGCTTCCTTCCTGCAGCCCAGAGGAACTGTAGACTGCTTCAGAGGAAAACAGTCCACAGGAAAATGAAGAAACTGAGCAAAGTGATATTATCCATAATTAAATTACAGAGCTTCTCATTTCTCCAGAAAGAAAGTAGGCTCTTATGCATTTACTGCAAAAGCAGGAACAATAAGAAAAATCTTTGGCAGAAATCACAATGTGATTTCCTCACTCCTAATAATATGATCACCTGTCAGTTCAGGGGCTCAGCTGGAACTATGTGTTTGCAATTCCTAGAGCTCACAGGCCCTGTGTCCACAAAGTCCATTAACAATCAAACGGATTGGAAGCAGCAAAAGGAATTTCAGGGAGTGCTAACAAAATCCTTTTGAAAAAGAGGAAAATATTTATTTTTGCCTTTCAAAAATACTTACCAAAAATAAGGAGCTTGGGCAACATTCTGACCATGAGGGGATAAATCAGTTTTCAGCAGCCATGGACAGGTAATGAGGACCTGCTGTTGACACAGTTGTGGAGGGAAGATTCACTACCCAGTTTTATTCCTACTGCAGAGGCAGAAACTGGGCGCTGTTTATTATTATTTGTGACAGTGCTTCATGCAGAGCAGCAGGTTCTCATTAAGAAAGCCACATTTACCACAAACATTCACCTCTCAAGCAGAGATCAAGATACAGATTGAGCTCACAGCACAAAAAAAATCTACTTTCCCTTTTCCAGGACACAAAAGACAATCAGAAGGAATTAACATACACAGGCTACCACAGGCAAACTTTCTTCTTTCCACATTGCATCTTTTTAATTTCACAAACATAGAAGATCACCATGCACCTAGGAAAGCCTCCCTACCTATGTTAGGCATTAAATCTAGTAGGGGGGCTCATTAAAAAGGGTAGAAGTCTTCAAAATCCTTGATCCTTCAAAAGCACAAATATATGATTACCTCTTCAGCCAGTGATCAAAAATTACATAATAAAGTTAAGTCTGTAATTAAATACAGACCAAAATTCAAGGCTGTTTCTAAGTTACAGATGCCAGTCACTAAATGAGGGCATATGGGGAAATCCCTGTGTGATAAAAGTGGACTGGATAAGTCCACTAACCAAATTTTCATAGAATTTTAATATTTAATGGCTAAAAATGTTAGATGACAAGAGACAAGGTGCAGCCAACAAGATGCATGCATTTTGGACTTCTCTGTCTAGGAATGAATGTAAGGGCTTTCAGGAGAAAAGTAATTAACAGAAAACTTGTATTTTTGTAGTCATAAACTTACATAATGAAACTACTGCAGCTCCATCAAACTGGAGCTGAACCACTAACACTTCCTCACATACTCAAGCTGCATGAAAACCAAAAGGAGACAAGGTTAATGGGTATGTTTTGATTGCAGGGGAGGGAAAAAAAAACAACCCAAACACCAGAAACCCAAACCAATAAGAAAAAAAACATTTCTTCTTAGGAGGCAGAAATTTTGGAGTAATCACATCTATTTTTTTTCTGCTTTCCAGCATCTAGTGATGTGGATCCTCTATGATAACATTTTAAATATTTTTCCATCACTTTTTTCTGTATAAGGCAACAACTTTAAGTGCTAACCTAATACTCACTGTGTACTTAAAGATGAAATAATTTTCAGTTACAAAATTGTATTTCAAAAATATGTCTGTGTTTTTAATGAATATTTACAGTGATCCACATTCTGGACGAATCACACCATCAAATACGAGTCCTATAAAAGCTAAAGTAAAGCTTTCTTTGCTACATATGCTGGGCAGTCTGTATCCAATTTTTTTTTTTTTTTTTAATATTGCACAATTCTACTGAAAAGCTTATTTAGCCACAGTGCAAATGCCATTAGATGAAAGCACAAGAAAAAAGGTGCATTATACTTCTCCCAGATTTGCATATCTAGAGCAAAGTTTCTAGAAACATTGTCTTGGACATGAAGGAAAACTTTTAGTACTATTGGACATAGCAGCAGCAGCAACACCAGAGTAAAAAAGTAATCAATATTCCATAACTGTGCTTTCTAATAACCAAACTAACAACATAAGCAAATTTTTTATGGTCACATCTAACCATGCCAAATGGTTTGAACAGGGCATAGATCTAAGGTGGTAGAAAGTTAGTTCCTCATAAAGAATGTATATTTTAATATGTAGCTCAGCAAATAATGAAGAAAACAAAATCTCTTAAATAGTAATTATCCTGCAATTAACTCAAATTAGTCAAGAGTCATGACATGGGTGAGGGAGTCCATAGCAGATTAGAGTGAGAGCAATTGCCACATAAAGTTGAAATAGAGGAGAAGTTCAGAAAGAGGAAGTATAGTTGGCAAGAATTTTTCCTTGTTGAACACAAGGATTGAAAGCAGAATCAACTCCTATTAGGTCTGAGAAAATGGCTCACATGATTAAGGAGAGAAAATTCTGGGAAAGAATATGGTATATAAAGTAGTCCAGAAAAGTGAGAGAGCTGATGAGAGAAATCATCAGAGGTTACAAGAGCTTGGCATGGAAAAACCCATAAGAGAGCCTGTCTGATTAAAAGTGATGGTAGGAAACACCAAAAATGAAGAATTATTTATTGGTAGAACTCCTGAAGACTTGTAAAGTATTCCCCTTGGAGACACAGGCCTGACAATCCCCACTGACCTGGTTTCAAGGGGAAGAACAGAGCAATTGGCTTAGAAGCAATTTGTTAGAGCAGGTCTAAAAAGGGGCACCAGCACAAAGGATAAACCAAGCACCAATATAATGGCATAATTAGATGAAAAGGTATTGAGAGAAAAAAACACAACTGGAAACTCAGAATTACTCAAGAGATTGTTCAATTCAGAGTTGTAGGGAAAGGAAAGACACATTGACACTGGACTGAAAGGAATTTCTGCCATTTCCTAGAAAGCTTTGGAGACTTATGCAAAATCTACTAAAACAGAAATACTAAACATATCTAAAATATATGAGGATCAAAATATCTACAAATTTCCAGGGAGAGTGAAGAGCTGTGAAGACAAAGCACAGTAACATTGATAGATTTTATTTTGCCCCCATATTTGGTAGACTACGATGACATATTTGGTGGACAACCTAAACCTTAAAGAACCACTTTTTGGAGTAGTTAATGAAAAAACTCACAAGATGAGAAGCAATTCTTGGATCAGCTCAATGCTCAAGATGAAGTTATCCAAGAAAAACTGTGGAAAAGACACTACTGCACACTCAGATACCAAACCACTTCTATGAGAGGAGAAAAAAGCCAAAAACAAGTCCAAAAGCAAACCCACAAGAGGTTTAACTTAAAAGGTTAACTTGCTTAACTTGAAAAAGAAGAATGATACAAATATGAAAAAGCTAGTTAAAAATAAATTAAAAAGAATCAGCTAAAATTATAAAATATTCATATAAATATTTTAAAGCTTTCTTTTTATATAAACTGGCATAGAGAGGCTTTAAAGGCACCACTGTAAAAGCTCAGAGTACACATATAATGCTTTTCAAGAATAATTTTAAATGGGTTTCCAAAAAATATCTGTGTACTCAAAGAGCTGAGTAAAAAGAGGCTGTTGCACATGAAAATACATCCTTCAAAAAGCAGAAGTTGCACACACCTGTGAAAATTGAAAATAACAAACTCTGACAAAATTAATGTCAACTCAAAATCAAGGGGGAGTAAGAAAAAATAAAACCACCAGAAGATTTCATGAAGTAACTTGCTTAAGATTAAAATACCAAGTTTTCAAATCCTCATAAAAAGCAGCCATCCTTTGAGCACAGGGTGTATGAGGAACTTAGAAGGAAGGCAAATTGAATTAATCCTATGCATCCACATTTCCCATAGAGAACTTTAGTGGTGCTTGGGACTGAAGAGATTCTCCCTATAGGATAAGTACAAAATACCTCCTCAAACTGACCTGTTTCTATGCACCCAGTGGTTCCAAGGCATCTCAGATATAAAATCTGTGATCATCTAATTGTGGTTTGAAGCTCACAATTTAAATTAGAGGGATTATGAGTAGAACAAAAAAAAAAATAAGCACAGTATCAAAAGCCCAGGGACTCTGACTTCTGGAATGGGAATATTGGTATAAAGTTTAATGATGTTTACCTCATTGATCAAAGAGTTTTGAAAGACTCAAATTCTTGCAGGGAATTTGGGCTCCCTATATCTCCCAGTGAAAGCAGTCCACAAATATAGTGCACAGCTCTTCCCCCCACCCAAAACTGTGACAAACTCCTTCATTGAAGACTATCAAGGAATGGAAAGAAAAATTCTCCTCTAGACTAATAACTGGTAAAAAGAGAGGAAATTACCTCTAGGAAATGCCCTTATGTGTATGCTGTTTTCTGCACAGATTTTCAGATTGTCTTTATAAAATAAATCCAAAGTAAAGTGTTTGTCATTATCAGTTTCACTCTGACACTCGTATTTGAAGGCAATCCTTACAGAAGCAACCTACATGCTGACACATGACTTCAGGAAAGCAGCTATTTACCTCCTAATCTGTCATTAGTTCTCTTCCACAAGAAAATAAAAATTCAGCCCAAAATAATAACAAAGTAAAAACAGGATAAACAATTTCACTCTGCACTTCTGTTGAATGGAGGAGTCAGATCTGTTTGTTTTTAAGAAGAAATTATGCTAATTTAAACACGAAAGCTCCGGTAAGAAATAAATTGTTGCACATCTTACTCAGAAACATCACATAACAAGGTCATTGTGGTTGAGGCAATTATTTTGGCAAATTGTTGTGGAGGGATAAGAGCTAATAACACAAGTTACACATGTGCAATTCACTAGTTATATCTCAACACCCAATGGAGAAAGAAATTTTTTTCTGTAAATTAACAATAGGAAAAACAAGGCTGTTTTCTATATAGCCGTGTCTGTGCAGGAACCAGGATCACCAGATGCCAACACATTGCTCTTTGAGTAACAGGTTTTTCTTTGCCTTGTTATAGGAATTAAACCCAGCATTAAAAACTACAGCAGAGCAGCCCCCTCAGAGGATGGAACTCAAAATCCCCCCACCACACAGAGAGGACATAAATCCACTAAGAAAAAAAATCTATTTTTATTCATACACAATTGTGCCATCTTTGCAAAGGACAGTAGTTAATTTCCAAGAGCAAATACAGCTTTTGTACGTGGTACTTTGGATTTAAATCAGAAATCTGGAGACCTGCACCAAGCAGTGCTGCCACCCTGGAGGTGCCCTGCACATTCCTTGGGTCTAAATGATCCTCAGTGCTGTGATTGCCTGTCAGGTTACTTTCATTTGGGGGGAAAAAAAGAATAAATAATTCTAGGGATTAGGTTGGGTTTTGTTGTTGGTTTGTTGGAGTTTTTATGGGGGAGAAACTGAGGATTTTTCAAGCATTAGCATCAGGACGACTGGAGAATGAGCAAGTAAATACAGCTTTTCTCCCAGGAGGGAGCCTGCCAGTGGTCAGCTCATTTCTCTGAGCCTTCTGTACACAAACCTGCTGAGTGCAGCCTGGGAACACAACCCTGGCTGATAGACCAAACAGTCCCATTTCATGAGCCTGAGCTATAATAAAAAGTTTGAGGCGATGATTGCACCATAACACTGTCCTGCAGGTATGCTAAAGCAGAGACAACATTCCAGTCCTGCTCCCAGGAGAGCTGTTTTGCACGGAGAGAAATGCACGGCACGAGCTCAGTCAGCTGGGAAATGGGGATGGGGAAAAGAAAGGGAGCTGAAAGTGCTTTGTCCACTGCAAATAACAAAACTTCATCTGTCTAAGGACTCTGGGAAAGGAATACCAAGTTTTAAAGCAAAAAAGAGTAAGAAGTAAAATGCTTGATCTGCAGCTCAAGGGCACATTGGAAACTGTTCTTCTGCCTCATGCAGACATAAAATTGCTAGGAGGATGTTCTCATAAACAAAGTGCTGGAGGCCATGCCATCGTCCACCTCCTCCTGTTTCTCTCTACATCTAAGGAAGGCAAGTACATCTCATAAAACAGAAGATGCACACATTTCAGGAATATCCCAGAGGCAAAAATAGAATAGTGAAACAGTAACAGCTTTCAAAGCTGGTGATACAGCCTCTTCTATTTAGGTTAAAAATCCTCTAGGGTCTGTTCCTACTTCTGATTTCCACATACTTGCTGGATTTTCCACAGCTTCATTATTCAAAGAGAATAGCTGGATTTTACTAAGGTTGGTCATTGGGGGCAAAATTCAGCAGCAGCAGAAAGTCAGATGAAGGTATTTGCACCTCCTAAACCCCAATCTCACTCTCTGAGGCACCATTTATGTACCTATTAAACCCTCTGGGCTCAAACGGGATTTAACTGAGGGAACAGAGACCTAATCTTTTCCCCTCCCATTCTTTCATGCCCTGCAAAATGTTTTACATTACAAGTTATTCATATTAACGTTTGTCTAGCTAATCATTGCAAACATTTTCACACCTTATTTTGAAAAGGTCTAAATGCAGCTTGCTAGTGTTTTAAACAAACCTTGATATTTCCATTGCCATATATCAGCAGAACAAAGGGAAAAAAGGAAGGAGGAAAAATAACAGGACAACCTCATAAAAGAACTCATTCAAGATTTATGAGTAAGGTGGAAAACTGATGGAAAGGCTAAAGATCTCTACAAAAATTACAACTCTCTTGTCTTAGCACTGATATGATTATGCAGCTTAATAGTAGTGCCTGCAAATACCTCCTCTGCACTGAAATAAACACTGAGATGTGCTCCTCGTTTACACCAGCACAGAACTCATAGTATAATTTTTGAAAAGTCAGTTTCATCCATTAATTTATTCACACAATTGTCCGAGATTTAGCTGACAAAAGAGGCCGAGTAGACTCTGATGCTTTTTTAATATCTATATGAAATGGCACTCAGACAGATTTAGTGCTTGATTTAAAGCAAACTGATGGCTAAGTTATACATTTAGAAAGAGACACTGGGGTAAGGTCAAACCACTATCATTAACATCCCAAGGAGGAAGGCTGATAATTACTAATGCTTAAAAGCACCAGCAGTCTTACTGATTGCATGGATTTTCTCAGACTTTTGTTCAGCCAGTTTCTCAAGTAAAAAATAGCATTCAAAGACTTTTAGCTCATACAATGTAAGCCTCACTCATTAGTAATCCTTGGAGCTTGACTTCATTTGAGCCTATTCTGGGTCTGGATAGCAATTAGTATTGCCCTCCAGGTAAGGGAGTGTAGATTTATCCCCCAGAGGTGGTTTAACTTCCTCAACCTACTTTAAAATTAGATTTACTTGGTTACGAATCGTAAGTGTTAAATGAGTAAAACTATTAAACTAGGAATACTGCTGGGCTAAAGCATTTAATGGTTTACCACTGTATTACCATTTTATGGTCTATTAAAACAATTGTAAGAATATCAGCAGTATGAAGAATCAAGTAATTTATATACAAGTTTGATAAAGTACCCTATATTTGAGCAAAAAGTGAGCTCATTTTCTTACACTTCAAGAAGATTAGAGAAAAGGATATTTTAAAAGAAAAGGTTCCTTTAAAGCTGAAGTATATTTATTTTAAACTAAATTTCTAAAACTACATATATCATATCTTATTGTCAAGCTTGTTTGTTTCATGCAGCTTATTCCACCCAAAAGCAGATCGTTTAAATCAATCCCGCAAAAAAAATGAGTGCAAATAAAATATTAAAAATATAACTAAAATCTAATTCATTTATATGTTGTTCATATCTCCTGTTTTCCTCTCCTAGTTCATGTTAGCACCTAGGTAATCACGATATAAAATTAACGTGCAGCATTCTGAGTCTTTGCATGACTGAAACCTGGAAATAACAAAATCCTTGTTGCAATGGCTTCCAAGAAATTTAGACTCCAATAAATCATACAACAAGCTACTACCAAAACTTTCCACAAGTAAATTAAAAATATGTTCTCTTTAGTTTGTTTATCACTTTTCTCTAGACTAAGCTTTCAGGCAAACTACTCTTTTGTCCATTTTCTTGAAAATACCCCCAAGAAACCAAAAACCGTTGTGACAAGAGACTGTCAAACAAATTCCTTCTTCACTGGTCTTGTAACAGAGTATTGTGAGTCCAAAGATGAATGCTTTGCCTGCTAATAAAGTTTGAGAAACTGCTTCAAAGAAGTTGTATTATTTGGTTACTTTGCCACAACAAAATCATAGCAAAATGGTGCACCACAGCTCTCTAAAAACTCAAAGCTTAAAGAGCTGTTCCAGAAGACAAAAATGAATATGCATATTGAATATGAATATGTAATATGAATGGTAACACCAATGCCTAAACAAAGGATATAACTGCATATAAACCCATCTCTTTTTTGTAATGATCTTCTGCTCAAACAAATATGAAAGTCTTTGCTTATGCACAGAGAAACACAAACTGGAAAAATCTGATTTCTACAAACTAACAACATGACCCAAGGAGCTCTGGAAGGTCTCATGCTGCCCAAATATGCAGATACGTACACTTGGAAATACTGAGGCACAAACCACCACCAGATATGATTTTTTAATTTTTTTTTTTTTTTTTTTTTAAACAAAGAGCACAGGGGTGAAGGTCTCCATGAAATCAAAGAACTTCCTAATACAGATCATCAGCTACCTGGATCACTGCTGGCAACAAAATTACTAGAAACAGAACAGAGGCATTGACCTGTGGTCAAACATTATCACTGCTATAGTAAGAGAAAAACATCATTAAAATGATTTAAAGGTAATTCCATAGCTCCTATAAATACTTTCTATTTTCTTATTTTTAATTGGGTGCATTAAATATCTTGATAATACTCACTCTCAAACACCAATTACATGGTACACATCGCTCCTATTTGAAGGGGCTGCTCTATGCAATGTTAATCCATGAAATGTGATGAGCCTTCCCACACCAATCAGTCACACCTTGGCAACACCTACCCACACCTTGGATCCCCTTGGAGCACACTAAAAATTTGTACAATATCTGACTAGTACCTGAGCAACACCAAGTCACAAAAAGAATAAGACCCTTCTGGGAAAAAGTGATCCAGGACTAATAGTCTATAATGAGAGTCAGTACTCTCATAGGACTGGATGGCAGGAACCAGTAGGTTGGTAGAAATATTCAGTCCAACTGTATCCCCAGCATCACTGTCAATTTAAGAAGCCATCTCACTGTGAGAAATTTGGAATCCTTGCCTGCAAGATTTTCACCTTATCTTGCAAAGTGAGAGGAACAACACAGAATAGGTTTTGGCATATTTAAGGAGTATATTTGCAGAGATATCAGAGCTCCCAAAATTTTTCTGCCTTACTTTTTGAATGAAGTTTTTTTCATCCATTTTCCTCATCCTCTAACTCAACCAGCCTTTCTCAATTACAGCTTTACCATGACTGGATTTAAAAAGAAGAAATCATAGATTATATGAAAGTAAGTTATTTATTTTCCAAACTGCAAACTGTAGAACTCTTTTTACAACAATCTTAAGGAGCAAATCAGAGTGATGCTAATTCTTACCATATTGTCAAAGAGTAATCACTACTCAGTACCTGAAAAAGATGACAAGTTTTGCCAGGCTAGCATTTTGTGTATTTACCACAATACACAAGATGCCTTTTTACACTGACTTTTCATTCTTATAGTTCCCCAAAATGACAATGCTCCAGTAGTCTGGAGGGACTTCTCCTTTATCTGGTTCTGCAAACACACAGAGCCCAGTACACAAATTTGATTGATGACTACATGAAAACCTATCAGTACTTATAGACTGTGTAAAAATGTGTGGATTTTCAGACTGCTTGCCTTGTACACAGCTGGTCAATATTGGGAAAGCACTGGTAAAGGACCATGAGTTCACAGTTTGCTTTTGGCAAATCTAATCATTACTGGTTTTAAAAACATGGTCTTAACTGGGCCATCTGGTTTCCTCCAATATCACCTCTGGGATTTTATTTTTTCTGGTCTCTCCCAAAGGCATGACAAGCATTTATCACAGTGATGTATGTCTCTGGTACTTCCTAGCTGTTCATTTTTAAATTTCTTAGAGGATTTATTGGCATCATATTTTCTATTTCATTTGTGGCAGGAAAGCAAAAACAAACAAAGCCTTATGCTGCAAAAGCAAAAACAGACAGCTCTCAGACAGCTGCACCTCAAATAGACATTGCAAAATTCCCAGATTCACAAAACAAAGGCCTTGGTATGTCTTAATGTTTGTATATGTGTGTAGCTGACACTTGGAAACTTAAAACATGGCAAGTTCATAGCCCAAGGATAGGAACCACTCATGTCTACACATATCAACTGACCTTCAAAATCACGTGGAGGATACTACTTCAGCACCATCAGCAAGACGAGTTTTCAGGCACTTCTTTATACTTTTCTTTGTGGTTTTAAAACAAGTGTTTGATGTCATTTGAAGACAGATTTTTGTGGTGTTATAAAGATAAGGGCTAGGCTGAGCTTCTGTTCTCTCACAAAGGAAATCCTTCAGACATATCCATAAAACAGCAGAAAGGCACCTACTGTCCTTATATATTCATATCATAATGTCTTATCTGATATGCTTTGCTAAGAAAAAAAGAAATTGAGAAAGAAGCCAAGATCAGTATCATCATCCATACCATCACAGGGAAGCTGCTGGCAGCACACCAACTGGTAATTAACCCCAGCACTGTCATACCTGATTTCTTTGAAAAGTACTTTAGAACGGCTGAATTAAAATAAGATAAATAAGGATAAAACATTTAGCTGATATTGAAAAGACTGCTATCTCCACTCCAGACATGAATGGCACTCTTCCTACCAGGGAAGAGTGAATTGATTTAGAGACAGCTCAGAATTTAGACCTCCATTTCACACCAAGCTTAAGATAAACCTCCTCCTGAGAGTTTGATAAAACCAAAGGTACATTGTAGAGGGGATAAAACTGTAGTACAGTAAGATCCAAATACATGGGAGGCTGCATATGACTAAAAAGATTTGTGTTTTTCCTGTAGTAGTACCTACATTGACCATAGCTGATAAAGGACAGAGCAAATCCCCACCCCGCTCAGGTGACTGTGTGGAATCAGAATCAGATGGATACAAAATGATGCCTTGGCTTCACCTCAACCTAATTTCATCTTGAAGACAGCATATGGAAGAACATATGCAGAAATGAATAACAACTCATCTTTTTTCCTCGTCGTCATTTTTAGGATAGTATTTTCCATGTAAATCAGTGAAGCAGATTTAGCACAGAGCAATGCTTCAACTGAACACATGTCTATCACTCCAGTCTTATAGATCTTGGCAATCAAGTGACTTTCTGCCCTACTGAAAACTCAGGATTCTGGATTTTACTATTAAGCAAACAAATTAGATAGTCAAAACCCAGCATGCAGGTCACCTAAAAGACAAATATTAAAAGATTTTCACTCTATATAAAAGCACATGTCATAAAAAAAGAGGATTTAAAAGTATTTTTTAAAAAAGTAGGGAGATAAAAATAATTCTTTCACTATTTTCGTGTAAAGCAAAAGGAAGTTTGAATGTCTCCAAGTGGTGAGCAGGCTAAAAACATCAGCACAGCCCAAGAAGGGGTACAAATTCTTAGTTAAGATAATGGAATTCCAGTTGCTAAGAGTTTTTGCTCTTAGGAAGAAAGATGGGACTCATATGACCTGGCCTTAAGTTTGCTAAAACCTGTGTAAGAAAATCCAGCAAGCAAACTGACAAGAGTTCAGAAAGCTTCCCTGACCTCCTCAAACATCCAAATTGTGAATGATAGTACTTTTATATTCAGCAATATTAATAAAAAACATTTAGAAATAGCTCTGCTCTCAAACCATTATTTCAGCCACAGGTGCATTTTAATATAGGATAATCTGCATACAGATAAGCCATGTAAGACACCAATACTCTTTTAATTTCTTTCTACTGTAAGATTTCCTGCCCTTGAATTTCATTGACTGATCTACTGTTCTTCAACTACGGAGACAGAAAATATCATTGACTGATTTCTTTCTATTTTTTCCATATACTCAAAATGTAATGGTCTTGTTATATGGCAGTCAGGTTTTGCTATGTATAATTTTTTTCATGAACTCTTGTATCTTATATTTTCTTTAGCTATTTTTTTCCTCTGAGAATGAGGTACAGCATGAAACAGCAGCCAGACCCAGCAGTGGATCATCATTGTAAAATAGCATTTGGAAGACTTCAAATTTTGCTGTCTCCCTATTTTATTCTCTAAATAACATCTCTCAGCAGATCATGATTCTTCTTTGGCATTATAATTTTTGCATGGTGAAAAAAAGCACAAAGAAAATACAGACATCTAAAGCATTCCCTAATCACCGAATCACCTCAAATTCAAGGAGAGAATTTGCTTGAATAAGAATTGATCAAATATCTCAGAAACCATTAGACCCATTCTAGACAAATCCAAATTGTCTGTAACACTGGAGAGTAAAGCAATACCTCCCATGCTTACATTCCTCACTTGTCCTTCATCTCTTGCTCACCTGTAATTTCCATCTTCTGGATAACAAACACATTGCCTTTGTTTCCATCCTTTTTGCTTAGAAGCATGAGAAGCAGGGAAGAATTATTTCAGAAAAACAAACAATATATTTATGAGGCCTTCTTCTGACAGCAATCTCCACTGCTACCACAATATTCAGTGTCAGAAAATGTGCCCTTACTCCTTTTGAGACAGTATCCTCACATAGCAGTGTAATGGGACTTTCTAGCAGGACAAGATTTGCTGAGAAAAGGGTTAACCCAGGAGTGGGAAATAGGTGCAGAGGACAAGAGAAACTTCAGAGAGAGTAACTAACCTGACTATCCACACTATATTTCTCATACCGTTGAGGGCTAATGGGAAAACCAGCTTTAAACAGTTTGCTTTAAACAGTTTGCAAGCTGGGAATAAGTGAATCCTGACAAAAGTGAAAAGGAAGTCAAATCAGATGATTAAATAATAATAAAGCTTGACAAAGATAGCCTAACAAGCTCAGAACCCAAGGACTACAAACTTCACAGCAGCATTAGAAGATGAATAAGGCTGGTGCACAGCTAAGCATGGAAGTGGAGTTATCACTGAATGAGGTGGAGTTACCACCAAATGGCAAAAAACCTTCACAGGATTTATCTAGGAAACTATCTCAAAAGGAGCAAAGGAGAGATAGTATTTAATATCAGTTATGGTATTAACAGATCTCTTTTAACCATGATGGTCTCTCCAAATATAAAAACATATTTATATATATAAATATATATAATATAATAAATATATATAATATATAATAATTATAATATATAATATTATGCAAAACCCCCCAGAGTTATACAAAACACCGATGACTGTATTTAACAAGGGGCAAAGAGCCTACATATTCTGTTTTCAATGGAATATTTCAAGTTTCCAATGAGGTTTTTCTGTCCTGAACTTGCTTTCTGAACAGCAACACATTTAGTAATGTTAAAGGTTTCCATTTTATCAATAGAAGAATCTAATTTTGTAGCAATTACCAAGTGTTCATAATCCCTGCAGGCTCCAGCAAATCTCTGGATCTTTCATGAGATAGGCTGACTTAAGACCTAAAACATACATTGAGGGTGACAAATATTATTTGGATTGAAAGCGCAGGCTGAGTGCATGCTACCTGAAATTTATGCCTTTCTGGAAAAAAAAAAAAAAGAAAAAAAGATAAACACTTGGTGTGTGGTAAGGGAGTTTAAGACATGAGTTTACTCTGAGAAAATACCAAGTAACACCCCTGTTTAAAGTCTGACCACAATGACAGCCATGGACACATTATTTTTCAAATCTGCTTTTTAAGGATTACCAGACTTTAATGTAAAACGAAGTTTCATTACAAGACATGTCTTACCCTCATGTTGCCATTATGGTCACCTGCAGTCTGGGCTTCTTTCACTGAACAGACTGCTTTGAAAGCCAATTAAATTGCTTTCAATTCAGCTGAGAAAAAGAAAGTGGTAGTTCCTTTAAATGGCCTATTTGGAGAAACTTGAGGGTTGATCCTTTCTTCCATTGCAGCAGCTTTCCATCAATGCAGCTCTGATAGTGTCAATGTAGCTACACTGGCAAAACACCAGTTTAACTGAGGAGAGAATCAAACCCTTTACTTGTAACAATTTCTGTCAAGGGACCAGACTAAGTCACTTTAATTGAGTTCCTCTCTCTTTCATTGTGCAGAAACAAAGGAGGAATAAAAAGAGATCAAAGAGCCCTTTTTTGGAACTAACATAATTGTGTCCCTTGGAGAGCAGGCAAGCCCGAGATTACTGAAAGGAGATAGACTCTGAATATAGAAACCTGACAACAATGACATTAGAATGTTTAAAGGCGAAAGAAAAGGCATACACAGGGAGATTTATTTTAACTTTTCATGATTTTGCAATCGCAGCAAGTGTGTGTGCCAGTGTCTTTTTCACTATTATGTATATCAGATAAATTTCTCTTACAATTCAGCTTATGAGAATAAGTTTCACCTACTTATTACTTTAAATGACTTGTCAAACAGAGCGTGGTAGTCTGTAAAATTTTCATTTTCTAATGATTTTTTTAAGAACTGCTTTCCAGCCTTGTAAATTCTGTATTAAATGGTTGAATAACACTGCAGACCAAAAGAGATGGCATGCAAGGGTAAGCTGCTGTAAAGGGTCAATGGTAGGGAAAAAAAAAAAACAAACAAAAAAAGATGTTTGGCTCTCTAAAGAATCAGTTAACAAATGCTCTTGCCTTTAACTGCAGCACTTCACCATGCAAAGGTGAAAAAAGTCACAATATAGCAGAAAACATGCACAATAATGAGTCCTCTGAGCTTATAAAAGTAATCGTGGACACAAAACAAACTTCAGGTTTAGCACTCAAAACGTAAAACAGTGATTTCTGAGGGTAATTTTGGAAGTTAAATACTCAAAATCTGTTTTGAATGAAACAACATTAAATGACCAGCTTTCAGAAACCTACCGTTTAAAATACCCTTCATAAGATATTGGGAGAATTCAGAGAAAATAACTGGTGCTTAGAAAACTTTGCAAACATACAACTAACTCAGTTATATAATATCCATTCAGCAGTGCAGGCAATACACATATTCCTACTGTTCTAGCCAAATATATGTTAAAATTAGTTGTGCAGGCACACCTAGTGGTGCCATTTAGGAATTTAACCCAAATGTGGTTTGGTTGATGCCCCTGTACAAATAATATGGAATAGCAAAAGTTAACCATTTCTAGAACGAAGACTGATCAAAAGCAGTGACAGCAAATTCTGAAGGAAGGAGTGCTTATTAACCAACTGGTCTGATCCAACTCTCCAGGCACTCTGGGCATCCTCCTGGAGTACAGCAGCCATCATTTTCCTCTTGCTCTGGATCAGAAAACACTGATGACTGTCTCTCCTTCCTGTCCTCTTCCCAGAGGCAGTCCAACACTGCCTTGTGAATGAGAATCTAAATTTGTTTCTGCAAAGCTCTTCTCACTGTGAAGAAATCGAACCAGAGAAACACAAACAAAAAGCTCAAGTGACACAGTGAACAACAGAAACAAAATAGAGTCCATGAGCCATTTATGGGTACAATCAATTACAAACACAGTGCAAGGTTTTTCATCAGGTCAGAACTGTCAAAACGCACTGAATCTGCCAGTGTAGGCTAAGTGGAGCTACAGAGGGATAATAAAGGATTATCTAGTAGAAGAAAAGACTTTTTAATGTTTTGAAGACTGATAAGGAAACCATTGCTTGGAGCAATAATAAAACTATTGCTAGCTGACACTCCTTCCAATTGTGCAGCCAGTCTTTTAAAGATGTAGTTATCACAAATTTTAGCCCCTCACCAGGGTTAAATCTCTCAACACGAACCAGCTATATGAGAATGGTAGTTGGGCTCAACTACAAAGTGTAGCTTGTAAAATAGGAGAAAAACCCAAACAATAAAGAACAAACTCTGATGCACATAATAAAGGAAATAAGGCTTCCCAGCAGAGACAGCTACAGATGCTTCACCTCTGCAGGAAGAGAACAAGGGTGAGAGTTGCCAGCCCCAAGTCTTATCAGACAGTTTATGGCTTCATCCGAACAACCCAGCCAGGATTACTTTTAACCCAGTCCTCCAGAGGCTGAGGATGCCTCTAACCTGCAGTAAATTTACCTGGTTTGCAGGCAGGTTTAAAGAAGTTGTAACTTAATTTTGACCAGAACCTGACTCTTTTGCAGCAGGGCTGAAGGCAAAAATCATTGACAATTTCCTTCCCCTGGTTTTATGAGGTACAACAAGGACAAAAGAGCTTCCCAGAATATAGAAAATATAGGATATGCTTTCAGGAAGACACATGCTGGTAGATAAGAGAGGTACTATAAGAGAAATTAGGCTTAATTGCAGGAATTCCTGCACATGGACAAAGACATCTGATGCGTTAATCTTGGAACAAGACCTATCCAGAAATGTTCACTGCAGAAGAATCCTCACTGAGGACAAAGGAAGAGTCAGACTCAACAGACCAAATCACCTTTTCTCATACTGAAACAATCAGTGCTGGCCCAATAACCTCTCCCTTTGGAAAATAAATACGCAAAAATAAAACAATTTTCAATTTGCTTTTCTAGTGGCAAAGATAATTGTATCCAACTTGGATTTCTTCCCTATGTTAACTCCTGTATCATGTTGCCAGAGTCTGTCAAACACACACTTGCTATTCCAGAGTGGAACCTCTGCACACAAAGGCAATGCCAAAGCAAGGTGGTCTGCAAACGTGCAAGACAAAAACAGGCAATGAGGAGGTAGAACTCCTCATTCAAACTTCTGCCTGGCTGAATGATCATTGGTACAAGAACCTTGTTAGGAGGAAGAGAAAGAGCTATAAAGACTTATTTTCTCAGAGAAATACCCAAGCCCACTTAATCAGGATTAAGAGTACAATGATAGGAAAGGACCTTACAAAGACAATCCTGATGAGATCTGGTGTTTTCTCTCAGAGGCAGGAGAAATTAATTTAATTATTTTAATGTTGCTAAAAGTTGTAAAAAGGTTTTCCTTCAGACTTCTCAGTGAGAGACTTGTCATAAATTCATAGAGCCAGAAGAAAATACCATAGTACATTTTATACACTTCCAAATGAGTTGACAGACCAAGGAGAGAGACTTAAGGTGGGAATTCATTAAGGAGGATGGTTACTGCCACTGGTATGTGATCACTCACCAATATTTAAGAATACTGGTTTTGTCTTAGCTAATATATCAAGATTAAAAAAAGTGGATTGAAAGCTTTCCAAATACACTGTACTATGCACATATATCCTTCAGATAGAGAGTATTTGTATCAAGATGTCTGAAAAATTATAATAAAAAAATGAAAACTGTAAGAGAACGAATTGTCTACCAGATTTCCCTCCTCACCCCTCCCCCAAAGTTACAGAATTGCTTTGCAGTAGCTTGACTGCATTGGATTACCCAATTATCTTCTAAATTATAAAAGACAAATCTTCACCACCAACTGTTCCTAGGACTGCCAGGATGTGCAGTGTTGCAAAACTGTAGCAAAAATGTAAACAAAAGAGCCGAACTGAGCAGGGAGGCAGGCTGTCCACATATGCCAATCCCAACGGCTTCAATCAAAGGAGAGATTGTTTCACAAATAAACTAAGCCAGTGCAACTAATAAACTCCTGCTCTAATTACTGGCTGCAGATGTATCAACTGAAGCAAATGAGACGCAGGCAGCCATTAATTATCTAATGAGGCCAGCAGTGTTTCTGATGAGGTGGGGCTGATTAAATATTAAACAGCAGCATATGGTGAGTGCCAAGAACAAAAGATTTGAATCCAACTTTCTCTAGACATATATACACATATATTTTTATAAATAAAAAATACAATATTGCGCTAAAAAATCCCCCTCCTCTAAGACAGAAGAGCAATCTCACTCTGAGAGAGGTAATTAAGACAGAAATGGAAGCACAAAACTCAAAGGGAGTGTAGCAAGATCTGACTTCTGAAGGTGTAACAGATGAAAAGGTTTCACATTAAAGAGATGCCAAAAACATTTAGGCATTGCAGCAGTTATCTCTTTGTTTAACCCTTCTTAGTTATTAAGACCTGCAATTGTTTCCTTTTTCCCCTTTCTTTCTTCCCACTGGAAAAGTCCCAGGGCTCACTCAAAGAGCATGAGGAATATCTAACAAATCCATCCTTATAGCACAGCTCACAATATTCAGCCAAGATATGGAAAGTATAAGAAGGGGAATACAATCACTGAAATGTTATTAGGGCCAGATAACTGAAGGAAAAGTCTAACCTTACTCACACAGATGTCAAGCCCACTGAAGCCAGTTAATCCCATCAGACTTAAGTGGGCCACCTCCAGCCAGCACACCAGAGAGCTGGAGAGGAGACACATGTCAGGTTTTTTTCCCTCCTGTCAGCTCCTTCACCTTTCACCACAGACATCCAGTGATGCAGCAACCCTGGCAATCCAAGAATCACTCCTTTCTAAAGCACAGAGGATGCAGGACATAGCCTGTCCAGCTTCCAAGAAGGGAAAAGCCACTCTGCTGTACTATTCAGTGCTGCTGGACAGTTTGGCTGCAATCTTGCCCCTGTGCAGCATTAACGTTTCAGTCCCACAACCCTGGGAACTGCCAGATATGTCATGGATTTGCTCTTCACTTATGCAAAAATGACAAGTCTGATTTGTCTCAAACTTAACACACAGGTATTGAGCTGCTCAGTGCAAGTGATCTGTGCACACACAGGAGGGAGGGACTTCTGTGATTGAAGCAGAAAATCTGATCTGGCTGCTGGGAGGCTCTGTCTGGACTCCAAAGGGACCAGAAATTTTCAAGAAACTTGAGAAAACCTTTAAATCTGCCAGGACAAATTTGCAGAGATAGGGAAAAAAGTTCAGATATAAAGATTCAAGGGAAGGGAAATCAGGTCTAGAATTGGCAAAGGCTGCGTGTTTTTAGAAGCTTCTGCCGATTCTTGGGACTCTAAATAAGCCAAAGAACATTTGCTATTTATTTCAAAATTTGCTCAGATGGCAGCAACTCGTCACATTTTACATTGTTACAGTAATATTGCAAATGTCCTAGACAGATGTAAATTTTTTAGCTGTCATTTGTATCAATTTATTACAAAATTAGCCTATTTTTACATCAGGACCTCACAAAGAAACATAAAGAATCAACAAGTCATTATTTATTACCTAGGAACAGATCACATTTTCTGAATACCTTTGCTATTAAAATGGTTTCCCCTAAATATGAAAGAATGGTTCTCCCCCCACCCGCCTTTTTTTTATAATACCCTTCTTTATTATAATCTCCTTAATATCCATCTGCTACCCTTTAGGCTAAAGCTTCTTAAATTCAAATATAGGGCTATTTTTATCACAGAAGAATATGTAAAGCAATAGAAACATTTTAATGGATTTTTGTGCCTGTGGCCCTTTTTAGCTGAATTTCCATAATGAAATCCAGTTACAGACATTGGTGCTGCTACAGTTGGCTGTTCACACAAATAAAGAATGAACATTTTTGTCTTGTAAGCCAGCTCAGTAAGACAGAGAGTGCAACAGCAACCTACAGAAACCACAGGCTTTTTTCCTCTGTTTATGCATTAGTACAACTGTATATAACTGTATTTTTACTTCAATAGAGCATAATATTCAAGATAAAGTCATGACCCTACGTTTAGGTTATAAATAAGTTGTATAAAGTAATTTTCATAAGTAGTAACTAACAAAATGAGAATGTTTTCTTTTGTGCAGGAGCATTCAGGAACATCAAAATAGCTTCATAAAAACAACTACATGCAAAAACATTCACAATAAACATCCATGTAAGCAGATTCTTTGTATTAATGGTCTGGAAAAATATTTTTATAAAAATATTTTAAGGGTACCAATTCTTCTCCACCAAAATATTTTATTTTCTTACTGCTGTAAATGAAGCAGAGCAAGAAACAGTTTCTTGTATCATAAACAGTACTAAAATTTAAAATATTTTTCTATTCCTCATCAGGGAGAAGAGTTTTAAAGAGGAAGAACCAAATATCATATCTATATCCTTCAAAGAACAGCAAGAAGCACTTCCCATCTAGAAATTAAACTCATGGTGGCCAACCCAGCTCCGGAGGCCAGGTTGCACAGGGATTCCCATTTCTAATGAGGCAGAACAACCAGCACTCACACAAAAAATGCTTAAGCTATCACAAACATGGCTCTTAATTATTATTTATATAGTAAAATACCAGTTGGCAAAGTGATCACTGACACTCTTGACTCTGATCATAACATAACTCAGCCTTGCATCAGTTTGACTGAATTACGTTGGTATCTCAACTGCTCAGCCATTATTATTTTTTAATCAGGCCCAAAGTATCTTAAAACAGGCACTTAGACACTGAAATTCTGCAGAGATAACAAATAGCGACAGGAGTGTCTGAGGCATTTAGAAGCCTTTCTCACTTCTAAACCCAGGACCTCAGCATTTCTATAATGTTTATTTAGCAATTGCTTATCAAGTCTCATTTCTGTTTCCAGAAGCCTTCACCATTAATTGCTCAGAGTCTATACAAGGTGTGATGAGCCTCTGCATTTTTATAAACGCCCTCGTGCAGAAAGGGTCTTGAATAGCTTATAATTGTTCTGTGCATAGGAACTTACCATTTAACTCCTATAATACAATGCTTTTTCTATTTCAACAGTAATATTGTCTGAATTGCTAAATCCAGAAAAGTCTTTTGATTCTGATATGGAGATCGTTAATTCTAATGATTCAATTACTCTAAACCCAATGTCTGTTATGGCTGTTCATGGTGACTGTTAACAAGTACATCACTCTCCTTTGTCTTGTGTGGTACAGCTTTGGAAATTAAAACATTTCCTTTGAATTAGGTTTTTAAAGAATTTCTGCCTGACTGCAGCATCAGAACTTACCTTCTTAGCCCAACAGATTACTCTGCTGTTGCAGTAAATATTCAATCACATAAATATGAGATTCTCAAATATATATGAGAAAAGAAATGTGAACTTCCTCTGATGTCAAACAATGACCAGCACCTGACACTGTCTGCAGGCGATGTGGGCCCAGAGACAGCAGGAGCCCTGCTGGGATGGTGTGTGGCAGAGCTGGACCATGATCCAGGAAAAGGCAGGTCATGGCAAAAAGGAAGGCACTGGGTGGGCACACAGGAACCTGAGAACTTGTTGTCTGCTCAGCCAAGGTTTTCAGAGTGTAACAGTCTGAGTTCTGTAACTCATATTTCCATATTATTCATATTCTTCCTGTGACCTCAGCTCTGTTCTCACTCCTCAAGGATCCCCAGGTGACATTGGGGCTGCTGAGGGGTGGGGACAGGAGAGCCTCAGCCCCTCTACAGAAGTTCTTGGCCGCCTGTGGCAGCTCCTGCCCAGGTCTGGGGCTCTGGGGTTGTACCTGGGCCCTGGGAGGGATATTCCTGGTGCTGCCCAGCACCTGCCATGCTCAGGCTAACCTTCCCCTCACAGGGAGCAGCTCTGGGCTGGATGAAGGTGCCCTCAAAGCTGCTCTGTCGTTCCCCTCCTCAACTGGACAGGAGAGAGAAAACATCACAGTACAAGGAAAGGTCCGTGAGTTGAAATTTGATGAGAAAGTGATCACTCCTCACCCTCTTATCCTGCTCCAGCTCAGGGACCTTCCCATGAGGTGCAGTGCCCCAGGAACAAACTCTGAGGTGTGGATGCCCTGTGAGGTCACAAGTCCTTCCAGGACCTTATGCCAGCACTGGCTTCCCAGGAGATCACAGCCTGCTTTGGGCATCCACCTTGCTCCAGTGTGAGGTCCTCCACAGCTCCAGGTGAATCGCTGCATCCTGGAGCACCTCCATGGGCTGCAGGGGCACAGCAAGGGAATCTCAGCTCTGGCCCCTGGATCACCTCCTGCCCCTTCTCTGCCCTGCCCTGGACTCTGCAGAACTGCTCCTCTCACAGCTCTCACTCCTCTCTCAGGCTGCAATTTATCCTTGCACAGATGCTGTTCCCCAGTCCTAAATCTGCCATCCCAGAGGTGCTGCCCTGGCCCTGCTGGGCTCTGCCATGACCACTGGTGGGTCTGTCATGAAGCTGCTGGCCTTGGCTCTGCTGGACATGGGAGAACTTCTGGCAGCTCCTCACAGAAACCACCCCTGCCACACAAAACTAATACCCGCTCCGAAGTGTTTTCTGTATTCCTTTGTGGAAGAAGAGATGTATTTTTCAGAGGGACTCACCTCCTGCAGGATCCTAAATTGGCTCATTTAATCTACATGGGTACTTGAATCCGCACTTAAGACATTAGTTAATTAAGCCACATTACACCACATAGGCAAAAAGGAGGCTATGTTCAGATAAATTTAAGGCTCTGATTTTCTGATTTAAAACCACAAAGCAAAGTCTTGCAGAGAGCCCAGCCTGGTGCTCCCTCATTAACTCAGCATATTGTGACATTTATAGTTCTTGCTCAGGACCTGGAAACTAAGAAAAATAGAGGTTTAAAGCAGTGAAACAAAACTACAATGCTGCAGAAAAAGTTTTTGCTTATTCCAAGAGCTTGCACAACAAAGCTTTACCTTCTGGGCCCTCAGAAACCTCGCATGCCCATGAAAATATTCTCAAGTTCACAAGAACTTTTGTGCTGCCATTTGAAAATGTTCTTTCCACAGATATTTCAGTAATTCTCTCTGTAAGCAGAACTCATCACCAAGTGAGTTAAATAAATAATAATAAATATTATTAAATAATAATAAATCCAAAGAGAGGGTAAGCAAGGAAAATGAGGTTTTCATGGGAAAAAAAATCATAAACTGCAAAAAAAAAGATTTAAAATGTTCAATTAAGTTCAACTTAATGAACAAATACCATCTAAGAAAGGAAGACTATACACAAATAAGCAATGAAACAGTAAGAAGAACAAAACCAAAATAATAATTACTTTGCTACAATCCACATGGAAGTAAACTCACACTAAATGTCAGAGGGCCTTCCCTCCTCTCCCCACAGCTATATCCTGGCCTCAGGCATCCTTCTGCAAGTGCCTCCTTCCTTTTACATAAGTATTTGAAATTTAAGGAATGAAAAGGGGCTGAAGCTGAGGTTTCTGAATTTTGGAGGTTTTTTGTTCATTGCTTTGTTTTGTTTGTTGCTCTTAATAAAAATAACTGAAACATTATTTCACAAGAAATTGAACAAATCCTGAAGTGCTGTGTAGGATTGCTTTTCTTCCCACATCTTCGTTTCTGAAACTTTCAAGAATGCTGTGCTATCAGTGTTTTGCAAAAATATTCCAATCTAGGAAAAAAAAAGATATCCAACTCAGAAACAAGCATCTCAGAGGCAGGGAAAGATGTAAATTCCTCTGTCTTCCAACTGATACCTTAAATTCAAACCCCTCCCTTCCTTACCTGCTGACTACTTTATAAATCTGTAGAAAACAAAACCAGTCCCCAAAATTCCCAAAAAAGCAAACAAACAAAAAAAAAAAATATTGAGGGAAAAAAAAACCACAAAAGAAAAAAGAACCCCAAGCAAAAATCTCTCCACTTACAGATTAATTAGATCACTTTCTTTAGCCATGCCTGTCATTTAGAATTAATCAAACTGTTTTTGTTAAGCATATAAAGAAAAGACAGGACAAATGCCTTTTGTTATTTGTCTAAAGAATTAGGGTGATAACAGATTTAGTGAGGAAGATTTTTCAAAGGAATTTAGGAGTACAGTTTCCTCTGAAAACAAATCACATGCTTTCCCATATCCAGCATAAAGAAATACAATAGCATAAAGAAATACAATAATCCAAGTATATATTGTACTTTTCCTATGGGTGCAGGTAACACTTTGAAAACCTTAAGCCCATGCTTTCTGTTACATGACAAGAAGAAATTGTGAGAGTTTTAGTGATGTGTACATGACTACAGAAGCCCAGATTCAAAAGAAATCAGTTCCAAGCTCATTTCTGATCTTTAGAAATGTATTTGTTCTAAAGGCACTTTAACTCAGCATTCTATATATAAATTGAAGTGTTATCACTGTTACTTTAATTTAGGATTTTGTTCAGCATCTTCAAAAGAACCTCCCTGAGATTTAGCAGGATTTTTTTTTTTTTTTTTTTAACTGATTGTGCTGGGAAAAAAAGCAATCTCAAAAATAGCTTGAAACAAAATAATGTAAATATTGTTTCAAGAAATAATCAGCTACCTACACTTGAAACTAAATTCAGCAACCTCTTTTTTTGTCTGTTAACGAAGTAACTAAGTTTTATATGTAAAGATGGTAATGTGTTGATCTGTTTGCTGTCATCAATTACCCTGACTGGCAGCTTGATTGGTTCTGAAGAAATAATTAGAGGGAAATTAAAAGAGATTTCTGTTTCTGCTTATTTTTATTTAACGTTAAATTCCATAACCTTCAGAAAACTGCTTTAGTACATTGCACTAGGCAAGATAATAGATAAAGGAAAATTATTTTACATCTAACTTTGAAGCTGAGTGTCTTTTTTTATTATTTTGCTTTTCTCCCCTACACATTTATAGAAGAAAAGAAAGGAAGCCTTCTGGGGACTTACCCATTCCCTTTATGGCTTAGTAGATAGGGCTCCTAGGCAGCTTTTGAAAAAGTATTAAAATACTCTATTACCAACTTCTGCTCATGAAGAAGAAAATGGAATAAAGTCAAGGCATGCTTCTTTTTAATACCCTCTACAAGTTGCTACACACTACTTTTCTGTTAATCTATTTCTTTGTTGTGACCCTTCCATTTTTACTGTTCCACACTACAGAGTTTTTAATTTTGTATACACATGTACACCTATAGTCTTAGATGCATTAATTTGTTGCTAAGGTTTCATTTTCAGGAAGATATGGCATCATATTTAACCATCATTTAATAACAAAATTAATGTATGAAAGGTCATAGTTGAGACAGAAATCCAACACAGAATCTCTGACACTTAATCCAATGCCCTGTTCATCAGAGCTGCTAAAAAAATACATCAAATTTGATGGCAGAACTCAGGGAGAAGTATTAGAAGACAAAATGTTGTATTTTATGCACACTGTTAGCAATTTGAGTTTTCTATTAGAAAGAAAGAAGTGGTGGTTGTACATCATATGGATTGACACACATTATGAATAAACATATATATACACACTTGGAAGAATACAAATTCCTCATCTGGGTTTGTATTTATAATGGGTATGTATTTAATAATTAATTTTCCAACTATGGCATATTAATGCCCTCTACAAATCTGGGTCAGATTACCTCAAAATTAGTTTTTCTAGTTCAGTTTGACTTGAGCATCAGGATAACTACATAAAAAGACTCAGCTCTCGCTCTTATTTTGTGCCTTTCCAGTCTCATTGGTCTAAGATGACATTAAATAAAATGAAAATGTTTAGAAAGTCCTAACTGTATTTAATTCATCCATCTATAACATGGAATCACTTAGCAAAGGGTTGTAAAGTCAAGTATTAAATCTACAGAGGAATCAGTGTAAATCTAGAACAAATGTCTGTTTCTCCTCAGCTGTCCCTCAACCTGTGTCTCTCTTCTCACCCCACTATTTATTGAAGGCATCTCATAGTGATAAACATGTTTTACATGTCAGAAATACAGACCTTTCTGATGTCATCTCCTGTGAGATTAATATTTCATTTAAAAGGAGTGACTTTCAAAGGCAATTAAGACCTCAGTTACTCTGCTGTCCAGTAGGAGTTGTATCCTTACTCTCCCAAGCAACATGGGTCTTTTACTTCTCTTTTCCTGTCCTGAACAACTTCTACAAGGAAAGAGAAACAAGTTAAATCGAGAGTAGAGACTGGATGGTGTTCCTTGGGAATGGAGGGGTCAGAGAAGCAATCTGTGTGTGTAAGTGATCTGTGATTAGATGTTTGCACAGCTCGGGAGATGCACGGCCTATTTACAAATGCTAAGTATCGCTCTAGGGAAATTAGCTGCCTCTGCAGGATTTTTTTCTGGTGAGTCAGCAGCTACTCATTGCTTAAATGATGCTCTTATTCTCAGAGTACTCTTGGATGGCTCCTGAACATTTTTTCCCAATGGGAGATAATGCCTTGTGCGATGCAAGATCCAATTCATTTGACAGTCATGGATGGAATGCATTGCTAAAGGGGAGATAATGAGAACTGTGGAGTTGCAGAAAACACTGGCATCTACAGCATTTCTTGCATCTATTTACTGGTTTCCCATACCTTTAGTATTTATTAAATTAAGATCTTAAAACACACATTTTCTAGAGAATCATAGGCAAATTGGTTTTAATGATATTGAACTTTCTGAGGTTTTATGAAGATTACTTAGAATAAAAAAATTAAGTGAAAACTCTGGTTTAGGCCAAGAGAAAAACACCTTTTGCTGATATAGATCTTGAGGGAATGCATAGAAAAAGCTTTCAGAGAAACATGAAAATAATAATCCAACTATTTTCTACCTTTTCCCCTTTGACTCAGAACCCCTTCTGAAAAGCTGGAAAATCAAGCTTGCCCAGGATGGCAAGCTGGACTTCCCAAACAACTTCATACTTTGAGCTTGGGCAAGATAATTAATATTTAGATGCAGGATAAACATAATGAAGTACAAGCTGCAGCAGTATAGCAGTATCCATTTTCCAGCACTGTTTTCTAGCAGCGCTGTCCAAACTGAAATTTGACAAATTAGGCACTATAATTATTCCACAAACTATTCCACTGTGAGGATTGCAAGTAAATGTAGGAAGGGAATTATCCAGTTCTCATTTGGAATTCAGCCATTGTTAAACAAGCTGTGGGTAGTGCATCATCTGAGCAGAAGCTGTTTCACATTCATTCAGGATAATTTTGTTTCAGTATCTCTTACTTGGATATATGATTTTTTACAATAGTTGTTTACATCTATGCCACCAAATCCCTCCTAAATAAGTCATAACTATTGATTTCTAGCATTTCAGTCATGTAAATCATGTCACCTATTTCAGTAACAGCCTTTAGGTCTCTATGAAACAGCCTTCTAATAATTGGATACAAGGTATACAATAATTTGATTTCTATAAGTCCTGCCCTTTTAAAAATTATTATTACAATGCTTTTACTCAAAATAAGTATTAATTTTCTATCATTTTTTCTCTTCTGTAGCTAGATTTCACTAGTCTTCTTTACTGATCTATAAGCCCACCTGAACAATACCTGTTTGTTGCCCTAGAATATCAGCATCAACCCTCAAACCCAGCAGCATGTACAACACACCAATATTTCACATTCACAACTTGTCACATTTCATTTGGTCATCCTAAAGAAAAGAGACTTAAAAGCATTACTTGGATTTCTTCTTCTGTCCAGTATTTGCTTTTGTTCCTCCAAGTCATCCCACATTGCAGAACAGTGCTAACCAAGCACATCCCTTACCCTCTTCTTGAGGCTGAATGCAGCCCCTAGTCTTGGTTTGAGTAGGCAGTTTTGTGACTCAGGGACAGTTATAGAAGTTTCTTCCCATCCTCAATATCACAATATTGATAATAAAAAAATATTTAAAATAGAGACCTCCCTTGCAGAGATCAACACATACAATTTTTTTCTGGTGGGTCTGATCAGCTGCACACATTTCCGACATGTGCACTTCTCCAGTTCCACCCGTAACCCAATCCATGGAAAAGCCTCATGTCATCTTTATGCCCAGGCACTGATATTGGTGCAGACTTCAAATGCTGTCAGTTCAAACCCCTGCTTTAAAAAACACTCCAAAACACTCCAGTTCAGGAGTTCACCAAGTGACTGCCTGTGATTGTGAGTTTCAGTACTCATCTCCTCCCCCTTGCTAACAAGGAGCTATTAGCCACTCCGAGATTTCAAACAGCTAGGCTGATCAAAGGCCCATGGTCACCACCACATAAACTGACAGAGACTTAAAAAGAATGAAAAATGTGTGCTCAGTGGTGTTGTAAAATATGCACATACGTGTTCCTCTGCCTAGTAGGGAGTTGCACAGCTGAAAATGGGAAATATTTCCTATTTATATGTAAGCTTTAGTTTAACCTCTGGATAATTTGGGCAACAAAAATTATGCATACATGCTGAGTAGGGAATGATGATAAAATAGATAATGAGCTAAACTTGTTTACTTATTGTGAAGAAACATTCTCTATTTTACCTTACCTATATCAAATTCTGTATTCATAGAGGCTGTTAAACATAGCACAGAGCAGTTAAATAAAAACACATAACTTTTTTATGTTACTGGAAAAGGTAGAAAGAGGGTGATAGCTGGAAAGTACCCAAACAATGCAAAGCTTCTAACATGTAGGTGGTGTGACTGACTGAACAGTTCCAAAGTGGTACAAAATCCACAGAAATAAGGGACCAAACCCACAAGGAGCAAGATTTTGGGTTGGATTTCTAGGCTGTACACTTCAGTCTTGAAGATACTGAGACAGCAAAATTTCATGAATAATCAAGCCTGATTGACATGTTCTGAAGGCTCATTGTCACATTTTATGGAACAGAATCCTGCTATGTGGCCATTTCTAGTATTTCTCTTGCAAGAGGTTTTGCTGATCCTAGCCAGAAACAAGCTTGTATGGTTATTCTTTCCCTGGGTCTCTACCACATGCTTACCCCAAGTCATAGGCTTCTGCTTCTCTTTGAAATTTTTCTTTTACATGTGTTTCACATGGTCTGGGAGACAAACAGGCAGACAAACAGCAACAGAGCCATACAAGCCTCTTTCCCCAAGTGATTAGGCTGAAATCCAGTTGGTGCCATATAGCCAGGAGATTCCCGTTCTTAGCTTCAGCCTCCAGGGCTGCCTGTGTGCTTCTCTCCAGCTCTGGGACAGCACACAAACCTCTGCACTGCTTCCACCCTCACCACTGGGATAAATTCCTTCTGCTGGTTCAGCTACCACTTGCTTCACAGGGCTGAGAATACCTTCATCACAGTTTAAGGCCAGACACGTGTTGAGATATTAGCTCAAGAGGGGCTTGGATCTTTCTTCCTCTACTAATGAGCAAAATGCAGACAGAATCAAAATCTGCCTTCTGCCTCAGGCAGCAGGTTAGCATAAATGAAGAGAAATGTTTCTAAGAATCCAAAAATCATGAAGACTGTAGGATTTTTTAGTCAAGGTTGCATAAGATGCAAATGCAGACAAGTAAACACAGGGCGTTTGTGTTATACCAGTTGAAAGCTTCAGCACATTCACTACATCTTTTTAAACAAGACAGTATGTCTCAATTATGATAATGCCAGCAACATACACATCTGCGATCTCATGCTCTCAGCTATTTCTTATCAAACACTAGAAATGTAATTGTAGGTCAAATAATAGCTAGAGCTCAAAGGATTATTACAGTAGCCTGACCATCACACATCTGTGCTACAAGCATTCCTCAACAGTCTGATTGTTCATAAAAATAATTCATGAACTTCAAGAATATGCTACAAAAACAAGATGGCAACTCAGAAGCATATATATAATCCAGAACTCTATAGAATTCAGCAGTCTGATTCAGTGTGATCACTTTAGGTCCAGAGGCAACTCATTCTCTGGGTTTTGATCTTTCCTGCTCTGCTACTCAGAGCTGATGTAGAACCTCATGTTGTTCCACCATTGATTCTTAAAGATGCAGCTGGATCTCTTCAGTATCAATTTTGTACAAAAACAAAAGTTCAGAAGCCATCTATAACTACCTTATCCATACTATGAGTTGTGATTTATTTAGATGAATCATTTCTACAGAGTCTGAACAAGAGCTGTGTGTTGAGGAACCTGGTGCAAAGTTTGTTTTTTGCAAATAAATTTCTCTATGCATGCACATTCTAAAAAAAAAAAAAAAAAAAGTATGCTTCCATTTTGGAAAAACTCATTTGATTATGTCATGGATTCATTTAAGACCTCAGGAAGGAAGGATGAACACTGTAGACAATAAGGGACAATAAGTGAGAAAAAAATGAATTAAAAAGAACAGAAAGTGTTTAATTAAATATCTTGAAATCATTGTTGGATTCTTACTTTACTCAGGAGTCCTGTAGTGTCTCAGCTCTGTGTGATGGGCTTGCCACAGTGCTCTTGCAGTGATCAGAACTGATTGGCAACTCAGGCTTTTCCCCTTTTGTACTGGTTAGGGTGTTCTCACTGTAGTACTCCTATACTGGTGAGAAATTACCTCCAAGTCAGGAGCCCACTTGAGCCGTTTATGCAAAGCCTAAAGTTGCATCAAGGACCTTCCACAGTCAGGATTGATTTCTGTCTGTAAGCATGGTTTGGTTTTCCAAATATAACACTCGTAAGGTTTTGTTGAAAAATTAGCGTTGAGCGATGTAAACCACAATCTCTACGAGAAGGTTTAAGAGGGGAGTATACACATTCAAGGTATAGCGTGCACATATCTTTGGCAAACATTTACTCTCATTTTGAAATG
This sequence comes from Certhia americana, assembly GCA_018697195.1. Lineage (NCBI taxonomy): Eukaryota > Metazoa > Chordata > Aves > Passeriformes > Certhiidae > Certhia > Certhia americana. The sequence goes on from CM031870.1 coordinate 11,364,053, forward strand.
TGAGCTAAAATCATGTCCTTTCAGGGCTAAATTCTGCTCATACTCTACTAAGTGCTTCTGTGTTTCGACTTGAATCAAAAAATACCATATTTTGTAAATAAAATATAAACAGCTCTGATATGGATCACAATCCCTATTTCTTTTTGGCAGCATAACTGCATAGCTAAAAAATCCCAGCTCAAGCAGTGTGTCAAGACAGCTCTTCAAAAGTGAGGGGTGAGAAGTGGGAGAATCTCTCTAAGTGTCTCTGTGCAGCTGTAAAGGCTCCTCCTTCTTGCTGTGCACAGCTGAAAGGTGTCACTGCAGCATGGTTTGGGATGCTGCACTCCTGGGCAGTAAACTCAGGTGTGGGTTCCAGCCTTGCACAAGCAAATCATCAACCCCTTCTCTTCTTTCCAAAGAGCCCATGCAGAAGGCAAGATTCACATAGAGTGAGAGAAAAAACATCTTTTCACCTACATACTTCCATTTTGGCACTTTCCAAAACTAACAAACTCAGTTGAACTCTATTGTAGTATTTATTAGAAGAAATATTCATGACTAGGAAAACACACCAGGTAGCTTTTAATAGTCCAGACTAAAGGAACCAGGAGGTACCTTTATTTATCTAGAAAAATCTAAGTGTATTTGTTTGAGCAAATACAAGATGCTAAAGCATTGATCAGAGTTAAAAATATCTGTATTAAAACAGGCATTTCAGCAAGCATATAGTGAGAAGATACCAAAGGCTTAGGTTACCTTAGTATGCATAAGAGGCTGAAAACTTAAATTCATTTTTAGTTCTTTACTGCAAATAGTGATAGATTAAAACATGTATTGTGCTTACAAGGGTGTACTCTGCTCAGGAAATATAAAATGAAAAATTATTACCCAAAGAATTTTTCATATTTCAGTAGGATATATCATATTTGTGATTGAATTAATCACAAACAACTCATAAATCCTCAGAAATATACATGGTCCAATGAGTATTTGCCATAGATTTTAGGAGTTAGCAACAACATTAAAGAATTTCATAGAAATCAATGATGACCTCATAGACAAACAGAACAGTAATTTAACAGTTCACTCATTTTTTACTGGCTAGCACAAACAATAGCCACTGGCATGTAAACATGTCCCTGAGTTCCTCAACTCCTCTCCCCTTTTTTATTTGTTTTACTAAACTGAAAATGTCATTCTTTGTGCAGTACAAAGTTTTTGGCTGCAGATAAATTATGCAACTTCTTAGACAAATCAGGCAGAAACTTCATTAGAAAACAAATATATAATAATCATCCCCTACTTTACAAAGCTGCCTGAAACCTCCATTACTGATCAACACACTGAACAGGAGAGGAGGCTAATCTGGGAAGCTGCACAGGACCTGTACAATTCCTCCAACATTGAAATCCAACCCAGTGCAGCCAGCAAGGGTAGGACTAGCCCCAAAGGGCACCCCACACCCCAGCAGAGTCTAGAGATACCTCAGCAAGGGTGATGCAGCAGGGCAGATGACGGGGGGAACAAACTCTGCCCCACCTGAGCTCTAACACCATGCCTGGGCTATGAGACAAGGGCAGGTGAGGCTGCTTGGAGCAATTAAGCCTCATTAGAGCTCTCTGGGTCTTGAAGTAAACTTAAGGTCAAGGTTTGAACAGGCCCCCCAGAATTTCTGATGGGTCAAGCCCTTGTGCCCCCTAAGGGAAGAGCAAATCTATGCAAAGCTGTTCTCTCATCAATAACCTCACCACACAAAGCTGCCCACAATTTACCACCAGTTCTGGTACTCAATCAGTTTGTCCCGTGTGAACATTCAATGCTGTTTTGCAGTGGCAAACAAAGACTAAAACACATGCCCAGCTCACAAGAACCCATACTGTAGACACTAACACCAACTTTATTATCATTTTTGGGGTATATCAGTGGCCAAAGCACCCATAAAATTCTGCTGCTTGAAATTCCTGTGGAACTACTTCATATTTAAAGCATCAGTATTAAAGAAGCAGATGTCAAAAATTAGACAGGATCTTATTACATGTGCTTGTTTACACCACTAGAAATATTGCAAATATTTGGGGAAATATTGCAAATCCCAGTTTTCCAATCTCTTAGCAGGAGTGTCAAAGATCAGAGAAGGCTGAAAACAAGCAGATAGTCTAACCCCAGAATGGTTTGCTGGTTTACTTTTTTTAATTTCTTCAAAGAATTCCTCAGGCATAACTAAAATAAACAAGACCACTTGACTGTTACATGGTACAATTGAAAACTGTTATGTTGCATGAAAAACAACTCAAGAAATCGCTTGGGGAGATACATCTTTTCATCCTTAGCATTGTACTTTAATGACGTACACACTGCAAAACTTCTACTTTAGGTAAAAACAGCAGTTAGGCTTTGTCCCCCCAGAAACAAAAAATATTTCTTTAGAAAAAAATTAAATAAATCTACTCTCCAAACAAAACAAAACAAAACAAATCCTCAAAACAAACCAACAAACAGACAGCCCCCTCCACCTTCTCTTTTCCTCTTCATACATATTCATTATCTAGCCAGGCTGGAGTAGAGCTTGGAAACAAGCCATGGATGTGCTGTGCATACACTCAGACATTACCTGGGCCCCTGGCAGTAGGAACAGACTGAAACATTGCTCATATTTTAGTGTTTGCACAGTTTCTTATGCCATTCTGTCAACTGGTAAGGAGGCTTTCAAGCCTCTCTCCCCTCATAACATACACACTCCCATCCCTGAAGAATTTGTCAGCCCCACAGAGGGATGGGAGCCCTTCTCCTGGGAGGGGGCACAGCAAGGCTCAGGAGGCCACCTGGGGCTGGTTTGGCCCTGCCCACATCTCTGGGCACACAACGTGCTTCCTGCCTCATCCCATTCCTCCTGTTCTGCTTGGACTCACACTCTCACCTGAATTGCCCCTCTCAAGCCTGCTCACTGCCAAACACAGCCATCTTTGCTTAATTAGGCAAATCTCTGTTTTACCAACATGCCAGTCACCACTAACTACAAGTCAGCAACACTGATTTTTACAGAAAAAGCTGTTTTCATCCAGTTTTGCATCGAATTTTAAACTTCCCAAAATCCTGGCTGGACCTGGTTGTTGAACATATCACAAATTAAGACAACAGAATGATTTCCAAAGATTAACAACTCCTATGGTACACTATATTTCACAGAATAATCTGAGATGAAAGGGGCTTACAGCAACCATAAAGTCCAACCCTTACATGAATGGCCCATACAGGAAACAAACCCATGGCCTTGGCATTGTGAGCACCATGCTCTGACCAACTGAGATAATTTTAAGTCAGTTCCAGAAGCTACAAAAAAACAAAGTTAGTTTTAGCTGTACATTATTAGTTAAGTTTGTAGTACCATTCGATCTGTACTTACACACCAGAAATGCTTTGAAGGGAGAAAAGAGCAGTGAGAAATTATGAATTTAATAAAAAGTACAAATTTAATACATAATTCCTTGCAATGGGAAAAATTGCAATGAGATATTTTAAATTAAAGTGTTGTAAGTAAACACTAAGAATATTTTGGTTCTTGTTTACAATATCATTACCTAAAGAAAGGAATGTAACTCACAAAGGAAGGGGAGTTAACATTTGTTGACATTTTCCTGCTTTTACTTTTAATGTAAACTCAAAGCAATTAAATTATGTTTAAGACATTTTTGCTGTAAGTAGTCTTCATTTACATTCCTAGAAATAATAATCCAACTATTTTATTGCATTGTTGGGAGCCCTGTAGCAACAGACCAAATATTTAGCAACAGGTCTGGTTGCCATCTCTAGGGCTGGAAACGAAAGACTTGAATCAATTTAATTGCATCAGTGTTTCTCAGCTACCATGCCAGAAATGTGTTGTTCTTGAGTTTAAAGGGTCTATTCCTACCTCCCCCCACAGCAGTCTCTAAATAAACCTATAAATCCTTGTTCTGTAGCACATGAATTATCAGTAGCTTCAAAGTAAATGAAGACAAAAATGGTTGAATATTTAAACATGTAGCAACTCCATCCCATGATAGATCATTTCAAACCAAAATTCATTTTTTTCTTTGATATCTACTACTGCTATAAACTTCCAGTTTATCATATAACATTACAATTTATGGTATAACCAGCTTGTGTACTGACTATAAACCCTTTGTCAATGCCACTGTAAAGACTTTATAGTCCATAAATAATAGAAGAGCGATAGTATCTATCCTTCTTATTTTGCCCAGCACATCCAGAATATAGGACTCTAAATATGCCAGAGGATCTGCTTGTTTCACATACAACATAGGTTATGTAAAAAAACAAAAACCCTTCATTTCTCTCAGTACTTCACTTACACAAAGCCTGTTCAAACAAATAGAAAAGAAGTCACAGGTACACATGATAATTCAGGAAAAAAAGATGCACACAAGCAAAAATCAGTCTCAATTCACTGCAGCATTCATCTATGGCCAGGGACTACAAAAGATTAATTTCCTTCCTCCTCAATTATTAAAGAGAAGATGTCTCTTCTTCGTGTGCAATAATGTAGGGAGGAATTTGAGGGCAAAAGAGCTCTATATGAAGTGTGTTACCTTTTCTGTTTCTCCTTGATGCATTCATTTGGTCAAGATATTCCTTTATCTCCCAGCAGAGTAATTCCAGATGCAGCTCTGTCACACATTTGTCTTTACAGCCCACAGACTTTAATGTTATTTAGGATGGTTTTCCCTGATGTTGAAGCAGAGGGAGAACTAAGACCACTCCTTGTGTTGTATCCCTCCAAGCTGCACATGGCAAACCAGTGAGAACCTCAAAAGTTGTGCTTGCCAGCACAAGGAGCTGTGAAAGTTTGTGCTCCTGGCTTCTCTTCTGCACACAGATTACAGTGCAAGGGTAAATATTTCATACTCCTTACTGCTAGCAAAAGATGGGACTGCTTAAAAAAGTTGTGACAAGGAAGTGTCACAACTTTAGTCTAAAGACCACCTTATTTCCATTCTGTAAGTGGAGTTATTTACACTGAATATCATAAAATAAGATGCCAGTTTGCCCCCGAATGCTAAAATCTCTTATCCCAGATGTAGAAGGCAATCAAAGCTGACACTGCTCTCAGCCCTATAGCCTCAGATATTCCATAATACACTGGATATCTCTCCTTCACACCCTAAGCTTGTTTGTTGAATGTTTTTCAGCTCATTCAGCTCCTCCTTCACCCCACCACAGCAGGATACTGGTGTTGTCTCTCTGGGGACTGCCCCTTCCCACCAAATCCTGACAGGCACTGCAGCAATTTGCCTTCTAGACAAAGCCTTCACCTATTGATCCCACAAACCAAGCTTCTTATGCTCACACACTCCCTCAGTGGACTCCCACATTGCTCTCACTTCCTACAAACTGGCAGGCATTTTCATTTGTGTTTCTTAGCTCTTATCAGCTCTCAAGCAGTACATATTGACAACTTTCTACTGCAAAATATAAGATGAGGTGAGGATTTTTTTCAGTTGAATAAGAAGAAAAAAAAGAAAAAAGAAAAAATTAGAGAAATCTGTCCCTCTTTCTTTTCCAAACCTGGGAAGGGGATGGGTCCCTTCTTGGGTGGCATATTGCAGCTCTCCACAGGACCACATTCCTGCAGCTCTTCTAGTCCTAGGTTTCCTTTCCATGCTGCTGAGTCAAATGTGGGCAACAAAATGTCCTTTTGAGTAGATCTAGCACATCTTTAAATGTTGATGTATTCAAATATCTTTATAGAGAATACGACACAATAATTCTCAGGTGAACCCTTTGGGAATTCCAGGGAAAAGGCTACCTAATCTCCAGTTAAACAGGCCTATTATCTCTCACTCCCTGTGAGAAAGTGAAGCAGAACTGATTTGATTAAGAGCAAATTAACCTCTCTAACACAGCTACCCAGGGTTTTACACCTGTCACTTTAGTATGACAATTTATATTTATTCAAAAAGCCATGAGACAGTAAATTAAACATTGCCCTAATTAGAAAAATGTCATATGTTACAGTGGGCTAGCAAACTGAATTCATTTCAAACAGTTCTGGTGCAAAGTACATTTCAGCACATCATTAATATGAGCATAATCAATATTTTTTACATTGCCACATTTGAGCTTAATGCCACCATGCCACAGACATATATTTAAAGTTCCATCAAACAATAAGGCTGGACTATATCCAAAGTACACCATAGACCCAAATTTGTTTAGGAAGAGCCATCAGCACCTTAATTACCACATACTCCATTCTATTTCTATGCTGTAATGTCACAGCATAAAGCTGTTCTTCCTCTTAATTAGATCTGTTGGCATAGCATTCTTTCTACAGTTCTGATGGAATAAATAATGGCTAAATTCTTTAATACCATACAATAGCAGACATCAAAATTAGATTAATTTCATCAGCTAATTACTCTCAGGTGAACCTCAAGGTTTCAAAATAATCTGAAATTGTACAAAATAAATATTTAGGCCTACAGCAACCCTCTTAGACAACTTATAACAAGCTATAGCTAATTTTGAGAGGACAACAACAAAGACCACGATGTGACTGTTCCCTTGACGAGCCAGAATTCAGCTGACACCCAGCTCAGGATGGTGTCTGCTCCATGCTGGGATCAGCAGCACCAGGTCCAAGTGAGGGCAAGGGGCAGGCAGGGGCAGGACACGATGGCCAGGAGGGGCTGAATCAGCCACCACCCCCCTGTAGCCTCACTGTCCCCTCCAGCTGTCACCCTGTGCAGGAGCAGTTGTGCAAGGGCAGCACAAAGGATCTGCTGCCTTGTGACAACGGGGTAGGTCACACTTCCTAGCTGGAAAGTGTCAACACTTCAGTTTGCCCAAAAAGCTTCCTGAAGTAAATCCTGCTGAGGATTTCACGCTCCCCAGTGTGATGCAGGAGAGCCCTGCACCGTGGTGGAGGGGGAAGAATCCCTATCCATTAATTAACTGGTTTGCTCCTAAGTTTGATTTATGAAACAGAGAATTTGTGAGTTAAGAACCTCATGATTTAAGAGACAAATAACTAAAGTACTTTTTTGTTTGGTTATTTTTAAAATTTATCCTTACTGTTTTAACAGCTTTACTTCTCTTTCTAAAATCACTATGCATACTGTAATTACAGCACAGATAACGAGCCCTGTGATAAATAAGTACAGTTTATACAAAAAACTCTTCAGAGTTGCTCTGAGGAAACTGTATAATAATGAAGCTATCTGAACTCTAACAAGAAAATAATTTAGGTCATTATTCCCAGCAATAAATATTGGACATACGCATATGTTTTCCCTGGCTTGCTAAGAGGAGGTAGAACTATTTTTTGTTTGTTTGTTTTTTTTTAATAAATAGATATATACATGTATATATATTTATACAAATAATTTCTATATTTTGCATAATGATCCATTTTACATACATATACCCACATAAAAACATTGGTAAGTATATATACATATATAGATAACTATGAAATAGATCAGGAACTAATGCAGTTATTTGTCAGTAAGTGAAAGAGACACCACATTTATGGCACACAGGTACAGCATTGCTAAAGCAGTGAGAGCTCCTGCTGCAGTACCTGTATGAGGAGCCTGAATGGCATCTTTCCTCCTCCTCTTTCCCTCCCCATCTGCTGGGCTGCTTCTCTCTCCCTGGGAAGGATCAGCTCCTACTGAGCCTCTTCTCACTGATCCTGGAGGTTTGCTCCCTTAACCTCTCCGTGTCTCTTTTCACAATCCACACATCCTCTAACTTGCATTTGGTCCAGGAAATGCTAAAGCTGTCAACATTCACCTTGCTGGTAAATTGATTGAGAAATTAAGGGATTGTCTGTGGCAGTGTTTATCACAAAGGGTGCTCCCTAGACTTTTCTCCAGAGCCACTGGAGACAGATCAAGCAAAGCAGTTCTTCAACTCTAATGCAGCCATTATCCCTTATCAGATTTGGTTTTAAATAGGTAACATCAAAACCAAAGGGAGCCAGAGGAGGCAGAAGTCAAAAAGAGAAAAAAATAGATTTGCAGTGGCTATTTTAGAGCTGTAGAAGAGTAAATGCCCATTAAGCAGTTCTGCAAATCCTGTTTTAGCACAAACAAGAAAAGTCTAACAATTTTTGTACAGTCTAATGGTCACTAAATATAGGAAGTTCCTCAAAACAGACTAAGTGTTACATATAACCATTATTTTTATGCACTACCATCAGGCTTCCAGACTCTACTTACAAAGGGCACTGCAGACATAAGGACTGCATCTTTTTTTTAATGACCTCACCTTTCCAGCTTGATCTGCTAAAGTCACAGCTGTTACCACTAAACAACCTTTTCTTAATTCTGTAACTTGTAGGACTCAGCAGCCATATAGGTTCAAAACTGGAAGACACAGATTTAAAATGCACAGATCATGTGAAAATTGTCTATCTGACTTGTCACCAATCCTCACATGCCATGAAGATAAATTTGTCAGAAACACATGGTCCAACTCACTGAATTTTGTTTGATTCAGAATCATTTCTATATACCCCACTCAATCTGGCTACTTTAAAAATATCTTGGCAATATGTGTGAAGACCACACCAGGGAAAATCTACCAAGAAAACACCAAAACACCCAAACAAATATTCTCCTCAAATTATGTCAAGCAACCCAACTCAAAATTGCAGTGAGCCCAGCCTAGACTGTGTTTTAATTTGGGACGTTTCTGTCTCATTCTTTGGCTTCTCTTGGGCAGAGCTGCAGAGACAATCAGCAATCCAGACTGCTCCATGCTTCTCACCAGCTCAGTCTGAATTATCTAATTCCTGTGAACCAACTGAAGTTCCAGATTCTTCATACATTCTGCCATACATTCTTTAGGCACGGGTCTAAATTACATATCCCACTGCAAACCTTATTGCTTTCCCCAGAAAATTCCAGCATATTTTTTTTTCATTCTCATTGTCTGGGCCTGGGTTTGAGAAAGCTCCTGTAAAATTGTGCTTTCACATATATGCATACATACACACACACAAAATATTTTATATTTTCCCTTAATATGTTTTTAACCTGTTCAAATCCCATACGATTTGAGGAAACTTCCTCAAGAAAGCAGCAGTGGGGTCACAAAGGTGAGAGTATCTATTAAAATCTTATCTCCATGCACCCACAGGTTGGGATTGGTGCAGCTCTTGCCCACCCAGTGGGTACCCAGGTGGGTTCTGCTCCTGCAGTTACATTAAGATGGAGCAAAGAAATAACAGAGCAGCTCACGGCAGACACAAGCTACAGCAACAGATCCCAGGAAGGAATATTTTTAGAATACTTTAAAAGGAAAGTTTGCTTTCAGGTCAAGTGCTTGTGGATCAGTGAGGAAATGACAGAAATAACAAGGTGGCACCTTATAACTTAATGCCTTATAATTTAATGATTGAATAAAACAGAGTTAGGGATCATCTGAGAATAAGACCAATTTCAGACAAAAAAAAAATTATATTTTAAAATTTTAGGAACAAGAAACCTTTGGGCAAAAAGAAATAAAAGGAAATACAGAATGGGCAGCTTGTTCATACACACCATATGTATCATCAGGAAATTTCCAAGGAAATACCAGCTAAAAGTTATGAGAAAAATAGGCATATCAGCTCTCAGATACAGTTAATTTGCTATTCTTTTTGAAAAAAAAAAAACAAGCACTGAAAAAGAGAAGAAACTACAGGGGTTATAAAAATAGCTTTTTACAAGAAAAAAAAACCAAACAAACCAAAAAACCAATCAGCAAGCTGTTTCCCTGAGGTACTTTCCAGCCTATAAAAATTGAAAGTTAACAAAATGAGACTGCAAGAAAATACTGAAGCAGGAATATTAAATTTGTGTAAGAAGACAAGTAAAGGGATGGGCAGGATCACAGTGTGTTTCTTGGATCACACAGGTGATTTGATAAAAGCACTTATTGTCTGTGATCAACACCAGGGCACAGGGGAAGTATTTCTATGTGTAATACTTGGTGCCCAAAATGGCATTAAAAACCAAAAAAAGAACAGGCCACTTAATTAAAGTGATTAATCTGGTTTTTATAAGTGCATTATATAAAACCAGATTTGCAACTTCTGGGTGACTTCAGGCTGCAGTAAAATGCTTTTCAGAGATATAGAAATTGGATCAACCCAAAAGTCGAAATGTGTGTATTAAGCTGGTGCCCACTATCTCTCCAAAAACAAAATTCACACAGCTGCTCAGTTTTGTTTGTTTTCCTGAGGTAAAGAAAATGAATCCTATGAAATTTTCCCAGCTACACTGGAGAGCTGAACAAGTCCTCTGAATATTGTGTCTTGCCAAGAGAAAGAAGGTATAAAATCCACAGGTACAGTAGGAGCAAAGGATACAGCACAGCCTAGAGTTTACTTAACCACACAGCCACACTTCACAGTCCAATTTTAGACTAAACTGTAACCTAAATCATACTGTGATTCATTCATGTGCCTAAGAAGACAACCTGACCAACATGTAATTAACTTGAAAATCATGCAGATACAATGAATATATGTCATTTTTACCTTCTAAGTCTAGAAAAAAAAAGGAATCTTAGTAAAGCATCACAGTATGTAATCATATGACAGAACAAGGGGAAATCACTTTAAATGGATAGATTTAATTTAAATGTTAGAAGAAATTCTTCCCTGTGAGGATCTGGCACAGGTTGCCAGAACAACTGTGGCTGCCCCATCCCTGAAAGTGTCCAAGGCCAGGAGCTTGGAGCACCCTGGCTGGGTGGAAGTTGTCCCTGCTCATGACAGGGGTGGAACAGAATGAGCTTTAAAGTCCCTTCCAACCCAAACCATTCTATGAACCTATGACTTATGAAAAACATAAACCAGCCATGATCTCTTTGTTACCTAAACCCAGGAGCAGTGGTTTTTGATGAGTACTGAAAGATGAGGTGACATGAGCAGAGCTGCAGCACTGAGGGATTGATATTCTCCTGAGCCCCTTGAACACCCACCTTGAAACTGGGAATCAAAGGCTTCAGCATCACCCAAAAGCCTCCTCTGCAGCAAGTATCAAAGAAGCTGTTTCCCCAGCACTCAGGGAGTGCTGGTCAGCAGGTTCTGCACACTGCTGTCCTAGGTAGGTTTTCAGGTTGGACAGCATGTATCAGAAACCACAATCAATGTTTGCTGAGGGGAGCAAAAAGACAAAAACCATCTCACCATCTCCCAGTCTGGCTAAATTGTATTTTGTTGTCCTCAAAGACAGCTGTGATTAGTCAAAATCTAAGAAATTAGCTTTAATAAAAGAACAAAATGCTGGAACAGAGCCAGCAACAACTTTTTTATGGTTCTGACACCTTCAAATAAACATGCTGAGTTGCCATTTCAGTATTTTGTAGGGTGCAGTTAGAATTACACCATCAGATATGTGAATCCAATATGATCCCTTGGAAGCAAAAATCAGCAGCATGCCATATGTTGTATATCCTAAACACTAGTCAAAATAGCCTCATTTCATCTGACAGTACAAAGAACTGCCTGGATGTTGCATCTTTTCTTGGCAGACCAGATAACCTTATTTGTGTGTTTGTTTCAAGACAAGAAAATCTTGCGTTGCAATCATGAAAAGAGAAACATGGAAAGAAATATTAATATTCTCTCTCTGGGCTTTGTGGAATTTAACATTCACATTATAGTTTGGCCATGAAGGGTAAAACCTGGATGCTTTCTGAAAGGAGACAAACAGATTTTCCTGCACTCAAGGGACAAAACTCAGTATTCCAAAGGCTACTGAACAAACTCATTATGAGCTTGTTTTGGGCTTTTTTTAAATAAAAAAGCTTTTGGTATTTGCTGAATGTAAATAATGAGTTGTGTGAAATTACTGCTTAGGAAATGGAAAGCACTGAATATCAGTATTGCACAGTCACAGTCCACTCTGGGACTTGGGCCACAAATACATCAAGTCCCTCCCACCAAAAGCCCACTCTTTGCAAAGTCAGCAAATTCCATCTCTTTTATCCTCTAGTGAGTAAACAGTAGGATTATATTGAACAATTAATTTTGTGGAGAAAATAAACAAAGCCAAAAACAATCCAACAAACTTAACTATGAACTAATTGTTCTTGAATAACTTCCTTGTCCCCTGCAGCCTCCCAGTCAAGGGGAAAATGCCACAGACTTTGCCTTCTCATCAGTGACCACCCAATACATCAACTGCCCATTTGACAAACCCACATTTGTTACTATTTGGTTAACAGGTGTTTTACTGGTATCAGATGCAATTGCCTTTAATTCACACTAATGGTGGAGGTGAGGTTCCCTCAACCCCGAGTTTATATGTTTCTAAACCAGATACTCATAATTAATGACATAAAACATGGCAAGATGGAAAAAAAAATAATATTGAACTCATATTTTGAGAATTGAAAATTAAAATCCAAGCTGACTGGCTCAGTGATCAAATTTTCAGTCAATCCACCTATTCCAGACAGCAGGCAAAATTTTCTCATTGATAGAACTAAGGTTTCTTCTGACTCATTTTTGTAGGCACACCATTAAAAGGGGAAGACAAAAAACCTGTGTCTAAATACACAGCCAGGTTTGGGGACCTGAGGATTTCAAGGGTTTGATGACTGTACACAAGAAAGAAATTTGGGTCAAACAAATAGAAATAGATGTGGGGCCACAGAAAATGGGGAGGGAGCAAAAAAACAGTTACACAGAAATAAATGGAGTGTAGATTTTGGTAGCTAATAAAAACACCTCTTCAAAATACCTTGTGGCAGTTGCAGTGAGGTGCCACAGAGTGGTATATTATTACTCCTTACATGAATGATCTACTGGGTCTACAGCTGAGGGCAAGGCAGGCAGACAGTGTTATCCATTGCAGAGTCTTTAATGAGACAATGTGAAGTTCAAGTTGCACACCATCCAATATTTTTCTTCCCTGTTCAATCTGTATTGAGTCGATATTCTGTTAAAACCTAACATTTGTTGCATTTTTCCAATTTAGTTTCTGTCAATGTCCCCTAAAAGTGCTGAGCCTGTTAAACTGACATCACCCACACAAATTCCAATAAGGGCACTGTGGCGAAAAACACCATGAAGTGAAGGCTGTGCTTTGATGGAACAGCTCAGCTTCCCCTTCACTCCACATCTGTACAAGCTTGTCTTTCCATCGGCAGCTGGAAATTTCACAGAGATGTACACTCTGCCCCAAGGCTCCCCTCCCATTTTATTGACAGGAAGGAATAAGGAGAGCCATGGAAGTAGATGGCTACAGTGAAGACTAAGACCGAAATATTTAATCAAGTATATACAGAGCTATTTTGATAGCTGCAGAGCTGAGTGAGCTGCTACATTATGTACACAGCTGCTTCCAAGCTCTCCTGTTTAATTTTAATTCTTTTCTGAAGGTTATTAATATCTCAAAATTTTCTATCCAATCCATCAGTTAACTAAAGAAAAAAAATGCTTTTTATTCTATTATTTTCCCTGTTGTTTTTCATTCTGAAATGTCCCACACCACCTAAATGACTGCAAGACATCTCTAGAGGATGCATCACAAAAAAAAAAAAAAAAAAAAAAAAAAAAACCCACAAAAAAACATGGGAGAAAGAGCCTGAATTGTTCCTCTTTGTTTATTATAGCACCAAATCAGATGGTGACCCAAGCAAGAAGGTTTAGATTAACTCCTATAAACTTACCAAACATCAATCAGCTATAGAAAGATGAATTTTGATGGCTCTCTCCCTCACTGTTCCAGGTAATACCTCTGCTTCTTATTCTCCTTGTCAAAGCATGTGAGAGCTTAAGAAAACTAATGCTAAGAACAAAAGATTTTTGTAATACTTTATAATTTAAAGACATCCCTCTTGTAATGAAACAGAAGCTATTAAAGTCTCTTCATAATTGTGTCTTCTGTATATTTATATATATAGTTTCTATAATAAATGAACTCTGACTTATTAGAGATTAACCCAGCAAAGGAAGGAACACAAATAAGGTGACAGCAAACCCAATAATTTGTTATGGCGCAAAATATTTTTTTTTGCAATCTTCAAGCAGGCAAATTACACTTTTTAAATTTGTTGAGAAGCAGGACAAGAGTAGGTCCTGATTTCATAGGACTGGAGCTTCTGATGTAATTGAGAGTGAGTTTGGGACAAAAAGGAGACAAGGACAAAGTCTCTAGTTAGCCTGGGGCTTGTAAAAGGACTTGGGATGATTTAGGTAATGGAAAATTACAAGACATGTTGGAAAACCCTAAGATATAGTATGTTGACTTCTGGCCCCTCAGTTTGGGAAGGACATGGAGGGGCTGGAGCGTGTCCAGAGGAGGCAATGAGGCTGGAGAGGGACTGGGAACACAAACCCTGTGAGGAATGGCTGAGTGAGCTGCAGCTTGTTTAGCCTGGAGAAAAGGAGATTCAGAGGTGACCTTATCACTCTCCACAACTCCCTGAAAGGTGGCTGCAGTCAGGTGGGGGCTGGCCTCTTTCACCAGGCAGCAACTGACAGAACCAGAGGGGACAGTCTCAGGCTGCATCAAGGGAAATGTAGGTTGGATATTAGGAAAAAGTTTTTCGCTGAAAGAATAATAAAGTACTGGAATGTTTTGCTTGGGGTGGAATCACCATCCCTGGATGGATTTAAAAAAGGACTGGATGTGGCACTTGGTGCCATGGTTTAGTTGAAGTGTTAGGGCATGGGTTGGACTCGATGATCTTGGAAGTCTCTTCCAACCTAGTGATTCTGTGAAAATATTTTAATATGGCATCTTACTGCAAAAAGAAAGAAAAACTGCAATGGATGGAAAAAATATTTTGCACCATAACAAGAAAAAATGCTGAATTGTATGGAAAATATTTTCTGTCATTGTGTAGGGTTCTTTGTGTTGAGGTAGATAAAGAAATATTACAAAAGCAGTGAACTATAAAACACATAATAAAAAGACAAATGCAAAGTAAACTAAATAGGGGAAACCAGCTTAATCATACCTGGCACACACTCTTACAACAACACCACCTTAATGTATATCTAATCCACTAACACACTGTCTTCTCTTTCAGGTAACATCTTCATTGGGACAGGCACAAATTTGACATGTACTATCCAGTCCAAGCAAATAGGGAGAGACTGCAAAATTTGCCTCTATAAATCATACCTGTCCTGTTTTTAATCACATGACAAAACGTGGAAGAAGAGATTACTTTGGCAATGCAGCATAAAGGGAAAAAAAGGTCAATCCTTGAACACTTGTACAATGTCACAAAACTCACAGTGATTCACTAAAAACACTGATCAGTTCTATCAGAACTTGAAGCCTTACACAGAACCTCCCAGCTCACAGGTGAACCAGCTAGAACTCAGCCAGGTAGCAGTGCAGGATGTAGTAAAAAGGATGACTACAGGTTTTGAAATGCTGATTTTGCTCCCAGTTTTCTCTCTGATTACAGAAACTGTGTTTTAAAAGCAAACAGAATGTGGAGAGGCACTGCTAAAAGCTGTTGACACAGTACAAATGAGATCACAAATCAGAAGGGATGTGCCAGTTAATGAACACAGAGCTATTGAGCAGTGTAAAACAGTAAACTCTAAATATTCTTCCCAACAATTTTCTTCAAGAAGCTCCACCACAGTGTTTCATATTGTAATCGGGCTTGCAGTGTCCTTTTAGGTGTGTTTTAGAATGCTTTTTCATCAGAGATTTGAATGCATTCCCATGAGACTACATCCCTTCATATTTGCAACATAACTGGAAATCTTACATGTGCATACTTTTAATAAAGGCTTAAATGAAACCTGTTAATGTGGCCTGTTGGACATTTCTGACATTGGCTATTTTGTCAGCACAAACATGAGAACATCACCTTTGACCAGCAATAACTCTTTACAACCACACCTACATCCTTGCCTTAAAGGTAGCAACAATTTATTCTGGCATCCAGTCTGAAATTCTGGATTATCAAATTAAGCCCCAAAATACAACAGAGTGAAAATAGTCTTTGTAAAATTTGAAGGAAAAAAGGCAGTTTCATTTTCATGTTTTCAAAAAAATTATTTTCATTTTTTATCTTTTTTCCAAATATAGATTGTTTAACTAATTACTGTACATTAGGAATATGCTCTATTTCCATTTTAAGTATCCTCTGTCTATTCAAAATTTAACCTGTTATGCAATTCAGTGACAGTTACTTCTCTACTTAAGTGCAGGGAGATCTCTCTAAAATTTAATGTGTGGAGTGCAAGACTTGTTTATTTGATGTAGCTATGCCATTTCTGTGAGGAAAGACTCTCCCTTGTGATGTGGTAGTACAGAGGAATCAAAGCCATGCAACATCTCTAAAATAATGGAGCCAGCAAAGGTCAAGGATTCTTAGTGCATCTGAAAGATTACAGCAATAAGGGGTTCAGAAAGCACTCTGGAAGTTGTATGGAAAGGATATCACTCTCTCCTAAATTTTATAACTATGAAAGCTAACCTACTGCACCAGTAAACTGCATTTTCTTCAAGATAGAAAAAAAAAAAATTAAGACTCCATGGCAGAAAAAAAGGAAAAGAAGGTTGGAGAGTGGGAAAACACCATTACTGGCTCCTCCATCCTTCCTGACAAGAGGTAAGTATGACAATGATCCAGAGAGTATGGAAATCAAACCCTACATATTGGGAATTTCTTTACTATTTTCTTATGGAAACGTTCGTCTTATATTTGTCTTATAACAAATTCCTTGTTACCTTTCCCTCGCCTCCATGCCTGTCTCAACAGATGGATGAGTTCCAAATCCAGTTGCATTCGCCTCCCCAACAACATATGCTTGTTGTCATGCCTACAAGACACTGCCTGAGCAGGCAATATTCAACATGACCAGCTTTCTTCATGGTTCTTAAAAAGAACAATGAAATCATGGAGAATTTTGCCAAAGTAATGACATCTAGGCTTTTCTACAATAAATCTCCAAGATGTTTTTTTTTTTTAGCCAGAACAAACTTCCCACTTTAGAGAGACGAGGAATCAGAAACAAACAAAAAACCTTTAACGAATTGTTATACAATAAGATTAACAGCAGAGGAATTTGGAAAAGAAACAAAAGAAGCTGTGGGAAAGAAATCTCAGCATTGCTTGTGGTCTAATAGGAAGGATTTCAATTTTAAAAGGGGAAAGGTAATGTATTTACAATACTAGATAGAGACAAACTATTTTGCCTTCAGCCTCAGTTTATCCACACAGGAAATGAATTATTGCTTCAAAAGCTGCAGCATTTCTCTTTATTGAAACTGTTCACGTTGAGGTGAGAACACTGTTTCACCCTTATTTATGAAGCAAAAATAATGTTAATGCATCTACCTCTTAAGACACTTGTCAAGTGTTAAAACGAGTGAATTCATAAAACGTTCGGTGATGTTAAATGTGGATTGCAACCTAATACTTCAATTGCCACACTGAACATAACAGCCTACCCTGTCATTAACCTGCAGTTTGGGATGGAAGGATTTCTTCTCACTGTGCAGAGCTCCAGTTATGATGTGATTTCATTCTAACAAAATATACTTGAATTATGACTCCATTAAATAAGAAATAGATGGTTTTCCCTGATACACTGCTTTGATGTCTAACAGCTTCAATGTTAATAAAGGTATTAACACCACAGGTATACATTACATTATATTCATTAATTAGGGCATGGATTAAAAATTTTCCAGGCTATACTAATTCTCAGTTTTTGAGATAACTCCTTTAAGAAGGGAAAGGGGAGGTGGCTGTGATAAAAGAAGTTAAAAGTTGAGAAGAGGCAGAGAAGCAGTGCAGCATGGGATAACTTCTGAGCCTGGTCAGCCTCCCTGCCAGCAGTCTGCTCCATTTTTTAAAATTTTTTTCTTTTTTTATTTATGCCATTGTGAATTCAAAAGAGAACAAAGAAATTATGTTCAAAATGTTGCCATAGGCAAAAAGAAATGCACCTTCTATGTCAAGTCACTGGCTTCTCAGTACCATAATTGAAATATTAATAGCTTAATCAAAGAATTATTAATGCAGATTTAATCATTAGAAAACAGAGGGAAAAAAAAAAAAGGGGGGGGGGGGAGAAAACTATTACAGAAACAGTCTTGATAATTCCAGACTCACAGAATGTGCTATGAGAAGGGACCTACAGTGAGGGAGATCAGCATGAGAGAGAGACACGGCCCCACCACTGTCACTGCATGGAGCAGGGCCAGCCCAGGCTGTGTCCCAGCTCCTCAGGAAGGTGTTCACACTCTGGGAGAGCAGCATGGTTCTCAAACTGCTCCACTCCATGATGGCTTTGCTCAGAGAGTTTGTGTTCAGCATTTGGGCTGTTTTTTCCAGCACATCCATGTGTTCAGGACAGAGGGCTTGTTCATTAGCTGCTGGCAGAAGCCCACCAGGCAATGCACAGGCTCCTACTACCTTATTTTGGCATTTTAATTACACTCTGACAGTAATTGTGCAGTGTGGCTTGCATGAAAAAAGTTGATAGTTGACAGAAAAGAAATGGTCCAAAAGTTTAGATTTTAATGAATTGGCAGCAAAAAGAGCAGCAGGAAAGCAAATAAAAGCTATCGCAGCCTGATAAATCAAGCAAACCTTTGTCTACCAGGATTTTTGATAGAAAAGTTTTCAGAGGCTGTTGACTGCCCTGGCAGACAAAGCACACAATCTTTCTGTGGACTGCAGTTCCTGAGCAGGTGAGTCACGCTCAGAAATGACACAAAGCTGATCAAGCCATTCAAGTGCTTTTGAAAATTTTCCCCACAGTTACTTGTGTTCCTCCAAGTCAGTTGTGGCTGCAGTGCAGAGGGTTTATGGTCACCCACATGGTGTCACTGGGAGTGCTCACTGCCACAACACTAAGCCAAGTGCTGGCTGCTGCAAGCACAACACAACAAAACAGTCAGTGTCCACAGGAACAAGCCCTCATGCACATTTCCAACACCTTTTAGCAGCATCTCGATTGCCAAGGCATAAGCATCACTTATCACTCACAGAAATCTTAAATTTTGAAGTGGTTATTCAGTTTTCTTTGCCATACCTTGTGTTAGTGCAATGCATTTCCATGACAGGAGCAAAAGCTTTAAAATAATGTCCAGCAGTCAAAATTTCATTGCACAGCCTCTGTGGTTATAAACCATGTTACATGGAGGCCAGCAGTGCTTGAGCATTTCACAGATAAACACACACGCTCTTTATCCTTAACAGCTATGTTACTCTGAGAATAAAAGGTAGCAGCAGCTTGAGTGGCATT
Organism: Certhia americana; assembly: GCA_018697195.1. NCBI lineage: Eukaryota > Metazoa > Chordata > Aves > Passeriformes > Certhiidae > Certhia > Certhia americana. The sequence goes on from CM031870.1 coordinate 11,383,269, forward strand.
AAAATGAAGGGAAAGTGCAAATAAATTTCAGATTTATTTCAGTTTCATTTCTACTTAACTGCAGTTATTCATAACATCTAAATGCACATTCACTGCAGTTTCTAGATGCAATATAGTAGGTTTTATGCAGTTAAAATGAGTTTATGTACAAGAGAATTGCCACAAGGCATTTCAAAACTGCTTTTCAAAAACCCTTTTCCAAACTAAGATGCATAGTAATAATCCTATTTGTGTTGTATCAGCTGGCCCAGAACTACAAATTCAAAATTACCAGGAAAAAATCTAGGATTAAAAAACCCCCATATATATTTGAAGAATCCATATAAAATATCTAAACATATAACATGAATTGAAAAGAAGAAAAAGTCACAACAGACTATTCTTGCTTAGCTTGGTGACACACTTGCAATGCAAGCATATATCTGCATTCTCAATCCTGATAAATGCAAAATGCATCATACCTTGGGATTTTTAATGCCCCCCAAACTCAAATTAGTAATCATAATTTGCATGTAATAATCATCAGGTTTTTTATGTGCACTTACAAAGACAGCAAACCATAAAAATATTAAAGGACTTCTATGATACTTTCTTCCCTTATGGTTAAAATAGCTTTTCCACCAGAATCCATAATACATTGAAGAAATCCCTGTTGGTCTCCATATTGTTCCACAATGACATTTTCCTTAGATTCCCCATAGCTCTTGAATGGCAATTTCAAAGATGAGGGAATGATTTACTCAGCCTCACTTGCCATCCACAGAAGGAAATGCAATTTCTAGAATCAGTAAGAATTTCAAATTCACCAATTCACTGAACCATCTCTGGGGATAACCTACAGTTTTAAGCTCCTGTACTGACAACAAGTTGCATGTGCTTCAAATTCAACCAACTTTCCTCCAGCACAAGAGTCACATACAGGGAGTTAATTGTCTGTACTTTGGCTGTAATTGGAGCCCTCAAGTGGGGTTGTACAGAGCAGAGTATATTGTTATTTCAAAGACTCATTAAGATAGACCCTATGCCCTGAAGAGCTTACAAAACATCTGAAAAAAAGCAAGAAAAGGGGAGCCAAAACAGAGAGGGAGTGCAAGAGGAGAGAGATCTGATTCACTTGTATGAACTTATTGCTGGAGTCATTAAACAAAAAGCTTCAAATCTGTACCTGCAACTCCACTTCAGCAACAGTTACCTTCTAGCCTTCCTTTTTTTTTTTTTTTTTAATATAAACCAAGATGCTGGAAGAAGAGAAGAAGGTTCTTGCATTCCAACTGTTGCAACAAAATAAAAATTGTACAAAAAAACTCCACTCAGAAAAAGATCAATGGTTCCCAAACATTATTTGAGCAGAATATTAAAGGAGGACATGCATAATAAAGTAATTTTGTATCGTTTTTGAGAAGTGATGACATTTAGGAAGATTCAGTAAATTGCCCCTTTCAGCACTACTAACATGTTCATAGCTTTCCCCACCAGACGTTCCATAATGGCAATATAATAGGATTGCAATGACAATTAAATGATTGCATATTTTAGGGCAATGGACGGTATCCACTGGGGTATGAACCATTAGCAAAATGGTAACATCATCACAGGAATTTTCATGCTTTAGCAAAAAAATTGGGAAAGCAGAAGCACTGGAAGTGAGCAGGTATTCAATTCTCACATTATCTTCCTGACTTACGAAAGCAGAGAAATGGAAACTGATAGTGAATCTTAACATACCCAACAAAAACTGAAGTTTGCTTTCGGTCCTTCCTCCTCTCCCCAGCTTCAGAGGGATTCACTGAAGATCAGGTGTAGCCTTGGCTGACACAGCTCAGGGGTGAGAACAGAGAGGGTCCTGCTCATCCCTTCCTCCTCTCTCAGCTGGGAGCTCTCCAAAGGCCACTGCCCTGGGTACTCTCACAGTGTCTCATACAGAAATCTGTTCATTCCTAAAGACAGCTGGCCTGGGAAGTCTTTCCCAAACAAGACCTCTTCCTTAGGGAAACTATTAAGCACAATTTTATTTATTTTTTTTAAGTGAATAGAGGGGAAAAAAAATCCCCAAACCAACTCAACATTATTTTGTGGTTTTCTACCCAAACAAACACATCTAAACTGAACTAACAATAAAGAAAAAAGTGCAACAGGTTGCTGAACAAAGTTTAGCCTCAATGTGGTCACTGGAATTTAATACTTCCCTCAGATGTAACAATAAGTGTTTCCATATAAAATATACATAAGTTTAGATACTGCCAATACGCGAGTTCTCTCCTAGATGTAAGTTTACTTCCCTAATGCAGAACTACAGGAAGCACTGGAATAAGAGAATGCTGAATTCCATTATTTAAAACATCACTTCAAGAAAGTATACACATTTCTCAACCTTTGCTTAAAAAAAAAAAAAAAAAGGGAAAGCGCTATCACAAAAAGAAAAAAAAAAGGAATAAAAAACCACACACATGAAAGAATGTTTTTCCTACTTTCCAGCTACTCCATTACTGCTGGAGAACAGAAACCAAATGACATTTGTTATATTGCTATATAATCCCATTTGCAATGATTGCTCTCTGGTTGGGCAGAGAGAAGGGTGTATCAGAATGCCTTTAAGTATTTGTTATCCCTTAATTTTATACGTATAACTAGTGGCCAATATCTGCTGAGAAAATATTCAATAATAGCTCTGGGAGTGTTTATGCACATGCAATGACACACACTGAGCACAGTGCATGGGACCAGGACATTATTTCCCAACCCTAGAAAACAAATCCATGGGAATTAAAAGCACTTACATAAACCATCTAGAATTCAGATAACTAAAGTCATTACTTTCTTTCATAGCCAGTGACATAAAAATTAAATTGCAATCACTATTAAACCAACAAAAGCTACCAAAGAATTATTTTTAAAATACATTTATCACACTTCAAATTACCAGATGGATGTTAACTGGGATGGAATTCATTTACCCTGCTCGTAACCCTGTGCCAAAGAGACCCTTGTCCCCCACAGGCCTGTAGGAACAACTAGAATAAAAGACAAAATGCTGTCTTCTACAAATCAGAGTAATACCTGTTCACTACCCCATCAGAAAAGGGTTTAATTCAAAGCACACTATCAACTCTTCCCAATTAATGAAACACTTTCCTAACCCCCAATCAAAGTACTGTGATCCTGGGTATCCTATCTTTCAGTGCCTTTCTTCCTTTTATAAGTGGGAAATAAAAATTACACTGCTGCAGTCAGAGGATACTGACACTGAAAAAAAGCTAGTCAGCAGCAACCTTCAGCTCATCAAAAAGGAGCTAAACAAATTAATGCATACCATAATAGACAGACATCCTGCTTATTAATGACTAGAACTCACTTCTAGAGAGGCCATTGAGGCTGAAGTCCACCCATTAGGAAAGCCACTCCATGATTTCAGAATTTTAACTCCCCTGTCTCTTCCTAACGTGAAAAATGCAAATATTTGAAGTTACCTTCCAGGAACTGAAACCTGCAGCAGCTCTCAGTGTCTTTGTTGTTGTTGTTCCACAGAAATATTATAAAACTACATTTGAACTTGCTGCTAACTATCTCTAGAACCATAAAGTTGGAACAACGAACATCTGCTGATAGCACAGCCTGGAATGCATTATTTAGTCATTACTTGAAAGGAATACATAAGAGTCTCCGCTCCTGTAATCTGTTCATCTCTGCATGCTGCTAAGATAGCTCTTAAAATAGCAGAATGACAGGGGAGAAAGTTTGAGAGAGGTTCTTCCAGGCCTGCCACGTAGCTGGGAGGCATTAAAGACAGGCTCAGGTGTCTTGGCATATGGGGCTCCCTGAGACATGTCAGCACATGATTCTACCTGGTGAGAAATAAAGCTTCCCAGGCATGCAAAGCAGTCCATCACACTCAGCCAAAGAGAGAGAACTTAGGAGAAGAACAGCAATTTGAGAACCACACGAGTCCTTGAGGCTTCTGGGTAAATACCAGTTATTAAAATAGCTTTAAAAAGGGAACAAACAACCCCCAGCACACGCCCCATGTAGGCAAGAATTTAACTGGGTTGATGGAATAATATTGTAGTTTTCCTTTCACACAGCTTATGCTGTAAAGGTGTAATATATTTTAGACTAAGAAGCTGGGTTCAGTAAACAAGTCTTCAAGGAATAGACCTCACTGTAGAACAACAACAACAACCCATTGTTTTAAAAAGAAAAAAACATCCACAGAACTGGATAAATGCATCCCATTATTAAGACAAATATTGTTTCAAAATAACTCAAAAACCCCACATGCAAATTCTTTATCTCTAGGAGAACAAAAAAAAAAAAAAATGTTTACTGTGTGCTAAATAAAATTAAGATTTTCCACAGAAGGGAGAAAAGCACTTTGGGCGATCACATAATACAACTGGCAAGGGTCTTAACATCATTCGACCTTTAACATTACTAGTGAGGAACTTCAAAACCCAAAATTAAGACTCAGAGAAAAAAAACAACAAAACAAAACAAAACACAAAATCAGCAAATAAAGTACTTTTGATTATTCAAGCTGATTTTAGTTACAGCAAATAATAATTCATGTTCTCTTCCCACAGTGATGATCTGTTAGCCCTCAAGACCACAGGCTCTGCAGTGCTTCTGCTTAGTAACTATAGATACAAATAAATTCACTACTTTCAACTACTCAGATAGTTTTTGCACAAAAACAAGGATACAATTAGAAAAAAGAAGTTTCAACTCATAAACATCTCCTAATGATTTCAATCATAAAGATCACAATGACAAAACACCAAAACTTCACAACTGTATCAAAATATGAAACAAAGTATGAGAAAAAACCCCAACAAAATCTATCCTAGATTCTGCATGACTTCTTCTCAACAGCCCACAGAGAACTGAAGGCTGAGAATCCACCAGATGTTTTTAAATGCCCCGACACTTAATTGCCCTCACCTGCATCTCATCTGAGCCCATTTGCTACCCTGGGGCCATTTCAATCCTTTCCAGGTGTAACCTGGCCAGACTTGATTACTAACCCACCCTGAAAGTCATTGCAAATGGTAAGAAAGATCAAAAGACATTCAAAAACCTGAAAAAAGTGCTGATTAAAGAAAAAAAAAAGAAGAAAATTTAAAAGCATCTGAAGAACGATCTGTTTTCTGCCACTGAAAAAAGGATTTCCACTATAGGACATGGGTGCAGTGAATCCAACATCCTGAGGACAGTTTTCCTCTAAACTAATAATGGCCATAGCCCAGGTTAAGGTTGGAAGAAGCAAAGGAATTCTCATTAATTTCTTAGAGCTTTTCCAATGCACATCTCACTCAAATTTAGCCCAAATAGTTGTGGAAAAACCATACTTCATTTCTACAGATAAAGGGGTAGGAAATCTTCTTATCAAAACCCTTCCCCCTACCCCTTTCCCTACTTCAAGCAATATGTTCTTTTAGTTGCATAAAGATCACATTTAAATTATTTAGCTATGTTACATAAGGCAAGAAGATGGTTAATACATTTAATGTGCATGTGTAAATGAGTTTGGTAGCACTTCTTTTGCCCTAGTGTACAAGTTTAGAAACAACATTTTACTGCAACATCTCTCCCTGCATTTAGTTCTTGTGTCTCCTTCATTGTTTCCTCACTGACTAATTCTATAATTCATTGCTTAACTTCTTCAGCTTTGAAAGTAGGGCATTTCTTCTTGGGGCCACATTATGCAGCATGCCCTGAAGAGCTGGTACACATTTAGCAGGAAGGCTTCTTCTTTACTGCAAATTTATAAGTAATGTGTTTTTAAGACTTCTGACAGGAATTTTAGGACACACCCTGTAATCCAACAGGATAACCTCTGTTGCATTAATAGAACTTTATGATTGAATAAATAAGTGCCTTAAAAAAATCCCCACATAATACATTAAAATCTGCACTCCAGTTAGGTACAATGTAATGAGTTGCATACCTGTTCTGACCTGTTTTTCTATGGGATTACAGGAGGTTGGAAGAATGGATTTTGAGGCCTTGCCATTAGGAAAGAAAGAGAAGCATCACGGAACATTTCTAGATCAGAGCAATCTCTTGGATATAGGGCCTGGTTTTCACAGTTCTGGTACCTGGTGAAAGACTGGAAGATCCATGCTGAATTTCTACCATATAGAAATTGGAGCCATCATAACAATGCCTTCCCAGTGAGAATTACCTAACCAGAAGTGCTCTAGAGGAGCACCTGAACTCTGGGAGGTTATGGAAAACTCAAATTCAAAATAATTTCCTGTCAGAAAGCATGGAAAGAAATGAATTGGTGGGTTTTCTGTTTTTTTCCCCTCAGGTTTTTATTTAAGTGAAAGGAGAAAGCAAGCAGGAGCCTTTCAGGCAGAGTTAATGTAAGTTATTCACATGAATGTAGATTGCTGGAACATTTTGCAAGTGAGTGGAGTTTTGCAAAAACTAAACTACAAAAATGTTCAATTGTACTTTAAATTAATCTAGAGAGAAAAAAGACACCATGCTGTTATTCCAAAGCTGCTGAAATATTAGCCTTAATATCTCACTAGCTAAATGAAGAGTCACCTGCTTTTGTCAGCAGGTATGTTAAATCAAATTATCCATAATGAGACACCTTTCAATTTGCCAAGCAGCGTGGCTGGCCAAGCCCAGAGCAGTTGGCTGGCTACAGAGGCCTCAAGAATAGACAGGCAATTTGAGAATCCAAAACACTGGCAAGCACCTTCCTAATCTAGTTTATAGCATCAAAGGCAATCTGCACACACAGCAATGGACCTGCAATTGGAGCACATCCTGGCTGGAGCCAACGTGAGTGCACCCACAGGGCAGGGGGAAAGGAAGAACAAAGTCATTGGAGGGCTGCTTGGGAGGAACCAAGGCTTTTTCATCAGTATTTGCAGCTGAAGGCAGCTCCTGCACCTGAACCATCCTCCCAAGGGGGCACAGCACTCGATCAAGTGTCTCCAAAGGTTTTTCCATCAGCACCTCTGGTTTTGCATCTTACCTGTGCTTTCTTATCTCTGTCTACTAGAACTATCCACAGCCCAAGCATCTGCAAACCAGTAATCCCACCCTCCAAAACAAATAGAAGTCCCCCTCATTAACCCTTCCTGCTCCTTACCTTCACATTTAACAGCCACCTCCTTGTCAAAGCCACATTTCGTCAAAGCCCCTTCACTCGGAGCTTCTTTTAATATTCTGAAAATCATGTTCTTCAAGTGTTTCCCAGTGCTCGATAATGCTTCTGTAGCAGCCACTGTTAACCAAAGGGATTTAGAGGATGCTGCTCAGCCTGAGACAAAGTCAACAAAACTTCCATTTTTAAACTGAGGGGCAAGCAAACAATCATCAGGAGTCACTGTTTGGGCTGTCCCAGGAATAAGTCAGGACCAAGTAGGGTTGCTGGGATTTGTTTTAAATTCATGCTTGATCTTCTCAAGAGAGTATTTTCCACAGACCAAGGAAAGAGCTGATGCCAGGAACTGTCTTTAACAGTCTGTGCTTGCAAAGCAGCTCAATTAACCTAAATCTGTGTGTTTAATAGTAAAGGAGACACAGGTGAAGTGTTACACTTAGATAACATGCTAGGTCAAACCCTGAATTTCTCAAAACAATAACAACTCATTGAAAAATAAGTCATTGAAAAGTTGAAAGGAGATTGAAAATCTCCTGTCTGCATAAATATATTCCAGTGGAGTGTTTTTCCACATTTAAAATTGCAGCTGGTCTTCATAGCCTAAAATACACACAGAGTGTCAAGTGGCTCTTTCCAACACAGCAATGATACAATTTGTTAAGCTGTAGAAAATATTTATAAACTAATTAATCATTGCAGTAACTTGTACTTGACTGTGAAACACTTCAAACTCTGTAGAGGGTCTGTGTGGACCAACACCATTCAGCTGGAAGCAAAGGAAAAATTCCACATCCATCCCAGGGAAGGCTGCAGATGACTGTAAAGAACCCCCAGCTCTGACTGCAGAGTGCACCCAAAGGCTGTCATTAGAGCAGCTACATAAAAATATTTCCTGGGGGTGTGGAGGGGGAAACACAGTAAAAAGGAGTGACTCCAACTTCAGCACATACAACAGTATTCTTCCCTAAAACTTCTTCAACAGCATAATAATGTACATTCACAGTATGGCTGGAACTAACACCTCTGCATTGCCTGTCTCTCTACATCTCAGATTTGCTTCATTATGAATTCCCCTCTGCAGCATGCAGGGCAAAATCAGCCTCAGTCTTAAAACAATCCAAAAGAAGAGAAAAAGAAACAGATTCTTATGTCAGACACACGAAAAAGCTAATGATAGATCATAGATGCTGAATACAGGTATTAATTGTTACAACTCAACACTTCTAAAATTTTCCCAGCCCCCATGAAACTGTTTCTGTAAGTTTGATTTTTTTTTTTTTTTTTTATTGCAGCATGTATTTTGCAGAAGGAACACACAAATCCTCAAAAAGCAGCTTCCAAAAAAATCCTGGTGAGCACAGCACAGAAGGCTCCTCTGAAAACAAAGAACAAGACATCAGTGTCTCATCTGCTGTGAATTAGTTTGGTTCTTTTCCTTCAAGAACTCTTAATATGAGAATCTGATCAACAGTTAATCTCCCTGAGCAGACGCCACTTTGTTATCCTCCGTGGTAGTTCTCTGCTTCTGGGGTAATATGTTGCTGAACAATTGAGGCAAACACTTGGCTCAGGATAGAAAGAAGTAAGATTAGTCTGTAATTGGAATATTTTGTCTCATTTATTCTTGAAGATGTGCCATATTACACTCCATCAGCCAGGGGTTATTGTTTTATGAAATCAAGCTGCACCTGGCATTGCATTGTACAAAACCTCAAGTGCTGTTGTTTGCAATCCAGCTCTCTGTTCACCCAGATCTCAGCACCACTGGCTCTGAGGTGGAACCTTCAGCCCCTCACAAATTATCCTAGAAAGCTTTTAATTGAAAAAAAATAATGTCTAAGACAACTGTTAAATTTAGCCATAATATCAAGCACAACTATTAAAGATCACAGTAATCCATGTACTTCTCTCCATTTACTTTCTACTTCCAGCAAGTTTTCAAGATGATCTCTTCTTTCTCACCTTTAAGCAATTACTACTGCAAATGAAGAAGCTAATTGATTGTATCCCTGCTTCATTTAGATTGATCTCTAGGAGTTTTTGTGCACTTTGAGATGAATGCAGATATATAAACGAGAGTATTTAAAGTATTTAAAATTCAGCTGTATTTATGACATACGTGCTCTGGTGTTTCTTACCTCACATGTGACAACTACTCTTAGAAAGTACATTTTAAAAAGTTTTAGGAAAATACGTAACTTTCAATGTTTAGAGGAATATATACTGTCTTTTCTGTTATCTAATTTTACCCAAGTACCTGCTGCAAAATTCACCTTTGAAAGACATTCTGCTGTAAGGAATAAAAAGCCCTTGAAACATGTGCAGCATCACCTGTAGGTAGCTAATTCTGACCCAGCCTCTTGTACATACACAAAGCTGACAGGTATTTTGATGGTCTTAATTAATCCAAGTTTTTACTGTGAAGTTTATACTAATGTCACAACTGCAAAGTTAAATATTTACACTGTTAAAATGGAGAATAGAGGAGAATAAACATTCAGAGACAAATCCTGTTTCTAAGATGTCAGGAGGCAAGGGTAGAACAAAGAATTTTACACTGGTCCTGTTGCATCATTTTAGTATCAAAGAAGGATAAAAAGAAGGAGTTTGCTTGGCGGGGTAGATATTTGGCCAGAGCATGGTTGGTTCTTTAACTTGGAAAAGAAAAAGAGAAAATCAAAGAAAATTAAATAATTATTAAACACAGAAGGAGAAAGAAAATTTAGTTTAAACTCATTGCATGCCATGATTTGCCCCTGATATTAATACATTTCTGGTAAACAGATAAGACAAATCCCATTGCTGCTGTGTATGGTATTTCCCACCCTTTCCCTTACAAGCTACACTCAGTTTTAAACAATAAGACATATCTGATACCAGAGCATGAGTATTAGATATAAAAATAGAGTGGCTGAGTTTTCAGTAACAGTAAAAAACTGCATGTTCATGTGGGTGTCAGACTGTGTAGTACTGAGGACCAGGTTACAGCTAAAGAAACACAAAATACCACAGTGAGGAATTAATGGAAGGCTGCAAAGATGCAAAAAGACTCACAGCTGTGCTATAGCACAGAAACCCCCCTAAAAATATATAATCTAGGAAATGAAAGGTACATTAATTTCATATTTCCCATATAAACCAAATGCTGTCACCTCAGAGGCAACCTTCTCCATCCCATGTATAGCACCCCAAGAGAGGTCCAGAGAGGACTGAAAAAGTGTTGCTCTTCTGGCAGTGCTAGGTCCAGGTACAGTTCTTTAGCAGCCAAATTTTGTGTTATACTTGAGCCTGAGATTTGTCCAAACACAAGGAAGACATTGGTTTATCTTTGTAAGATTGTTTGCAGGGGCTGGGATATAATGAACATTATTAGTTTGATCAATTGTTACCAAGCAAGCTGCTAAATAGGTTCAGTTTATTCTAACAGCTTATTTTGGTGGCTATAAAGGTTTTCTTGTGTATGTTCCCCTGGAAACCTGGTTTACCTAAGCTCTCAGGAAAGTTTTTAACATAGAAAAACTCTGAATTATAAATTCACTTGAAAACCATGAGCTAATAAAACCAGGTGAAACTCCAGTTTATACAGTCTAACTTCACCAAAGCTCCTTCACAGCTGCAACCCACACCCACACAGTCAGACCAGGTGCTTCCCCACCTGCTCAACCCCACGTTTCCCATAGGAGCATCTCAGATGTTCTGGTCATTACAATAATTTAATCTTGGTGCAGTAACTAAATAACAAAATAGCTCAAGCTGGTGCCTCCAAGGAGGGACTCTGAACAAAGCCCATCCTAGGATTTTATACCCTTACAGTCCAGATGTGCAAAACTGTGGGGTCATTGGCTCTCCCACCTCATAGTGTCCCTCACCTGGGGCCAGAGGTCCTCATGTCCTTTGCTGTGCAAGTAGCAGCAGTTCATGGCCTCTTCTATCCTGGGGGTCCTGCCAGCACAGCTCAACCTGCAGCTCACACTGGAGCTGCACCCCAAGATACCTGTACTCAGAATATCCCTCACCACCCATCCACACTGGTTTAAAGCCAGTTCAGAGGCTTTCTGTGAAACTGCCCAAGTTAAAAAGAATTTTTAATTTTTAATTTTTTTTTAAAAATTCAAACCTGTAAACTTCTAGCCACATGCAAAGGGAGAACACACCCAGTTGAGACCAGACAAGTCATCATCACAATAATGTTTCAATCATAGCTTTTATTTGATTACAAATTATGCTTGGAATAATAGGAAAAAAAATAAAAAGAAGGACCTCCTTGTGCCAGACATTGCTGTAGCGGTGAAATGCCTTCAACTTCAGGCTCTGAGACCCTTGGGGCTAAAACTTTGTCCCATGAAAATGAAGAGGAAGCATCCCCACAACCCCACATGTGTGGAAGTTGGATGTGTGGGGTCAGTGATCATAACTTCCCCCCAGGTTACTGCAGGCACTGTTGCATGTACTCTCTCTCCCTCTGCTGCCTCCCGGCAACAAGGGAGAAAAGTTGAATGCATCCCTGCCTCCCCACCTGCACAAGCTGAATTTTGAAGGTCTTTTTAAAACCTCCACTCAAAAGCCCGAAAAAAAAAAGAAAAAAAATAGTGCTTATAAACCACTGGGTCAGTTTTAAATTTATTGATTTATTGGCACAACAGATGGGAAAGGTTTAGATAATTTTTTTTTTTTTGTCTTTACATTAACAAACAAGCTTCTTTCACTTTTTTCCCTTCCTTGACATTATCCAAGCTGGTATGCCTGGTAACTTGAACCACTTCTATTCTGCTCAATTCAAAGTATACCCAAGTGTGGGTGGAAGTCTGCCATGGCCCAGCAGCTTAACTCAAGGTGACTGCTTGTTAGAGAGACACAACCAGTGTCCTGTGCTCATCCCCAGCAAGCTCATCCCCACTCTGACGTCTCCTCATCCCTTTTCACAGCCCTGAGTCCAAGGGGGAGGAAGTAAATTCTTCCATCTTCCATCTCCAGCATTTTTCTTTGTTTGCCTATAAAGAAGAGCCAGACCATGTGTTTTCAGCAACATTTTGTACCAAAGTGTGTCAGGAGCCATTACCTGGAGGTGCTGATTACTGTTGAGACAAGTTGGCAACTAGTACTTCTTTGGAATGGCTACAGACAAAAGTAGTCTGAGTTGCTGCTGGGTTTTAAAGCTGATTTCTCTAAAGCAATATTTTTTCAGAATGAAAGGAATTGTCAGAGCCAAGAAATTGCACATGAGATATGAAAGAAAAGGTAAGTATTTCTATCCTGAGGATACAGCTCAAAAGCGTGAGACATAGCTCTGGGAAAAAAAAACCAACCTCTCAGTGGCAGTTAAAAAAAAAAAAAAAAAAAAAAAAAAAAGTAGCAAAGTTATTGAAAGCAACATCAGAAATGATAACCCAAAGATGAGGTTAAAGGCCACAGCACATGTACTCATTCACTGGTAGTTAATAGCTCAGATCTCGAGAGGTTGCTAGGGACAATTGCTGGGTAGGAAACACTGCTCCATTTTAAAGGCAGTTTTAGAGCACAGAATAGAAATTGTAGGATTGTATTCTTGTTGTTCCTGCTCTGAGGACTTACCAAGCAGAAATATAAACACCTGTATAGCAGGTATGAAGATAGTAACCTTTCACAAAGCCATTTCAGATTTAGTAATAACATCTGATATTTAAACAACTTGGAAATTTTAGAATTCTTATCTAGATGGGGCACAAGCAATATGTAAAAGTGACTGCAGCACCCACCCCAGAGGTACAGCACAGACAATTTCCTTTCAGAAAACTTGCCTGGTTGAACAGCAAGTTTGCATTCTCACAGCACAAATAAACAGCAATATTTTCAGGTGCTATAATTTCAGGCATGGGGCAATACTTCAGCAGCACTCTACTCTGCCAGAGAGAAGGACTTGAATTTTAAAGGGCAGAGTGATTTACAAGCAAGTTTCACTGTACTTTGCATCATGCTACACATGCTCTCTGCCTTCTGTGTGCTGAGAATTTCTTCATTCCAGCTGGCAGCTTGTTGTTTCTCTGCTGCAAATTGAAGCGGTGCTTTTCCAGAATTCTAACTCTTATTGTTTCAATTTCAAGCTAAGTTTCGGTCCATGAATAATGTTCAGAAATAGAAGGCAGAAGCATGTACATTTGCTGCCCCAGATCTTATTTATGTCAGCTTAGAAAAAAGTCAGACACTGACAGCTCCTGAGGTAATCAAATATTTTCTGTTCATCTCATATTGATCTTGCAAAAATCTAGCTTGCTTGATTGAAAACAAGTTGTTAAAGGAATAGAACAGCCTCTCTTACCTGCAGCAACCAAGCCAGCTGGCTAGCGTGTAAGCACAGACATTAAAGGGATTATGAAATAATTTTCTTACCTAGTAGAGTTGCTATATACTAATTATTCCCTTCTCTGCTGTATATGGGCACTTACTGGAATTTAAATCTAGTAGCTGGAAGGAGTTTGCCTTTCAGGATTTCAACCTTGTCATGCATTTTGTGCTATGCAATGAGCAAAGATATATTTATTATCCTGGTTCAGGCAAGGGTTCATCAAACCCAGACTGCTGCCCCCAGTGCCAGCTGTAACCAGACAGCCAGGCACAAACATGAGCAGTGTCAGCCTGTCTGACACGTTCTTTGAGTCCTTTCTCAGTCTCCAACTATACTGAGTTCCAGAGAGTTCCTGAGCCCAGCTTGGTTTATTTAGAAGTCCTTCCAAGGATCTCACTTCCAAGTGCTTGTACAAGAGCATTATAAAATCTAAGTGCTCTTAATTTTGCCTGAGTCTATTGTGACCAAGGGGATTCTCACAGAAAGGGGTTAGCTGTGCTATTCTGGGGTTGGTAGTGCTTGCTGTCACCTGCCACAATGAATCCCAACTCTCACGGGTGGCAGTGTGGCCAAGCCACTGAGTCTGGGGCTGAGCATCCCCAGCAGGGCTGACCTGCAGCCCTGACCTATGCTACATCCCAGCTTCTCTGGCAACTTCTGACACATCAGCTTTGCAACTTCACCAGGCAGGGTTCTGTTCCCAAATGAACTGCTTTTTCTTGGTTCTGTTTTAACTGGAGGGGTATATGTGTGGCACAGTCACTTCTTCACCGGGTCAGAGAAGTTCATCTGTGTCTGGAGGCACCTGAATAATTTGAACTGGTTTTCTGTGTTGGTGCAGAAGCTGTGCAAGAAGGTTCAGATCTGCCTGACCCCAAAGCTCAGGTAAACCCAGACCTATACCACTTGCATCTGCTCGGGGTTCCAGGCACATCACCAGCACAGAATTTCTAAGGCACCTCAGAGGAGAACTCCTCTTTGTTTTATCCAGTATTATTCAACACATCTGTATCATTCCCTTTTGCTTAATGACTTGATCCTTATATGTATGTTGGCTATTTTTTTTAACCAGGATATATTTTTTCCTTTGGCTAAAAAACATAAACCTCGTTTTCTTGTTTTATTCTGTATTTCAGTTGGTCAGAAATGCAGCAGTCCTGTTTTCTACTTCAGTTTTACCAGTGAATCTGTCCCTGCAAACATGTTTTCTCCCAGAAGGGAAACAAGGGAAGAGAGAGAATTTCAGTCCATCTGTTCTATCCAAAATTAGGAATTACAGAGGAGTGTGAGAATAAAACTAAAACCCTACAATCCCATAAACCTACCCACGCTTGAATTGAATCTTACTTTGCCTGAACTAGATCTTCTATCCCTTGTAGAATCACTACAAATTCTCTGGTACCTTTTTTACAACTTAAGATTTTAATTAGAAACAAACAATTGCATAGGTCACGTAAGATGTAGATCATGGAAATTACAGAAAGAAGCATCTCAGGCTTGGGAAGCTTGGAGTTGGAGTTCAGATGTCTAGACATTTCAGGATAATCAAAATTCATTCTCACTGGTGAGAAAAGCCTGTGTTGAATTCTAAGCTGGAAAGGTTTAGAGGGAAAGGCAGGATGAAGAGGGGGGCTGTGCTGTGCACACAGCCATGCTATTTACAACATCCCGTCTCACATGTCACAGTTCAGACCCAGTTGTCTAAAACTGATGCAATTCAATAGAGTGAAACCATTCCAGCAGTTGAGGCTATTCTGCTTCATTATTCTCCCTCAGTAAATCAGGTACATTAGGGTTCAAAACACCTGAACTGTGTCCTCAGTACTCTGAACTCAATTTCCTACCAACTTGCATAGTGAAAATTGGAGCAAAAAGTGTTGCCTTTACAAAGGGAAAGTTATACCACTATTCTCCTCTTCTCTCTTTAAAAACAAGCAAAACAAAGGAAAAGTAACCAAATTTATTATGAAGTGATGCCTAGCTTGAAAGAGATCATCTCTTCAGCAGAAATTCAGAGGGTGCCCCGCATACTCTATCAGTAATTAGAGAAGAGCATCTGAAGTCATCTGAGTGCTCAATGAAATTATTCTGGAGAGAGCTGCACACCATCAGTCCCCAAGGGGACAATTACAGCAGCATCCCAAAGGGCCCTGCAGCAGAGGCAGGTATGCAAACACTGCACACCAGGCTTGAAAGTTGTTACAAAATCACACTGATATTTGTAAAACTGGCCTTTGATTTTTTGCTGTATGGGACATTCCTCAGATTATTTTCTCAAAGCATTCAAACAAAAAAACTTTGTCAAGTTTGATGGTCTGCCCTATTCCCTCTCTTACTACAACTCCCTGCTGCAACTCTCATGCATTTTAGAGACCTCTATCACATGGATTTATCACTCAGTGACCAGAGAGACTTTGTGATGCAAGGCACATGGTCTGTACCATAAACAATTTGGGCAAGTAGAACTTAATTTTCCTTGAACAGTGAACAGATTTAATCAAAACCAAGCATCAATCCCTAGATCTCCCAGGAACAATATAATTGTCCATAATCCAGCCTTCCCTGCCCAGCCTTCCCATGCGATGCTGCACTTAACTTTCAAACAACATGAACTGCCAAAAAGTGCATTTCCGTAGTTTGAGAAGGCTCCTTGGCTGTAGTTCCTGGTAATACAAAGAAGTGTGCAGGTCTCTCACTCATCAGGGCAATGCATGCTCTGCCATGAGAAGGTGATGGTTTGGCAAGCGGGCACTCAGCCCACCTTGATCAGGCTCAGAAAGTCCTTGGTAGAAGGTGGAGGTACAATGCAGACAACAGTTAGGTCAGTACTTTAAAATAGTGATTTTTCTTTGTAGCTTAATGTGTACTTCAAAGTTGTTTGGCCATGAAGTACAAAGAATACTCAATCTTCTTCCTACCTATGCTCAGGACAGCAACAGATTTAATTTGTTTATCAGCATGAATAGAGCCAAGATTTTTGCTCTTTCCCTCCTCTTTCAAAAGACAGCTTTCAATTAAATTGAAGCAGCATCTACATACTGACCGGAGCAGCAGTTAAAACGTACACAAACTAAAAATTCAACAAGAACAGCTCTTTTAACCATTCCTGGTTGGGAAACCCCACCAATAGCAGGAAGCACTCTCAGGGAATACTTTTTAGAACTTTAGAAAACAACTAGGAAAGGTATCTTAGAAAAAATATCAGTATTTATGAAACCAGACACTTTAAGTTATACACACATATATATACACACACACACACATGTGTTTATATACCAACCAGAAATTAATTCCAAATAGAAATATCTGCCATTAACACTCAATTAATGGTCAGTGTGGTATTCTGATCACTGTATATTCAAAGGATATGACAATCCAGTCCCTGATGCTTTTGTAGAGTGGTTAGGAGAAATCAAATCTGTTTTAATTTGAAGCATTGTACACATTATTTCAAGAGCTTAATTAACTTATCCAGCTTTTAAGCAGTACCTGCAAACACTGTTATACAAACAGGAAGGCACAGTTAACACTGAATAAAAAAATGACTGTATTTGAATGATCCTAGACAAGGTGTATCTTGTTACCCTGTGTGGTTTGCTAGTATTTGGAGCCATGAGATGATCAGAAACAGCAGCAGAGGATTCTGCCAAAGTAGCACCTGCTGCTTACAGGGGACATTTGAAACTCACAGTTAATCAACCACACACACCTGCATTTCATGGAATCACAGAATCGTTTTGGTTGAAAAATACCACCAAGATCATCAAGTGGAGTAGTTAACTCAGCATTGCCAAAGCTCAGCCACGTCCCCGAGTGCTACAACCACATGTCTTTTACATCTCTTCAGGGATGGGCTCTACCACTGCCCTGGGGAGCTGTACCACTGCCTGACCACCCTTTCAGTGAAGAAATTCTTGCCCATACCTGATCTAAACCTCCTCTGGTGCAAGCTAAGGCCATTTGCTCTTGTCTTAGTTCTCATTACTCGAGAGAAGACACTGCTCCCCACCCAGTTCCACACTTCTGTCAGGGAGCTGTAGGGAGTGAGAAGATTCCCCTGAGCCTCATTTTCTCCAGGCTGAGCCTACACACAGTCACTCCT
Source organism: Certhia americana (assembly GCA_018697195.1). Taxonomy (NCBI): domain Eukaryota; kingdom Metazoa; phylum Chordata; class Aves; order Passeriformes; family Certhiidae; genus Certhia; species Certhia americana. The sequence goes on from CM031870.1 coordinate 11,400,813, forward strand.
TAAACTTGTGCTCCATCCCCTTACCCAGCTTCTTTCCCTTCCCTGGGCACACTCCATCCCCCCAATGTCCTTCTTGTTGTGAAGGGCCCAGAGCTGACCTCAGGATTTGAGGACAATCACTCCCCTCATGGGTCACACTGCTTCTGATGCAAGCCAGGATTCTGTTGACCTTCAGTCCCACAGCATCTGGAATTTTGTCCGCTCTTTGGAGAGGAGATTCCATGGCTTTAGTGATCATGACTAAGCAGGGAAGAGATTTCACTCCACTTTGGAATGAAAGGGAAACAGAAGCTATGCTCAGAGATTTAAATAAAACATACTGTGGCCACCAGCAAAGATCTGCCTGTGCTCCAAGAAAACACAGTATATAGGTAGAAAACAAAGGGAAAAGTGAAGATGCAGACTTGGAAATATAATTTAGAAAGCATTCAGTTTGTCAGTATACCTTCACTTCAGGAAGGTCCCTGAATATTTAGAGCCCATTTACACTGGGACACATTTACTGGACCTTAATGCATCTGATCAGCTCTAGAAGGTGAAAAACATTTTTAGGATTTCTCCTGATATAGAGCATTCATTTTTAGCCTATTGAGTCCTGTTTGATTTCCTATAACATCAAATCACTCCCTTCAGGAGTGAGCACAGCCTTTTTCCCCCACAATTCAGACCAGAGGCAAATTCCACACTTGAAAAACTGTTTTTTTTTCTTAAGAAAAAGAATGAAAGAATAAATTTTAAAAGAAAGGGAAAAAAAAAAGAGAAATAAAGAAAAAAAAAAAAAAAAAGAAAAAGAAAAGAGACACAGCATAGCCAAAGAGAAGTCAAGAATACTATACATTTCTTTGTCACTGAAGAGAAGGAATCAAGGAACCCAGAATATTAGAGATATTCCCAGACCTGCTACTGAATTTCTGTGGTATCTTTTAATTTTCATCTACTTGTTATTTCTTTTGTCTGCTTAGATTTTGAATGCTGGCTTACATAGGCTTTAAGCAGCTTTAAAAGTGTCAGTGAGCTGTTTTGTCAATATAGGAAACCCACGCAGGCCATATAGCTAAGAGGTTTTGAAGAATCCTTGTAATTCTGATGCCTTTAAATGTGCACGCAAATCACTCACAGCTTTCAAAACTGGAACCACTGTGTATCTAAACAGCAAAGCTGTCACAAGAAAAAATCACACCTCATGCAGCACATCAAAGCCAACACGAAAACCAACCTTCCAAAATCCAGATACTTAATATCTCCGTGTATCCTTAATGTTTCATCAACACTAAAATAATGCAGGTTTCAGTTTCTTCCTTGAGTCCTTTATGGAGCTACCCTGAATATGACAAACCTAATGAAGAAATGTGATTTCCTCACAGATCCTTTGAGTATTGCTTCTTTCCCCATCTTCTTTGGCTTCGTAGTATGACATGTGAGATCCCAAACTCCTTTCAGAACACTGTGACACCAGCACAATGGCAGAGTTTAAGGCCATAAAAAGTTATTATTACACTCTTAGAAATGCTACTGTAATCAATCTGATGTTATGTATTCTCCAGTTAGACATGTACCACAAATCAACCACATGTAGCCATGGATAGAAATGACATGATTTAAACTTTGGTGCAATAAAGTCAAATGAATCAAATTCACATTGACAGGAACCTGCACCATAAGGAGTGCACTCAGCTAAAAAGAGTTTGTCATCACTATGGACAAATCACAAATGGAAAGCCAAACAGGACCGTTGCCATTTTTTCACTGTACAGGCAGGATATATGTTGGAGCCTTAGTCATTTATTCAACAGGAGTTGATCTAGTTTTGATTTTTTTTTTTTTTAATTTGAATCTGGATTATCAATTAGAAGCCACCTGAGCTATGCTTCTATTCTCCACTGTTGTTTACTATCACAATGCCTGACTTGTGTTTGCAGTAAGAAATAGATATCGAGTTGTCTCTTGGCTTTCTTCATAGCATGGAGGTGGGAGCTGGACATGTTGGCAAAAGGAATCACTCCCTGTTATGGCCTAAATTTCCACATAAGATGATTGGAAGAATATCTGTGGGAGAAGAACTCTAGATATAAGTCTCACTTTACAGAAGGCATTGGACTCAAATTTGCCTATATTTGTTTTACACAAACATATCAACATGCTGTAAGTTCAAAAAGCCTGGTGTGCAGCTGCTGTTTGTGCCAGAGAGTGAGCTTTCTGCTGGAAGATGCTTATCTTGTTTCATTGTACTCCTTGATTTGTCTTAGCCTGAATAGTCATTTCAGGAAAACAGAGGACACAAAGCTATGAGGCCTCCTGTGGAGCAAATTGTTTTCAGCCTTCATCTGAAAATTTTAACTATGGAGTCATTATTAAGTAGAGACTATTACAGACTAAGCAGTGCTATTAGTCTAATGTCACAAATTTCTCCCTCATTTGCATTAGACTTACCTGCAGTACAAAGTGTAGCAGTGAAAAGTTGTGTGCCTCCCAGCACAATACCCTAATGTACCACCAGACAGGTGTTATCAAGATGCCTTTGTATTATTTATTCCACACAATGCTTTCATTCCCAATTAGTGCATCATCTAGGTAACAACCATGGGAGCTTGTTTACTCGACTGCAAAACAGCTTTTAATTTTAAAGCAGTAGAGGCCTCTCCTCCTCTTAACATATATGCATTGTCCATGGAAAGGCTTCAGCCACACAGACACATTTGTACACAATGTTAGCCAACTACTACTTACTATTTCTTTCCAAATATTCAGAGTGCTCATACTGCCTGTCTGAAAAGCGGTTCAGAGCTAAAACAGACCAGGAATGTGTATACAGTGAAATAGTGAAAGTCTGCAAAGAAATCTTAGCAGTTCCACTGATAGGAGAAACATTGGGTAGACCCCAAGAGCCAGGCAGGGTACAATTCTCTCAAAGATTAAAGAGACTTGGAAAAGATAGAAATAGAGAGAAAAAAACAAAAGCCACTCTCTTAAACAATAGGATCAAAGAAAATTGATCTATTTAAGTCCAAAAGGCCAAATAGCAAGATAAAGAAACAGTTACCAGCTAATGCACAAAAGTATTTAAGAGTGGAGATCAGCAGTCCTTCCTTAACCAGGAGAGGAAATTGGCTGTGCTGACTATTCCCAAGCATTAAGAAAAAAAATAAGATAAAAACAACTGTCTGGGTAGGACTGTGTGCTTTAACCTCTACTTCATAAGCTCACTTTTTAACCTAAAGGCACATACATTCACATTTAAAGACAGGATTCCTTCTGTGTTGCCACTGTCCAGGAGGTACAGGAGAGGTTTCTCGGGTCCTGTTCTTCCAGAACTTCCAGGATGACAAACAGAAACAGGACTGGATCCTGCTGGTGGAACCAGTGTACAGGAAGCACATGCTCTTTTGTTGCTCAGGTCAAGAGGCTGGGGATGGCTGCACAAGGCAGGCTGGTCTCTGAGTCCAAAAATGCCTTTTTAGGGGACTGCTGCCCTCCCCAGACAGGAAACAGAGTGCTTGGCCAGAGATGCTGGCAAAAGCACCACAGCAGGAAGAACACAGTCATAGGAGGGAAATGAGCCCTGCTTAAACACAGCTTAAATTTAGGCTAATGAGTAACAATGCCCAGCCAAGAGAGGTACAAAAATCATATTCTCTTTATGGGAATAGGTATGGGACAAAATAAGAAAATATTTAATCTATAAAATAAGTACACGTGCACTTTTTGTTTGTTTGGTTTGATAATTGCCAAATTTGGTAAAGTCTTTCTTAAAAGTATGTAGTTTAGGCAGGAAATCCAATGTGACCGTATAGCAAAATTGGTTACCTGTGTTGCAGGTTTCAAAAAATGAAAATGATGAAGTGGAGCCCAGGACATTAGTCTGAATTTTGCTAGCTCAGTAATGTTTTAGCAGTCATGCACTGCCAGGATCTATTGTTTGCCCCCTATTAGAAGGATGGGTCTCTCATAACATACAAAGCATTACCCAACAGCAGCTGGATTTCCTGAGATTCCCCAGTAAGCTGAGGGAGCAGTTTTTATCAACCTCTGAATTCACGATTTGATGTGAATATGGCCATTATTTCTAAAATCTTCTAAAATGATATTGCTGAAAAAGCAAACTGGATATAGAAAAGATGTAACAAATACAGAAGAAAGAAGAGGAAAGAATGATTTTCCTCTTGATCTCAGCTGAGAAAAAGCTCTTCAGCATCATTACTTGCTAGCAAATTAACATATCATATATTAACATAACTTTCATCATCACATATTAACAATAACTCCCTTTCAAAAAAGGTGCCTCCATCTGCAGTTGAGAAGATCTTAAGTTAGGGAATGTTCCTTAATGATGCCATAGGACCAGTTAATAAAAAGTCATCCCAAGAACACTGATAGGAGACAAGTCTATGTATCAGGATTATATTGCTTCAGGTTAAAATATTTCAAAATCATGTGAGAAAGCATTTGAAAAACTGTGATGTTCATGAAGTCTTACAGGCAAATCACTACCTTACTTTCTTCAGTTTTTACTTTATGCATGCCTAAAAAACCACAAATTGCTGTATTTTCTCTCCCATCAGAGTAGTTTCTCCAAAGTTACAGAAGCTGCAGCACTATAATTAAAGTGAATATTGGACTCCACATCAACAGTAGAAATAGGAAGATGTCTCTGTCATGACATTCACAAGCACTACCCACTCACATGTGCCCTTGTACCTCCAATAACTTAAAAGTAGTTTCCAAAAGTATCTTTTGATGAAAAGATCAATTTACCTCCCAAGTGCATGACACTTGTACACGGCTCATGCTGGGCAGAGAAGACAGAGACAAGTTAACATTGTGTCTCCTGTTACTCATCCTCCTCCATCCTTCCAAGGACAGCAATTCCAGCCAGCCCTGAAGAGCCACTAGGCCAGCACATCCACCTGCAGTCACCCACAGCATGCTGCTGCTTCCCAGCCCACCAGGACTCAGCCACGAGCCCAAGGCGGGGGAAAAGCTGCTGGAGCTGCAGAGATGGGCTTTGCAGGACAAAATCCAAAGAGAAACCACATTTTCTCTCCTCTAACAAAACCTGCCTTAATACAGCAGGTTTTTATTAGACTTGGTGTTCCAAACAGACGCTTTGCCGAGTACACAGCTGAAGTCTGAATCACAACAGCTCATCCTCCACATCCTCAGCAGTACCATCACGAGAGTCATGCATCAAGTTGCAAATCACATTTAAATGTCAGTCACACCTTTGCAGACCAAACAAGTCAGAATATGCAAAAGAAGGGCCTCAGTTTGCCCTTTAACACATGCAAGAGGAGTTACTAACACTGTCAAAGGTGCCATCTAGAAAGATATTTTATTTTTTTTAACTCCTTGCACCCATGTGCTCTAGCAGAGTCCTGTAGCTGCTGCGGGGGCCACAGTCATGGAGCAGCATAATGGGAACCTTTTCCAGCTGTTTTCTAATTTCACAAACTTCTACTCATCTCCATCTCCTTGTTGCTGTCTCACATTTCAGGAACATCCCACTGGCAGCTCAAGAACCTTTTCTCTCTTACAATTTTCACACATCCTCACTCTCTCCAACATATTACTCTTCAAATCTCTTTTTCTCGGTCATGTAATAGTTTTATTTACATGACTATATTTAAATCCACTAAAATAAAAATGTTCAGGATACAATTTCCATTTTGATTTTACAAAATGGAGTTACAGCTAGATGGAAACACAAAGCTGTGCATAGCAGATTTTAGTGCCCATTGGCTTAAATGTAAATCTTGTACCACACAAGGTCATTTTATTCCACAGGCAGGAGATTTAAGTTTCTATTAAAAAATGTTTCATTTCCACACATACTGAAAATGAAGTAGTTCACTCTGATCATCTAAGGACAGTAAGCTTTTGAATCTGATAACATATCATTTAAACCTGAACAGAATGCACCACTTTTGTGAGAATGAGATGACATAAGAGATATTTCAGAAGGTGCTACAAGTAATTACAGCATTACCAAACAGCCACTGCAGTGCTTTAAAGTCTCCAAAAACCACGTCAAGGAACAAGAAAACATCTTTATAGAAACCCTCTTTTGATTAGTAGAAGCCAGCCAGAAGCCTACTAAAAAGAGTAACAAGAAAAAAGCAGCTCTGGAAAATTAATTCTAGCAGAATAAAGGTGTAAAAACCAACATTTGTAATTCTCTAAATCAGAATTAAATAACCTTAATTTAAGAAATAAGGAAACTGAACTGAATTCTGAGACATTCTGATACTGAGATGTCAAAGGAATTTAATGCTAGCTAGGTAATTCCCTGAAAATATTCAGATTAATCTCCTTAAATATCCCATTTGAGGCCAAACAGTATATGTAGGTGTTTATGCTACATATAAAATATGTTGATCTTAAAGTGTATTTTCACTGAATTCTGTGGCCCCCCTGCCTCACTCCCCCACTCACACTGTCTCAAAGCACTCATCACGTTTGTTAAAAAACCCTAAAACTCTTCCATATATTGTTACTCCCTTCTTGTAATCCAGCTCCTTTCTGTCCTTCTAAATTATGGGAGAAAAAAACCCAAACAAAAAGACAGTCTCACTTGGTCCCCTTTCACCTCAACTTCTACCAACAAGCACTGAAATCTTATACTTGGTCAAATATGATCCACATCCCACAGCTAGACTGCACTCACACAGTAACCAAAGGTGCACAGGATATTTCTGCAATCTCCTGGAGGTTATGAGCTCTACAAATATGAAATATGGCATGCCAGCCCACCTTGCAGTGACAAGTGGCAGGGCAGAGCACTGGGCTGTGCCAGATGTAGCTGAGGAACCCCAACAGCCCCCAGTAACAGGGCTATTGCATTAATTGTGTTATCACAATAGCTCTGTTTTTCCAACAAAACAAGCAAGTACTGATTATTTCAGGTATAAAACTTTAGAGTCAGCACTAAGTGATGCAAGGGTTTCAACCTCCTGAATTCAGGCTGGCACTTTTGTAGAGAGTGCACAGTGCTGTCCTGCTGGGGCTCTGCCACAAGTAAAAAAAAAATTTAAAAAGCCACAATAAAACTAACACTGGCCAAGAACAACAAGAGGTCTGGCCATGAAAGTCTTTCAATATAGATTCCAAAGCTGAATTTTTAAAAAGGGAATTCAAGTAGTCCCCAATCCTAGCAGAGTGGCTACAGCCATGGCCAGAGCAGGGCAGTTGGGCTGTGAGGTTCAGGGCAGAGTCCACCTGACACACAGAGCCGGGGCACCACAGCCTCACTGTGTTCTACCAGGACAAATCAATTCATCTCATTGATCTAAAAAGTCCCACTGCCAGCCTTGGCCATGGAGCTGCTGCTGGAGACAGAATGCTGATCCACTAATACTCACATTAGCTTGCTGCATGGCTGTGCCAGCATCTGCACACAGAATTCACACTGCATGGCTGCATGGACCAGCCAAAACTATCTGGGACATATTCTATTAGAGATGATATTGCTTTTGCTCCAACAAGCAGCAACTCTATTGAGATTGGCTAATTCAATTTTCCCCATCTTATCAGATTTCTTTTTAATGAAACTGAACAATAGTTTCATTTATGTTATTAGTTTTCACAGTGGTAGCAGCAAGACTAACTCAGTTGAAAGCTAAACAACAGCGTTGTGCCAGTGTTGACTGTTTATCATTACCATGTGCCAGCTTCATATTGCAAAGTTGCCTTAGTCCATTCCTTTTTGTTTGCTTCCCATCCATGGGGATTCACAGCTCGGAGGTCATCTTCCTGCTTCATCTACTTCATGGATTAGCATGTACATGTATCTAAGTACCAAAGCCCTGAAGGGATCTGAAATTATCTAGGATGTCACAGTGATAGTGGGATATGTCAGAGTGAAATAAAGTCTTTTCTTTTCGGGAGGAGAAATTATTGTCTTAGATGTTCATACTTACAGTTCTTGTTAAATAAATATCTTGCAGCACAGAATACACAGGTTTTCATCTGAGTGAAAACATTCAGACCCTCCTGTTGTATTTATCAACTCACAATCCTTTCATCAATTAACCTCCAGAGGTTCTCAAAAGGATGCTATTCCGGCTGATTTATCACATTACAAAGACCCGCGTTGTGTCAGTGTTTCAAGGAAATTGTATTGAGAAGGCAGGCTCATTTGCATGAGGCTTGCTGAGATTTTTAAATATTTTTAGCTCATTACCTTTAAAGAAATGTTGTGTTTGATCCATGTATTTACTGGTGGTGAGGAAAGGAGCCTGCCAGCCTCTGCACACTAAACCCTGCAGCACATTAATGCAGGGGAATGGCCCAGAATGCACAAAACAGCCCCTTGGCCTTAGCTCCCAACTCACTCAGCTGTGGCAGAGATCCCTACCCAAAATCAGAAAGGAAGAGCTCCTCCAGAACTGCTCGATAGATTGTCTCACAGCTGGGTCCCCACACGATGCTGCCCAGCACCAGAAGGAGCTCAGACCACAGAGGTGATTAAAGACACTGTGTCAGCTGCTCACCCAGCACCAGGGTAGGAATTGGCTTCCTGGCCTGCAGGTACCATGACCCTGCCCTCCAGACCTTGAGAACATACCATGCCTCTGCCTCATCACCACCACCTGCCCATCTCTTGTGGAGGCTGCACCCACCAGCATCAGGGACCCTTTCAGCTGAGACACTGAGCCCAGAGCAAAGGCACCCAGTGCCATGGTGGCTGTGAAGGGCCAGTTGAAGGGCTAGATTTACAGCTGCCAGCAGATAACATGAACAATGGCCTGTTTCTTGCTTCGTGAGTGTTTCAACAACCAAAGAACAATGTGCTGTAACAGCCTCAACTCATGAGGTTTTGAATGTAAAACCCCCATCAGATAAAAAACTGCTTTTTATGCCCAAACCAGACTGAGATCCATCCCACTCATATTAAAAAGAACAAGCACAAACACTCAAAGAGCATATCAATATTTTTCTATTTTTAAAGCATTTGCTAAGAAATCCATTTACTTGCCCAGGTGAGCAGTGGCTAAGCTGCAACAAGAGCCAGAGGCTCCCAGCACCAGCATTACTGTGCAGCTGGAGGACTCTCATGGCTGCAGGAGCCATGGGACACCTGGCCTTTGAGCCAAACAGCATGGAAATGTCTAGATTTCAGCATTATCTTTGTGTGCCTATGGGAACACGCTTCATGTCTGCACCACCTGTAATGCTAAAAGCTACAAGAGTTGCTCTTCTGCTTCTTCAGTAATTTGCAGTGCCCAGAGACTGCACGGCTCAGATAGAGCAGCAATGTGCATTACCACAGAGCAGCAGTGCTCTCTGAGTAGAAGTCGCCTTAACACTGATTGGCAGAACACCTCTGTCCCGGTAGGAGCAATATTCCAATATAATTTCACCTTAGTGCTGAAATCGCCTGCTGTAATTCTTGTTCAGCCTACCCAGAATAGTACCAAGGACCCCAAACATAATCTCAAGAACAGACACTTTTTTTCCCCCCAAGACTCATGTTATTCCACAAATAAATAAACTAAACAGTTATAGCAGCAGTACCAAGGCATTCAGCAAATGTTCAGTATTAAAGGTACTTAAATATTTACTCCGGAAGCAACACTGGAGCTCACAGTGTGCATTTTTTAAAAAAAATACAATTATTTGCATTACAGTAACACCTGGGAACCCAGTCACAAATAGGACCCTATCGTACATACACTGAACAGAAAAAGACAGTCTCTGGAAAGATTTTACACTAAAAAGAACTGTGCAGTGATTTCAATGACTTATTTCATTCCCAGGGCTGAGCCCCTTGTGCTCAGCTGCCTGAGACAGCAAATATATTCTTACTCTGAGCACCCCATACATAAATTAAAAGCACTAGGCTGGTCACTGACAAGCTCTTACCTATCATAATCATTCATTGTTCCTTATGAAACAGCAAAGCGAGATTATTTGTAATGTGCTTTGGGCAAATAAATTTTAACACTATAATTTACATATATACATATAATTTTTTAGGTATTCCAACACTAAGTCTGTTTTTTTCTTTAAAACCTCTTCAGTTCTGCAGACGTAAAAAACAGTATGTTTTGGGATTGATTATAAGTCTGTTGTAAGGTAGTGTTTACTTACAAAACACTCTGGGCCACACTGGTGATGAACCTTTTTTCTTTTGTCTGAATAATAATTAAAACCAAACAATATTTATATGTTCCAGAGGAGGTTGTACACAGGGGGAAAACATGAAACTGCTGCTGTCTGTACCCCGCCTCTAAATCCTGCAGGTTCCAATTTATGCTGGTTAGGGAAAACAGAGAACAATTTGGAAATGTAGAACACAGTCATACAAAATAAACCCCAGGATGTGTGAGCACTGCTTTTTCATAATTGTGCAGATCATTTAAAAAATATAAATACAAAAACGTATCTCAGCTTCTGTAGTTCTAAAGAAACAACCTGTGACCAATAAATCAGAAAGCTGTGTATCTTCTGCTTGCTAGCTTAGTCTGCCAAACAATTATGCAGTGAAATGTTCTAATTGCACTTTGATTTTAATGTTAAAACCCATTTCCCTAATTTCAGCGGATCTTTACAACACTGTTTAATATTTGCCAATGAAGTAAATGAGCTGCAAGTAACATTCACAGATGGTTCATGATTTCCATTAAGTCTGCAAGCTAAGATTTTCTTTGTTTACAAAAAAAAAAAAAAAAAAAAAAAAAAAAAAAAAAAAAACCCCAAAAAAAAACCCCAAATACCTTGGATAAATCCCTCAGAGGGGAGCCCTACTCCCTACCCCCTATCCCAATCAGGATGTGCAGCCTGAACACTGCTCAACATCTGCAGGTGCTCCAGAGCTCCATCATCAAGACACACTTTTCTCCCAATAGAAAACAAAACTTTGGTCAAGTAAGGAGTTTTGTAACAAATTCTTGCTGCTTTCTTAAGCCAGAAGTCTGGGGTACAACTGCTCTATGTTTAGGTTTAATGAACCAGAGCACTTCAGACTAAGCTGTAAGGGAGACACAAAGCCAGCTTCTCTCATGCTCATACACATCTCCTGGGTTTCTCCTCAGATCTGCTTGAGATTAGGGAAGCAGCTCTCCCAAGGATTTTTTTCTATTTCTGTTTTTATAAGAATAATTTATATCAGCATAAATCCACACTTCTCAGTTCAGAAATGTTTCAAAGAAAAATACCTTCCTTCTTTCTGCTACATGGGATTTTTGTTTACACAGCAAGGTTGGACTGCTGCAGTATTTGAAGTGGCATCATCCTGACATACTAACCAGTTTATATTATATTGACCCAGGGTTCCCACAGCAGCTATTGATTGATCACAGTAGGAATTGAGCAGAAAAGGAGAAGAAAGGTCAAAACAATGATGATCTTAAAGCTGTACTTTTGTTCAAGTGTCTACCCTGTGTGGGAATCCAGTCTCCAGACTGTAGCTTATAGTGCTGTCAAAAAGTGTCAAAATGCACAGAGATGTTAATCCAACTTTCTTATGCAACTCAGAAAAGTTGAAGCCCATTAACAGGACTGAATGCACGTTCTGTTAATGCCCGAGTAGGAAGAAGGCACCATGATTCAAGGGGGTTTTACCTGCTCTGATTTATAATTTGTTTGAAACAGTGCTGACAAAGATCCTTTCTCATTTCAACTCTCCATTTCTGTACAACTCTAGTTTTGACTTAAACATTAAATCAAAAATGGGTGGGGGTAGGAGCAGAGGAGATGTACACACATATTTTAAGGAAAGGGAAGGTGAAGTCCTGCTCCCAAACTGAGTGCTGAACCCTTCTTGCAGGGGGATCTGTCCTTAGGCTGGGGGCTCCAAAGGGATTCTTTGCAAAGGCATTCCTCCTTGATACCTCACTTTGAAGCAATAGCTGCACACAAACAGAGCCGACAGTTCTGCATGGCAGTACATTTAAACTATAACATAACAAGTGAGAGCATCATGATGGCTGTTTACCACTAGCACAAACTGCTGCTCAAGTGCAGTATTTCTCAGCAATCACTGGTTGGATAAGCACCCAAAACATTCCAATAAAGTTCCTGGTGACAGTCTCTAATTAAGCTTCTTTACACAAAATAAATATTTTTTTTTTCATTCAAAGTTTCATGATAAAAAAATTGTATTTTTAAAAATTATTTATGTCTAAAGCTATCAATGGAATTCTAAACAAGAAAAAAATTAGAAACTAACTGGTTCTGTGTTCAAAGGCATCTATTTCCTGTTTTCAGAAATTTCAGTTCCAATGTGCAGACTTACAGTTTCCACATATTAAATTTAATTTTGGGGATGTTTCAGAATTAGGCAACGCAAGTGCATGTTCATCTTGAAACTAAACCTGCTGCATAGGTAGGCATGATTTCTGAGAGCACCAGGCTTACAACAGCCTCCTTAAAAGCACAAGAGCCCTAACCCAGCTCCTGTGCATTTACAAATCCTGCACATGATAAAGTACTTAAAATTCACCCTGCAATCATTCCTGCAAGAAAAAGTGGACATAAACCGTCAGATATGGACACTCTTAACCCCAGGGGCAGCATAAATTCCATACAGTTCTCCTCCACTCTATTTTAGTGCCTGTGCAAATACTCTTTACCTTCAAATGAAACACGTGCCGTGAAACCACAAAACCTCATTAAGAAGTGCTGGCTCCTTGCACCACTTCAGACAATTGAAAATCTCAGCAACTCAGAGACGGCCTATTAGTTTTCTCTTCTAAACACACTATGAATAGCTGTGAGGACATGCTGCCTGTGTCTGGTCCTCAGTCATCACTGAGACACAGTAATTTCCAGGCCTCTTTATTTCCATGCTGCACTTGTAATTCTGTCTGAATATGAGGCACTTCTACTGTTTTGGCTTACACAGAAAGTATATCTTTGTGTGATTGCACAATGTCGCCCATCCAGACTTCCTCTGCCTCCTGCCTACAAGCAGTGATCATCTTCCATCAGCAGGGAAAGGGAGGCTGGGGTCAGTGAACACCAGTGAGGGAAAAAACAAAGCTTTGTTGGAGCATGCTTCTGCTTGGAGTCAAATGTTTCTGTAGGATGTGCCTTCTTTATTATAGCACAGATACTTCTCTTTCTGCTGTTGGCATTACTTTCAGTAATACCAGGAATCAGGTAGACACCAACAACGCATGAAAAACCCCAGCTACTGCTACTGAAATAGAATAGAGGCTAAAAGCCCTTCAAGTACAAACAGAGAAAACAAACAGGCATTCTGGAGGGAGTTTACAAACTCTGGGGGGTGGGGAGTATGCACATGCACCATCCTCATCTCTTCCTCCTAATGCAATGCAGGAACTCCTCTAGGGATGTTTCCTTGGCAATCTCACTTCTGTTGCTGGCTGTTAAGAGTCTGCTTCATAAATTAAGAACTTTTATCCTATTGCAGGGACACAGCTGACCCATTTTAATGCTTTCTCCTTCCTTTGGGTTCACAGCTTTTTGGTCTTGGCCTTGCTGCCCTTTTATAGAACTTAATTGACACCTTCCAGCCAAAGCACAAAAAGCCAAGACACTGTTTGTGCTCCGGTTTATGCAGATTCTTGAGCCAAAATTAAAAATTAAATTTAAATCACTTTGAATTTCTAGTGAAGTGGCTCAATCGTTGAGACATGTCACAGGTACTGTAACCAAGTGGTGTTCCCTCTACTCACACTGTCACCTAGTTAGAGCAGATTTAGGGCAAAAATATTGTTCATTTCTCCTGAACTAGCCTGCCTCACAAACAGGCAGAGTCTGAGTTATTAACTCCATGAAACTTCTGAGCTATAATCCTGTATGAATAGCAGAAGTATTGCAAGAGGCAGATATTAAGAGTAAGATGAAGCACTGGTGAGCTGCTGAGCACTGCAGCTCTGCTGTATTTCCAGGAAAAGAAATACAAACAACCCAAGCATTCCATCAAAGCTGATCCAACCAGACATCCTCTGACAGGAGCTGGTGACCAGGCACCCTGCACAATGCCACTGCATGATGCACAGATCCCACAGCCCCCTCAAATCCAGCTGAAACCATGGCTAGCAGCTGGCTCTGTGCCCTGGGCTGTGGGTGGTTATGCTCAGCATTAGGCTTTACTGTCAGCTGGCCCTGGATAAATAGACCACCCATTTGTTAGGCTTCCTTCAGAGCATCATATGCCTCTTTTCCAAGTATTCTTCAAAACTCACTGTTTACACTTAACTTCTGTAAGCATTGTGTGGTATTAGTCTTAGCTGATTAAATTGCTTAGAAACCAACAGTCCCCAATTATTTCATCCTTCTCAGCCAAACACCTTTTTCTCCCTCTTGTGTAGATGAGCCTCCCTATTCCTATTCTCACAACCCTTTTCCCTCTTCTCCAGGTGAATCTGTTCAACTCCAAGATACTGACTCTCCTCAAATTGCTCCTCCATCACCAGGAGGCTTGGCCACTGGCAGATACCCTCCCAGCAGGACAGGGGATGGAAACACAAAAGGTTTATGAGTGGAGATGAAACAAGGGTACGCACCAATTGCCATCCTAGACAAAGAAGATTTGACTTAAAGAACAGATGAGGTTTCATTTCATGGCAAATTAAGATAGATTTGGATAGTGAGAAACAAAGACAAACTTAAAATACTTTGCCCCCCACACTTGCCTTTTTGACAGATCAACCTCAATCCTTCATCCACCTCCTCCGTGCTCAGAATCATCTCCAAGACTGAGATTTTTTTTCCATGTCTCTCAACAAAAGCTGAAAAGTTGAATGAACAGGGGCTTACAATAAGTAACACTTATCCAGGCCAGTATTTTCTTAAAACACAAATGTCTACTTTTCTCCCAACATAGAAGGGACATTCTGAATCTCACAATTTCCCTATGCCTAATAAACAAGCTTGCAGCCACCAACCTACCCCACAGGAACAGAAATTGCTCTACCACAAAGCCTCTTCTAATGCCTGGCTCCTCACAAGCAGCTTTTCTTCATTAAGAATCAACCCTGGAATGTGCCTGGAAGGTTAAAAAAACCCACAGCTGTAGCTCCTTTCAGGTTTTACCTTCAGGTGTAGGTCCTTTCAGGTTTTTATCTTACTTTCTGACCAATAGCAAAATAAACTGTGTTAAGGGGGGAAAAATAGAAACAAACATTGTAGAAAAAGAGAAAATCCAAGCTTGAAAAATACCTGCTTTTAAAATAATTGGGTAAAAAAATGTTTTGCATGTATACCATAAACCTATGAGACAGTGTCCAGATGTTTCAATTAATATAATTACAAATGTGTCCACTGAGCTGAATTTCACAGGTGAAGGCAATCTCTAATTTAATGTCTCAAAATAAAATAAATAGATAAACGTTATTCATTCTGTTTCAGTGTTAGCATGTGACTACAAACATTTTAGGTTGTTGCATTTTATTTGAATCTATGTCATTATTTGTATCACATAAGTAAGGAATGTGCCCAGAATGTGAGCTGCACTACAACATACCTGATACATACAATAGCTCCTCAAGTACTGGGGACTTGGCTGAAGAGCTTTGGAGTTTTAAGGAATATATTTTTCTACAAAGCAGCTGCAGAAAATCATCTGGTGACCTGTTTCTGACACACATCTGCTATATTTTCCAACATCATTTAAAAGCACCACACAATTAAAATAAGAAATTGGGAGACAAGGGTATATGATAATACCTGCTACTGACACAGTCAAACTGCACCAGAATTAATTTTTTTATTTTATTTTGATAATACTAAGCCCATTAAAAAAAAAAAAAAAAAAATTCAAAGTCTCCCATCTTTCAAGTTTGAATGTTTAGTTTAAGCCAGTGAAAGGTTCTACTTCAGTGCTGCCTTTTCAACAGCAGTTTCCAAAGCAGAGGATCTCTGGAGGAAATTTCTTTTGTAGAACACAAAGAATTGGGAAGGCTGTACAGGGAGTTTAGGATCCTGTTGGTCAGCCCTCCACCTCTTCAGGCTGGGACTTTGCATGGACAGGATGGGAATAAGACTGGTTAAAGTATGCTTCATGTAGAAATTTAATGGTATGTCTGTCTATAAGAGAAGACACTTTTACTGGTTATCTTGGAAGTAGGGTGAGGAGAGTTTTGCTGACCTCTGATACAGATCCTTCTTTGTCATCCAAGTGCTGCAGATTGAGGGAGCACCTCTGTAATTTTTTTCAGTCCTTGAAATACCCCTGGTACAAACAGATCTGCCAAAAACATAGAGACACCCAAGCAGGAAAAGACAAGTTTTCTTTTCCTGTGCCATAACAGTAAAGCACATTTTTCTCCATGAGCTGACAGTGAATATTCTAATCGTGTGTATAATATATTAGCCAATTTGGTGTGCTTCTATAGGAGAGGAATGTGCACTCCTGGAGCTGCTAGCTGTGTTAACAAGGGCACTGAGGGCCTGATGCTGCTGCTTTTCCACCCACAGAATAACCTCTCTTTCTAACCTGTGCAAGGCTGGCTCAGCCCAGATGAGAGAGATGATGCTCCATGGCTCCCAAAAGGAGAAAGATAAAATGAAGCCTACCCATTTTACAGTTTTGCTTTATTTTTTTAAAGTCGGTACTTTGAACTGAAGCTGTTTCAAGTGTCTGGTACCCAAGGGAGCAGCAGTGTAGACGCAAATTGCCCTCATTGGCAAATACAAATTAAGGTGTATGAGCTGAATGCTCTTCTCTGCAGTCTGTGGTTAAACAAGCCTAGATTTGTTCCAGCGGGAGATCACCTAAAAATGCCAGGTGCTGAAGGTAAAGAAGCACAACTAAATGTCTCAAAAATGGTATAAAATGTATTTTGCTGACAGTCTTCAGCCTTTACTGACTCAACTGAGCCCAAGGTGTGGCATGTACAAGAGCCCAGTGTCTGTGTTTGAGGAAAGTAAATGAAAAGTGATGCCAGAAATCTTGTTACTTATGCAATAGGGTATTAAAAACAGCTTAGACCAGCCAAGAATAATTATTTAATTTGAATTCTTACTAAATTAGGTGCTTAAGAAGTTCAGGGGAAGTAGCATGTCAGGAGACACAGATTCAAGCCTGTGATTCCTCTATATCCCCACTTTTTTATTTCTTCATATTTAAAGTACTTAATTAATCTATAGAGTTTTTAATTCAATACAGTTGATTAACGCTAGTAATTTCAGTGCCTTTTTAATATAACAAATCTCTTCTGAGAAATGTTCCCTGTTAATGATCTGTGTCATTTTTTAAAATTTGCCTTCTGACTAATTTTAGTTGGAAATATCATTAAATTCTTTATTATACTTATTTATAGCAAGGGCTGAATTGGATTTTAGATATTATGATTTTACCATAATAAAGACCTACAGCTCTCAAAACACACTATTCTGTCTGCTTTTGGAGCTCTAATAAGAAGTTTTAGAACTGAGAGTAGCTTAAGAAAAACCAAACAAACAAAAAAAAAAAAAAAAAAAAAAAAAAAAGAGGAAAAAAGAAAATAATGACAAGGATGAGGCTTCAGCGTGGTTTTGGGGCTACTGTTGTCACAGGAGGTGCTGGCACCACACTGCCACTGTCCACAGCTCTGCTAAACCTCCCCTCTCTGCCCTCCCTTCCCATGGCTGATTTTGGTTCTTGCATCACAGCATCCGACTCCCCACCAGCACCTCCACACTGAGTGGAGGCTGAGCAGGAATCCCCTGGTCCTGGGAGGATGGAGATGGGTGAAATGCATCCCCTCCCGTGTGGTGAGTGCTGGCATTGCTCTGCTCATTCCCCAGAGCCAAATTCCCGATGGCTCCTTCTCCTCTGCTCCACACTCAGGGCTGTGTTTGCCGTGTCCCTTCTCTCTCACTGGTGCAGAGGCTCTGCACTAGGCTTGTGCCCGGGGCTGATGGCACAGGACATCCCAAAGGATGGAGATACAAAACAATACTCCCCACCCCAGCTGGTGAGCACAGCATGGGCACAGTTGGACTGGTAGTCACCGGGATACATTTCCTGGCCAGCCCCTGGAGGGCTGTGACAGCCCCTGCTCTGAGGAGGCAGGGGGTAGCAGTCAGGGATTTCACCACAGCTTTTATCAGCAGCCTCTCCCTTCAGCTTTTATCTTTCATCTTTTCAGTTGGCTCAGAAATAAGCCAAAAATAACCATATTTTGACCATTTATTTTTCTAATAGCATTGTTTTCACCAGCTCTACTGTACATAATCACGGAGTAAATATTGGTCTGTTTTTTAAACAGAAGTGCTGGGGGTTATTTATTTTTGTACACAGAGCATTTTTTTCTACTCCTAAGCAAAGCAAACCCTGGGACAAAGGGGTGGCTGTGCCTCAGGGCTCCATGTAGGAAGGGCAGGTAGAAGTGCCAGGAGTATCACCGTGCCCTCCCTGTTCCTCCTGTGAGCATCACCAGAATGAGCAGAGATGACAGCGTTGACCTTGGCTGTAGGAACTGTAATTTTATTTTTTTTTTTTGCATGCCTGTGGTCCTCCAGGATCACACAGCTCTTCTCAACAGAAGGCAGAGGAGAACTGCTCAGCCCTGGCAGCTGCCATGGGATGCAGCTAGGCTCCCACATTCCCCTGTCCCTAATCCAGGGAAGACACCTGTGTCTCCAGGTGTTACCTGCACAGTCACCTTGGCTTACTCTTTATTTCATTGAAGGGCTCTCCTCCTCTCCCCATCTACTCCTGCTTCTTTTTCATTCCTGGCCTCTTTTCCAAGGCTCAGGGGGAAAGGTGGGCACAGAGGCTTCTCAGGTTCTGCTTCAAACCACTGTAGAGATGCAGAGAGTGCCAGGCCAGCCTCCCTGCCTGGCACAGGCAGACTCAAGGGCTCTTCCATCCTATAGCAGACAAAGTACATGGGAACAGGAGAGTCAGCTGGGCCAGAGTTCAAAATTGGGAATCAGGAATTTCTGACCAACTGACAGAGAGGAGTCATGCCCAGGAAAAGCTGAGTGGAAAATGTAGCTGTGGTGGCTGGTGTGAGTGTAAACCATCAGATGAATTATGCATTCCTGCTCTTCCAAAACACCAGCAAGTTTATGCATCTTCCTTTACTTCTTATCACTTTACTGGACAGAACATAATGTTTTCCCCATCATTATATTAGCTCTTGAATTAAGGCAACTTCCTTGTTAAGGGGTGAGGGTTTGGTTGGCTGGACTTTTTTAATTGCTACTTTTAAATTCTACTGAAACAACAGGTAAACAAATAAAAAATTCATTAGAGAGAGGCAGATCAAGTTAGATGAAAGTTTTACAGCACAAAGCTCTGCTTTCCAAAGCAGCAAATCCAGTCACCGGGTCATTAGCACAGCGTGCAGCACCACAGAAACAAGGAACATTATAACTTGTGTCATTTGCAAGATTTAGTAATATTTCAGTGTCTTTACAGCAATGTTTCAGCCTAAAAGCATACCAAAAGGCACTTAAACATTCAAACCCCCAGCTCCAAACAGCCGCAGATGCATTTACTCATTATGAGCATATTTAAAACAATGCATCTAGGCTGGCTGGTGAGGACTTTGGGGCTACTGAGGGGAGGCAGGGAGAAGGCAGGGGGAACATCCACCTCTGCTTTCCCCTTTGCAGGGCTGCCCGTGGGACCTGCTGCATGTACAGATCACATTTTAGTGCTGGGCTGGGAAGATTCCCCTGAAGAAGCTAATGCTGATTACCACCCGGGCTTGATAGCTTTGCTGCTTTGAGCACGTCAAGTTAATTTCATGCTGAATAAGAGGAAAACTTATGCCTGTCGCAGTGTTATGTATCAGTCAGGGGCTAAGAACAAAGGCTTTGAAAACCAAATGGCTGCATTTGCCACACGGCTTGGCTGCAAAGAGGGAAATGCTAGTGCCTTTGTGCTCTCCACAAGGCAGGATGAACTTTCTTGTGGAAGAGGAGGTGGCTACAGACGGGTCTTTATTCCACATAAAATTACTTTACAGAAAGCTCCTCAGCACTGGTGGAGGCACTTTCTGGGAAGAATGGCTCTACAAGGATGTTGGGGATCGCCCCTCTGCCTGTCCATCCCTTTTTCCCAGGTTTCCTTTGAAAGATAGATATTATAACCACTTAAAAATGAGCCCAAAGGAACTCCTGCCATTTAAAGTCAGGTTAGTATTCAAAGAGAGTAGGAATCTTTGGGGGTTCCTTTGGTCTTTTGTTGGGGTCTTTTTCTCAGCTCCAGAACCTGTGTTA